>PKRV01001284.1:899750-1423808 GCA_003709505.1 Hyphantria cunea | reverse complement strand
CTTACGACTTTCGTCTTTGGCGCGGCGAATGGCCAGCTTCAGAGTTTTCCGCGCTTCGCGGTACTCCTCGTAAAGCTGGCCCTCCTCGCCGTCTCCGCGGTGACGCTGCCGGCTGCGGGTGTAGGACCTCCGGGCACGAATACAGGACGCACGGAGGTCCGCCAACTCCTGGGACCACCAGTAGACCTCTTTTCGTGGAGGTCGACAACCTCGAATCCGGGGCATGGCCGCATCGAGTTGTCTAGTACCCATAATACAAGCTCTGCTTAGTTTGGGAGTAGATGGCGTTGTGTTAGATGTCCGAAATATTTATTTATTTATTATTAGTCTTTGGATACATTTTAGTAGCAGAAGTATTTTTAAGGTGCCCGACTAGTCATCCACCTGATTAGTTCACCTATATATTCACATATATATACCTATTAGTTCCTTTATACAACATATACAAATGACTAAAAATGGAGTGTATATTTGTTATATTAAAATAACCGATTTTACTACATATACACGGGTACATAAACCAAAATAACATTTTTTCAATTTTTGTCGGTCTGGCTGTTTGTTAGGCATGACTTTCACAGGCAGATGTCTGATGATATAGGGGGTAACTAAGGCTATTTTTTAGACTCACGTCGACCCACGACGGTACCTCCGTTTGGTGTTATACCGCGGGTAATACCGCAAGGCTCAGCTGGTGTTGCATCTTCATTGTAAACTTAATTCATTAGTCGTTTGACCTTAGTGTTTTTGTGTGTTATTTATTATTTAAGTGCCTACCACAGGTGTTTCTGACAGAATCTGTTTATTACTTTACAAATGACTTTTTTTTTCTTTTGCGGATAATGAGATTCTTACGTCCTTGTTTTAAATTAATAACAACCTATTTAAGAATTAAGTTTAAATACATAGCAATATTTTTTTTGTTATATAAATAAACTTTTATGTGCATTGAGAATACTGCGCTTTTTTGACAGTAGGTCGGTACTAAAAACACTCGGTCTGTATGATGTTGACAAAAGCATTTCATTTCTGGTTTTGTTAACATAAAATAAATATGACTTGCTGAAATAATAATAATTATAAAAATAAATCTATACAAATAAAATTAAATCACAAAAATGTATGTACGCGCATAACTTTTGATCGACAGCACCTTATTGGATAATTCTATTTCTTAAGTGTTTGTTATTGTCAGGACAAGGTTTCTATAGAAAAAAGTAAAAGAAAACTGAAGGTGTTATATTTTCTAAGTCCTTTTAGTAGTGGGAAGGTAACACGTGCTTACTAAAATAAGTTTTTCGATAATTAAGTTTTTTTTTACGAAAATGAATATGGCGGTACGAAGTTCGCCGAGTCAGCTAGTAATTAATAAAAACATTTTTTTATTTGTAAGGCAATACAGTTACTACCAGAATTCCAGAATAAATTTTAGTTTAGATATTCCACAGATAATAATGTTAATTTCACTGCAACCATAAATGTGTCTACCTACAGATGGAGTAGTTACCAACCTAAATATTTATTCTAGAAGATACCATAAATACTATTTCCATTACGATATTAAGGCAAAACATAATCAGTATAAATTGTTCTTATACGTATTTACGTAATTATATATATACTTCTATGCTAATATTTTATTATACAGAGGAAGGATTTGATTGTTTGTTTTTTTTTTGCATTGAATAGGCTCCGAAACTACTGAGCCGATTTGAAAATTTATTTCACCATTAGAAAGTTAGATCATCCCCGAGGAACATAGGCTATATTAGATTTGCAAAAAAGGAAGGGATCCGTATGAAAACTTCCAGACTTGATCAAGTGTCCCAAGCTTGAAAATTTTTGTAGAGCGTGTACAAATTTATAATATGTATTAAAATTTTTGGGTAAATGCCAGTGTCTACCCATGCGAAGCCGGGGCGGGCTGTTAGTTATTAAATAAAATTTTGTTGATATATATATTTTCGGCAGCTATGTAAATTAAATAAAAATCACTTTTTTTGTGATATGCAATAAAACTTCATACGTATATTGGTTTAAGTCCAAACGCTATTTTCTATTACAATCAATTTCATTATGAGCATTCATTCGTGAAGTGTGCACTTACCAAGTATTTGCAGAAAGCTGTCCTCCAATCTCATGGTGGAGGAGAGAAGGTAGTCGGTCCCCTCCAGCTCGCTCGGCGCTAACACGTCGCTTCTCATTGTCACCTTATTTTCACCACACAAGGTTTAAATTTCAATATCTATGTTCATAAAAAGGAACCATAATTTGTTTATATTCTCTAAATTATTTCCTCCGTAGTATAAGTACACTACACTGTATCTTTGTTCACACACTGTAAGTGAGCAGTTGCGTAACGAGATTTTTTTTAATTAAGCACAAAAAACACTGATGAGACGTGAGTTATTGTGTCACTGGGTGTTTGAGTTTTGTGAGATAATTTTATTATTGCCGTCAGTTGAGTATAAGTCCCGTAATTGTGTGGTGGTTAATCAAACGCCGTAAACAAGGCAAAGATCCGGTTTATTAGTGATTCACGTGTATAATATTTTGCACGATAACGTTAGAGATAGCGGCAACGACGCGGGTGCAGGATCGCGGCGCGATGTCTTCGCACGGACGAGCGCGATCACACTCGACGAGGCGAGGCACGCTTCCCGCGGCGGGTTGGCCACGCGGCGCGCTCATCAGCTGATCCACGCTATAAATAATACCGAATTATTTATATGATACAGCGTTACGACACCGCATGACCACATCACATATAATTTAATTCTTAATCGGCTGTAAGTTGGTCCCCTTACAGACCCCTTGGTCTCGCTACGCCTGATATTTAATAGGTTATATTTACACACGTAGGTTTGACAACGGAATAAGAAAATTTAAATGGAATAAATACTGGACAGTTCAGAGCCATTATCGGATACTTAATCCTGCTGCCTTAAGTGATTGTAGCAAAACAAATATTATCTTTACCCACACCTTACGTTGATAGGTTCGAACGTACAGTCACACCGAAAACATTTTTTTATTGAATATCTAGATTAGTTGATAAATAATTAATTACTTTTGACATTCTTACTAATTTAAAATGTGAATGTGTGTGGCTTTATACCTTAATCACTATAAAAATTTTCATGAAATTTGAAACATGCTGTCAAAGATACCGGTAAGGACGTAGGATACTTACATTCAGAAAAACTTCTTGTTCTCGAGGCACTTAAATATGGTTTAAAAGGAAAAAAATAGGGGCAGCCGCATTGAACTACTACACAAGGGCGGTTAAAATATGATCGAGAAAATGCTTTGATACGTTTATTCATTTTAATGTATGCAGTGTCACTCTCACGACTAAGACGAATCTATTGACACCACTCACATAAAAATACGAAAATCCGTTTAGGCTCTAGAAACCAAAGAAGTAACCAAAGAAATAAACACACATACATTCACTCGAAAAACATAACCCTCCTTCTTTGGCAGTCGGGTAAAAGGCCCGTATACGTAAAAAGTTTTGATAAAATATAAGAAGATATTTTGATAAAATATATGTCGGTTACAAACTCATCGGGCTATTATTACGAATCTGTTGATTCATTAAAATCGATTTAGTAGCTTAGACGCTACAGTGGCACATACATAGTATACATAGACTGCCAAAAATATAACCCTTCCTTTTGATTTGGCCTTAGTCGTGTTAAAAGAGAGAGGGAAATAAAATACGATCCCGAAACGATGAAGCAGTAAGTAAGCATGTCTTGTTATTTATCACAAGTCTTCATATAACATACTTACCAATCGAAATCCTTAATCGCTACTTAATCTGTTTTAGATAGTTTTACATGTCACTATCCACTTATATACGCTAACTTAACAGGGCAAGACAGGTGTTAGGTTAAATAATAATTATTTGACTTTCAAATACTCACACTATGAAAAAAGACATAGGCACTTATGCACATAGTGACATTAAGCGCGGATAGACCCCGCTAGATGCGGCACAGAGGACAAAATATAATATGTACTCTATATTTAACTTTTAAAAAAATATCACCAATCTCAAATTTTTCATAAAAATATTATCAAAAACAGTTCATAAATGATAGAACTCTGAGGCTGTAATCTTTTTTTTTTGTAGCCAGTTAAAAATTATTTACGTATAATCGCTGTCCATAAATGTACTCTACACGTCTAATAGCAGGCATTGTAATCACTATGCGGGTGTGGCGCAGTAATTTTGACAGGAGGTGACCGTACTGTGCGTACATAGATATATCTGTACTAATATATGTATGAAGCTGAAAGTTTGTTTGTTTGCTTGAACGCGTTAATCTCAGGACTCTACTGGTCCGATTAGAAAAATTATTTAAGTGTTAGAGAGCCCATTTATCGAGGAAAGCTATAGGCTATATATCATCGCGCTAATATCAATAGGAGTGTAGCACTAATGAAGAATGTTGCAAAAACAGAGGATAATTATTACAATACGGGTAATAGGAGACGTAAACGAGGTTGCGTGGGTCAGCTAGTATATTATGTGGAAAATAAATGTCATGATGGCTAATCTACTGATTTGGCAGTCAGCTTCAAACGATCTCAGTCGTAAATAACGCTGATAGCGTCGATAACAAGCCATTTACGATTATTATAAGGTATGAAGTATGCAAAGTCTTACGCAATACAATATTTGACAGTTGATGACTGCAGTTTTCGAATTGACGTAAATTATAATATCATAATATTTTATTTCAATTGTCAGTGACCTGGCCCGGCTTCGTACTGAAGCCCTGTATGTAAGCATGTACTACAAATGTAACCCCTTCTCTTGAATCACTCATCTCTTGCTGTAAACTGCATTAAAATCTGTTGAGAAGTTTAAAACATAAGCGAACAGGTAACGAAAGTGATTTAATTATATACTATATATTTTAAATAAGATTATATTTACGTAGTTTGAAGTTGAACTAACATAGTTTCAGAGAATTTTTCTTGTTTTTAAGAATATGAAATACCTTACAGCGTGTTATTAGTCTTTTGGTAGGCCAGTTGTATATATTGATTTTGAAGTAACTTGTTACCTATTCTTTCTGTCAAACAACTACGGGCTTAAATAAAGAGTGTCTCTTGACATCTTAATAAATAATATTGAATTTTCAAAAAGGTAATATAATTTTATTAAAATTAATAGCAATAAGTGTTTTTTATGAGAAAAAAAAATTAAGGATTAATGAATTATTTTCTTTCGTTTTATTGTGAGAATCACTTGTCGGTTTATGGTAATTCAGAAATGGGTAACCTGGTTTACCTGCAAAATGTTGCCATCGGTAAAAATAATTTGTTTACAGTAGTTCTAATAAGCCACATACTGCACACGGTACTGAGATAACACTAAATATTTAAGGTTTATTTATATGTCTGTATCAGATAATAACTTTTTCGTGTTAATTTCATTTAAATCCTTTCACAAGATTATTCCAGAGGTCCAAGTATCTTCACACAAATGTAAATGTATATAACCACATCTCCCTACTTACTTAAAATTCAAGCACCAGGGAAATATATAAGTAGTTGAACAACGATGTCAATTGTAAATTTTCTATTTTATACTTTTTTTTCCTTCTTTATCCTGCTTCTTAACAATCTGTTTATTTCAAACAATAATCTAACAGTTTGTCAGGTTTCCCTCGTAAAATATGTCGCTACTGAGTTATACATCCAGTGATGCTACTCTCATCAACTATCAGCGAATCTTATCGCGAGATCAGGTATACTATTTCTCTTGAGGCGAGAAAATTTTTCTATTTTATACTAATGACGTTTTTATATACACTGACTGATTTTATCAAATATACAATAAATTACTAATGTATTTATCGGAATATCTATAATAAATATTTATTGATTAATAAGATAAATATATAGTACAAGACCGGGATAAATGGACATCTTTAGAGGAGGCCTTTATCCAACCCCCCTCCCAGAATCTTGCAGAAGTTACAGAATAGAAATTGGCAGAAAGATAGTACATAGTAGGAAATTATGTTTATTATTAAGTATTTCTTACGGACTCTGTTCGCACCGGCGGCTCCCCTAATCGAAGAAACCTTATAAATGGTTTTGGTCATTCAACTTTTTAATATAGCCCACACATCTTAGCAACCTTTTCTCTACTTGTCACTACAATCTTTTTTTAGCCACCTGTTTTTCCCTCGTCGTTTCTTATTGTTTGAAAAATCTGCAGTATAAAACAATTTATTGTTACTCTTCTGTAATGATACTTATTTGGAATATTAAGATTGCCTTTTATGAAGTATTAAAATAAACATGAGCAACATTTTGATAAGGTCAGGTTTAATTAACACTGTGACATCTACTTACTTCAATAACTTTACATTGTTGAGGTTATTATACTGTTTTAATTTTAGGTAGGTACCTATTTATCTAATACTTACCTTTAAACGAGTAATTCTTGTATATATATATGTATATATTTAAATCTCGAAAACGACTCCAACGATTTTCATAAAATTTAGTATGCTGGGCGTTTCCGATACATCATCTATATTTGATTCATTTTTAGACAATTTACACTAAAAAAACTGAGCAAAGCTGTGTCATCCAGGTACTATATTTATTTACATTTGTAACTGTATGTGAAAATAAATTACGTCTTGTAATAGACATTTGTATCGTCGAACTGCGTGTATGAAAGTATGCTCTTTCTATTTATAGATTATCCCATACTAGACTAATGGAGTTATTATTATGTTTAAGAATTCGATAGATGACTGGTCTAATACAGTTTTCACTCTAATATTTATCATATTTCCTTAGAAAATATTTAAATGTTACATAGCTAATATTTCGTTTTTATTTTTTAAAATAAAAAAGGACGTGTGAAAAATTGGTGTTATGCTATTGCAGATTTCATATATTATGTAAATCCAGCGAAACCTTCTAAGCTACCAATACATGGATAGACCTGACAAGTTTATCTGCACAATAGGGAATATGCATAAACTTTTTACTTGTCTCAAATATTTTTTATAGATTTCATATTATCTTTACAACATACTTAAAGCGTATTTTTTATTATTACTATTCAAGCCTAGAAAATATTAAGTAAAAATTGAAATTAAGAGAGGGAAATTCAAACTTACAAAATACTTACTATTGGTCGAAACGAAATGTGACGTCAATGGTCACGTCATCGAAATTATCAGGGAGTCGAAATTCAAATTGTGTTACTAGTGCTTGTCAGAAAAATTACCTTCTTCCATGATTTTTATAGGAATTAAAATCATAATAAGTAACTGAAACACTGAATAGTAAACTAACACAAAATTACAATGACGATTTTAGCGTCGACAGTCAGTCAGTCAGTCAAACACGCGCGCAAAATGGCGGCGTTTCTTCATTTTATGAGATGGCAACCAGCCGGTTCAGCTATTTCTGCCAATGTCAAGTATTTAACGTCTTCAATTCTAGGTCTTTGGGTCCTCAAGTCTTCGTCACGATGAAATTAATGATAAAAATTATAAAAAAATGTGGATGACATGAAATGGGGACCGTCTTTCGAAAAAACAAAATAGCTCAAATTTAGTCAGTATTTTAAATTACACTTCGAAAATTAGTTTGATTATTTTTAAGCCTACTTATATTTTTTTTCTATGATATAGAGATTTAATTGATCAGATTAAGAAATAAAAAAAAAACATGCATATTCCCTATTACACTCGTCAGGTAAGGTTGAGCTGAGTAGCAGTTGTATGACAAGAAACACATTCCGGTTTACCTGTAAAGTTCAACTGTTCAGGCAAACCTGTTAGGTATACGGGGTATGGTATTCCCCGTATAACGTGTATGGCTAGCTTCACAATTAGGAGGTGCTTAATAATTCTTCTGATTATACATAAGCTATAAAACGACCGTTTAATTAAATAAATTATTTATAATTTTCTTGACGGGTAGATTTTACATGTATATCACTTTTAATGTTCAAATTAATAAATTAATGTAAAGAAAATATAATTGGTATTCAATATATTTAGCGACTGTAATTCATGATAGTAGATTAATATACATATATTGTTGTAGCTTTAAATTCTTTACGACCATTAGTTACGTTTGTAGTAAGATTATTTTATTATTATCAAAAAACACAAAAAAAAACAGAATTAAAATTTAATGATATACGACTCGTTATGTAACGAGTTAAGAAAATGTGTTCGTAATTAAATTACTATAGTTAATAAAAAAGTTGCCAAGCGTAATTTATTTATTTAAGTAGGTAGGTATCTTTTGAAAAAATAAAGTTTTTGTTCGTTCATTTGTTCCTACAGCTGCCTTTATTTTTACGATAATTTCAAGAAATATCATTTACTTAATAATAACTTATTTATTTACGAACTGAATACCACGACAACCGATTTTTTTGATTCTTTTTTATTTGAAAGCCGGGGCTTACCATGTAGACTAATTCAATTCAGTCCAGTTCTCAAAATCGTTTTTTTTTTGTAGAAAAAATAGTATTATTTATAAAAAAAAAATAGCTAGCGAGTTTAGCTAGACGGTGGGTTTGAGGGAAGTCCGTCATATGAAGATAAAGCGACCAACCCACTAGCACAAGTGTGGTGCCACGTGCAATGGTATTACGTATAATAAATAAGTAATACTACCAGAGTCACAAGGGGATAATCAATCAGATATCCCTAATCGGCAAGGAACTAGGATGTCCCCGCTATACATGCGTAAGTTAAACATATGTAAAGTATGACTTCTCGGGCATGTGCTTAGGCACGAAAGATATATGCTGCTTCAACTGATAATGATGGGCAAGGTGGAACGGAAGAGACGCGCTGGACGAAGGAAAAAATCGTGGCTACGTAATATCCGGGAGTGGACCGGTATCACCTCCGTTGAGAAACTGTTCCGCCGAGAAGTACAGTAAGCTGACGGCCAACCTTCAGGATTGAAGGCACCCGGAGAAGAAAGAAGAAGAAAGTGTGACTGTAACTTTCTTTTATGTTTGTTCCTGGCAAAGAACCTCTATGCATTGCAATGGGAATCATCATCAGCCTATCGCAGTCCACTGCTGGACATAGGCCTCTCCAATTTCACGCCACTTAGTTCGATCTATGGCTTCTCGCATCCAGCTCCTGCCAGCCGTCTTGCGCAAATCATCGCTCCACCTGGCTTGTGGACGTCCTACACTACGTTTGCCGAGACGCGGTCTCCACTCAAGAACTCGTTTACCCCAACGGTTATCGGTTCTTCGGCAAATGTGGCCAGCCCACTGCCACTTCAGCTTGCTAATTCTGTGGGCTACGTCCATGACCCTGGTTCTTTGTCGGATCACCTCGTTTCTAATGCGATCCCTTAGAGAAACGCCGAGCATATACCTATATGCAATGGGAAGCATGAACAGAAACCCTGAGTAGTAGTCATCATACTGACTGCGTCTGCTGACAATGCAGCATGGTTACCCGCACTATGGCGACCTTGAGATTCTTTAGCATCATTGGACTTCCTGTCTCATACCAATGAAACACGACAGCAAAAACGATGTGTTTTTAGGTTGGTCTTCTGTGAGAGGTTAGTACCGCCTCGGTCCATCCGGCCTGATCGTGCTGAAATCAGCGTGGCTCTACCACCTTGAATTGATTCATGTTTTAAAGAGAAGCCTATGCCCTTCTTTAAAAACCAAAAAATACTTAGATTCTTAAGGCAGGACTGAGGCTACTTATGCCAAATATTAAAATTACGCTTGCCTGTAAGAGTTTGCTTTTGGGCGATAAGGCTGCCAATTATATTTCCTTAGTTTAAGTTTTTCTATTTAAGTTAACCTTATAATTAATCTGGTACAATAAAGAGATTCTCTTATTGTGCAGCGGTTTAGCCGTGAAATCGTTTCAGACGGACAGTGTCACTGACACACAGTTCTTATTTATAATATTAGTATTAGTATAACTATTTATTTGTATTTAATAAATATGTTTTAAAAGAACGTTGTGAGTCTTGAATAAATTGAAAGGTATACATTTTTTCCGCTGAATATTTTTACAGAAAAATAAAACATTTTCGTTTTCATATAAAATCATTGTTTATTACTTTTCACAATACTTTCTATTAATATAAATTGTATATAAAGAGTTAAAATACATCAAAAAGGCACTTAAAATCACTAATTGTACGAGTAATTATGGCGATATACGAGATTCAGATAAAAATTCTAAATAAACATTGTTTCCCTAGCAAAAATAATATATGCAATTTTAAATTGTAACATCACACACATCTTTTAGTACATTGCACCATAGACAATATGTGCTACTTTTTAAATCCATACCATCAATAAAAAATAAAAAGACCACTATGTATTTTATGTATAAAATAGAGAAACCATTCCAATTATAAAATAACAAGACTATATTCAGTAGTGAACAAGAGCCAATTAAATTCTTTTCATTACTGATAGCAATGTAGTTCGATATACACACGGCAAACAAAACACCTGATCAGGTTTATGTGCGTTTCAATTGAAATACACAACTCGTCACTTTACTCTTACTTTGCAATTGTTAATTATAAATTATTAATGTTACATGCGATAAGCATCTGCGGAGAACCTTAGGGATAGCCTATATCCAGCAGATGATGATGGTTTCAAGGGCTGATGGTAAGCGATTACCGCCGCCCATGGACACCCGTAACACCAGAGGCGTCACAAGTGCGTTGCCGGCCTTTGAGGATGGGGGAGGGCTTGGCATATGGGCCTCCAGTAATCTCACTCACTCGGTGAAACACAGCGCAGGCGCTGTTTCACACCAGTTTTCTGTGAAGCCGTGGTATCACTCCGGTCAAGCCGGCCCCATTAATGCCGAAGTATCTCCCATTGGCATTATTAGTTTCAATATTTCTAGTAAAGTTCATTAAAATCACAGGTAATTTGTACTACTTACTAAGAAGGTATTCCGTCTGCGATGTGTACATATAGAACAGTCTAGGTCATATGATTACCTACATAAGGACAGGTTAAAGGAGATTAGACCTTATGTAACGAGGAATAAACATCATTTATATAAAACCTTAACCTCATATGTCAAAGAAACATACCAGGCTTAATTTAGTCTAGTAATATGAGTAATGTAGGACGGTACCACTCGGAACCGGATCGAGATATCAAGATAATTGACGCGAAACGTGACCGTCTGTCCCGTATCGTAATACGTATTTAGCAGAATACCGGTGACCGCTATTAATTATCTTAATTAATGCATACTGTAAACAATTTGTTGACAATTATTTGATGTATAAAACGCATTGAGTGATATTTCAATAAAATATTATATACTAGGTTATATAATGTTGTTTTTTATGTAAATAAAAAAAATAACATTTACTATAAGGCGTATATTGACGAGCCCGAACTTCGCGCAGAAGGTTGCGCAATAAAACGCAACTTTTTTTAGGAACAAAATGGTGGCATGACGCGACGTACGGGGGTTGGTGGTCTAGGCTAGAGATTGACTATAAGTAAACACAATCGACCCTTTAATCCATCAAAAATCTTAATCGATTAGTTTTATTTAGAAGATATTGATTTCTGTTTATATAATATATTAAAAGTATTTTTGTAGTTAATAAACGAGATTTCAACTTTAATAAAATAAAAAAATCTAATAAAATTTTATTTTCTCAGTTGAAAGACATGATTTACTTAAGTATCAGTTATCTTTTAAGGTCTAGTTAAGTAACGACTGTTTAAGAAAATTTAAAACCTCCTTATAAAATTGAAAACAAATATATTTTGACTTAATTTCAATCAATTTGAATAAACATCGATCAAACAACATTACCAGGCACCCGTATTGGACATCCATTTATGGTTACTTCCAGTGTATATGCGTCAAAGTTCGCAGAGCCTATATTCAGACTCACCAAGATATATCGGCCGTATAGTATACTACAGTGTGATTACGAACCAATATGGCGTTAAAATAAAAATCTTTGAGAAACACTATATGCCATTAAAAACCTAAGTAAGGTCATAAAATGTTCTTTTTTACCCCTTGAGATTTTTACTCCTGTATTAATGATCAAAGTATACAGATTCTACGGTTACAGTAATGAAATGAATTCTTCATACCCGTTGAAACATCTTGTATTGAAACATATTTAAACATTTCAATACAAGATGTTTCAATGAAGGAGTAGATCGGGCAGTTTTGTGGATCTGTTAAGTAGTACCATTCTTTAAATTATCCAATTTTACACGTTTTGTTAATTAGTCGCAAAAATGGAAATACTCAGTAGAGAGTAAATTTATGTAGAACAAATAAAACTGGTTCCGGTGTCTGGTTTTTAACTGGGCGGGGAAAAACATTACTTTATTACCTACGGGCAAAGTAAAATGTGCCAAAACTTTTTGCTATCAGTATTTAGTTCGACTAATTTTATAGATATACATACATATATTTTTCTGTTTTTTAGTTCATTATTTTAAGCAGTCGTGTTTTTTTAGTTTTTATAATAATGTTTTCTTTACGTTTCGTGAAAGAGGCATCTGATTACGTAATTTTAGATTGAACTATAAACCACCGGCTGTAAATACGATAAAATATCTCCTAGACTAGTGTATAGTATAAAAAAAGCAAGCACTATTAAGCTTCAAAAGTAAAGAAATTGAAATGAACATATATTTTTGATTACAGTATGACGAATTTTTTTTTTTATTTATTTAATTTATTTATTTATGTATTCGATGAAATTACACAGAATAATATAAGTAATAAAAAATGGGCACTATTTAGAGCTACAATTTTTATAGACTTTTTGACTTTTATATGCTGTTGATTAATATTCATTTTTATTTATTTGTTTAATAATTTACATGTATAAAGGGTATGTAATTTTAAAAGATTTAAAAAAGTTTATTTAAATCATCTTTTCAGATAGTATCACAAACTTCAATGCACCTACTTGTGATAATGATCTTTCATTCGTTCTTTAAAGAAATATTCCTACGAATTGAGAACTACCTCCTTTTTTCGGAGTCGGTTAATAAATAATTTAAACCAACTTTCAGCATAAAGAACTCAATAAAAAAAATTGTTATTGATTACAAAATGGCGAATATATCATAATAACTACACATTATCGAATTGTAAACTTCCTTATTTGTCGAAGTCGGTTAAGAATTAAAAAATAATGGCATTTTTGTACAAGCAATACATTTGGCACTTTGAAGAGTCAATTATACGTCTCAACAGTTTATAAAATTATATCTAACTAATTTTTAATACAACTATACGAAGGCACAATTTTGTTTTACAATATTTTCTACTTAAATGCTAGGGACGGAAGAGCATAATGTTAAGAAATAAGAATAGGTTTAAAAAGTAATAATACTCAGTTTCTACACCTGCTACTAAATATACATTGTCAGTTAACAACTTGAGTCATTACTGTAACGTGCCAGAGAAGGCCAATTTGAAATGAAAGCATTTTGATTTAGCAAGGATCAACGCAGATAGAGCGGATGTGGTCTTCTATGCTTATTCACTTATGTTTTTTTTGGGATATGGGGCAAACGAGCAGACGTATCGCCTGATGGAATACCAGACTTTACAAGTGCGTTGCCAGCCTTTTATGACGGAGGTTTGAAGGTCGTATTGGCCCAGGAACACCGCAAGGCGAGAGTTCATTCCAGTTATGTTGTGCATGTATAGCATATAGTGTGTATACTCGAGCAGTCGAAGTAATGCGATATTTAGTTTTCTTTTTAAAATATTGTCGAATCTTGTCGAACTACGCAGTGAATATATACGCGAAAAGCATAGAGTTGTTTCAGATAAAACTCTATGTTAATGGAATAAGGTATATATTTTAATAACATATTAAGAGTACTCACACATTTTGCCGCTTTATTTGAGTTGACCCTTAAGTTCTGCAACGGCAAGTTTATTTATATGGTAGAATAAAGAAGTCTACGAAAACGATAATAGATAAAGACAAATATTTCAAAATATAATTATTTCGGCAATGTACGACCATTGTTTATGCTAAATCATTTATTAGATGTTTTTTCACAACACTTACATGCAAGTATTTAGAAACTGGTATTAAGTAATAGCTTAAATAATAAAATTGGACTTAAATAATAATAAATTATAAATATACCAGCCCTGGGCATTCATTTAAAAGACACATTAATACTAAATCTAACTGAATATGATAACATATTCAAAATTCGAAAATTCCCATGACGATGCTATAATTTTCTTGTTAAATAGGTCTTTACCTATTGATGTTCTACAATACTGGCAACATCAAACCAAATAATCTATGATTCTAATTTCAAATAAATTGTATTTTAAAAAAAGGAATTATTTTTCAAAACTAGCCTATTATCTAAGAATCAGCATTACACATTCGGCGCATTTACATCGTTTTTTTTATAATTATTGAATATGTAAAAAAAACCTTAAATTTTACATGATATTTTAATATAATTAATAATTCAATTTAGTACTATTCTGATTGACTATATAAAAGTCAGGCCAAAACTTAGTGGAGTCTTCTTATACTGCCCTGTGAGCTACAATACTTTGCTTTGTAAATATCAGGTTGTGTTCAAATTTTTCAATTTTATCGATAGAGAATTCAAAAATTTCTACTTACTAGTCAAATGGTTATTCAACCTAATAGTAGAAAAAATAACAGTCATCAGACAATCTATACTAATATAGTATAAAACTTTACAGTAATATAGCTGATACATCAGAATAACACATAGGCTACTATTTGCCGCGATACCGACATATACGCGGGCAGAGCCGCGGGCATAAACTAGTACCAATTTATAAATATCTGTAAGCAATATTGACATTCGACATAAATAGGTAGATGTAAAATATATTTTGCTATGGCAAACTAATTGGATCTAAAACTAAAAGCGTTAGTGTTAAGAACTATATATAATCAATATTTACGTCAATTCACTGAAGTTAACGTAGTTTAGTATCTAAACTAAATGTAAAATACCTCATATCTACTTTTTCATGATTTGTATCAAATACTAAAGAAATTCACTGGCAATACTGAAATATATAAATTTTGTGGAAACATATTTACTGGCATAGTTTTGACCAATTTACGAAATAGTTACTTATATAATATATAGCTTAGTAATAAATAGTAGAAAAAAATACTACTTTGTCAACGTAAATATAATCTAGCAACACAATTGTCAATGGCCGTGATATTTTTAAAATTGAAATGTTATAAAAAAAATAATGAACTAAAGAATTAATTTAAGTTAATTCTTCAGACTGTCCCTACTTTAAAAAATTACTTTTTTATTATAAATTTCGTTAATACCACGGCATCTTAGATGCGATACTGCCGCGCTGCCAAATATCCTGTTAATTTCAATAACTTCTTTTGTTCTGCTATGGTTTGTTTTGTTCGTTAAGTTAGACCGACTGTGCGTCAACATCTTCTCCGTAGTCAAGGTCATCATAACTGAGGTCCTCATCCAGCGAGTTGACGGAGGTGTCTTTGCCACCGGGACATGCCAAACACCTGGAAAAAAATATACAAATATTAATATTATTTATTGCTCATGTAGTTGTCTTTGTTACTGGACCTTCAATTTTATATTCAGAGACATCTTTCTATATATTGACTGCATCGGTGGCGCAGCGGTAACGTTTGTAACTGCGGTACTTGAGGTCTCGGTATCGATTACCCAGTCGGACCAAATGTTTATATGATTATATTTGTTTCGGGGTTTGGGTGTTTCCTATGTATAATATATACATATTATATATATTACGCATAGAAAACACCTATCTTTAAAAAAAGTATATTTGTATTGATATTAGTTATCTAGTACCATAGTACAACTTCTGCTGAGTTTGGAACTAGATGGCGTTATGTGTCATCTGACAGTCTGACGTAATGTGAATGTAGAATCTGAAAAGGAAGAGCGCCACCGTCTAGAATTCTGATATTTTGTTATTTAATTTTGACACTGAACTTTTTGTTTATTAAGATGTATCTGAAAATATTGTAACCTAGAAATTATGCTATTATTGGTTGTATAAATTATTATTATTATCTACGTTACAGTCAATGACAATCAGGTTAGATTTACGGGATCTCGAAATCACATGACCCGGGTCTTTCCCAAAGTATATTATAATAATATTATATATAAGCCAGACACCATAGGGTTCTTTTCAATGGAAAAGCCGTATACGCCTTACTATTTTACCAGGCAGTCTTGGGGTCCGAGATTCGAATAGATTTTTACCGAAAAAAAGCTTCAAAGACATCGGTTAATTCTAAAAGTTATAAAATACCTTATAAATGTATATAAGACTAGCTACGACCTTTGGCATTATACGCGAGTTTTATTGCTCTTAACTCGGATAATATTACACTATTTCATGCGTTGCAATAATAATAAATAATTCGGACATCTAACACACAACGGCTTCCAGTCTCAAGCTAAGCAGAGCTTGTGTTAACGGTACTCTAGACAACTGATATAAATACATACTTATGTTATTCCTAAAATTGATAGCCACAGAATAAATACAATGTAACTTTAATGGTAACTGTGGCGCAGTGGTAGCGAATGCGACTGCTGTGCTAGAGGTCTCGGGTTCGATTCCCGAGACGGACTAAATGTTTGTATGATCTGCAAATATTTGTTTCAGAGTTTGGGTGTTTTCTATGTATAATATGTATGTATTTACAAAAAAAAAGTATATAAGTATTAATATCAGTTGTCTAGTACCCATAGTACTAGCTCTGCTTAGTTTGGGACTAGATGGCGTTGTGTGTTAAAATGCTTGAAATATTTATTTATTATTATTATTCTCTTTATTACTTGTATATACATATTAATTACATTCTTAAATACATAAAAAAACTAATATATATTTAAAAATATAAAAAATAGATAAAAAAATAAAATTTATTATTATTATTTATTAATGTCTTCTTTCATGAAACTATTTTTGATTGACGTATAATTTCAATACAAACTAAATTTTAATTTTGATTAATATTTAGTTTGTGTTGAGGTTGATGTGAGTACCGTCACATGCATTTAGTGAAATGCTGTTAATTTCAAATTGCAAATAGACACTGTATTAGATTATGTTTACTTGTAATATAATTAATGTCAAAACCTAATCAATGAAACGAGTATAATACAAAATTATTAATCACATCAAAATATATGAATAATTGGCAACACCTGGCGGTAACATTATACGTATATGCAAAGTGGTTTTATTGTAATATTAATGATAGACGATCTCTGGTTTTTAATGGCCGTAATATGATGTCATAAAACCATTTCCTATACATGTATTCAAAGTTCTTGTTTATACCCAAGGGGGTAACAAGAACTTTGGAATCGGTATTTCACACACACACACACAGTATTACACCGACCAGACGGGTGATATTGGAACGAATATTCCAAGTTTTCCTACTATCTGCAACGCTATTGTCTTACATACTTTGCTCCCTTAGTCGGATTTTACGGGTGACACTTAGTATTTTTATAAAAACTCAGAAAATAAGAAATATGTCGGACATCTAAACACAACGCCATCTAGTCCCAAGCTAAACTGAGCCCTCGTTATGGATACTAAACAAATGATGTAAATACATACATAATATACATAGAAAACATATAAACTCCGAAATAAATATTTACAGATCATACAAACATTTGATCGAACCCGAGGCCTCAACCGCAGCTGTAGCATACGCTACCACTACACCACCTAGGCAGTAATTAATACCGAAATCACCCGGAAAATTTTCTATATACATTGATATATATATACTCTTATTTTCACACAACGTCTTCTTAATTTGAACTAATCAAAGCTTGTACCATGACAGCTAGAAACCCTTATTTTTTTTGTAAATACATACACATAGGAAACATAGAAAACAGCCTAATTCCGAAACAAACATTAGCAAACCTTATAAACATTTGGTCCGACCAGGCAATCAAAACTTAGACCAGAGCATCAGAGCCGCATATTCTACCACTGCGCCACCGAGGCAGTCATCTAATTGTCAATGATTGAGAATCTACTATCATCCAACAAATAAATAGTATGAATTACCTGCTCTCATTGATCCCGTAATACAGGCACTTGTCCCCGACACATTCGCAACAGCCGTCATGGAACCATCTGTAATTATTAAACATTATACATTAGATAATTAATAAGTTCACTCTAGTGTCAATATTATTCAAATATTTGTTAATGTCATAATTTATTAAATAACAAACGCACACGTGCTGTTTTTCTTATTTCGTGACGTCGTTGATGATTGTATTATTGCCACTGCTAAAAAAAGCTTCAGTTGGAACAACCAGAACTATCGATATATTTATTCTTTTGTCTATTACGTAGACAGTAAATGAATCTTCTCCAGTAAAGAGCAATATTAATATTTTTTAGTATATGTAAACCTTGTCAATAACAAACATAACAAAAAAAGAATTATCATTCATCAATCATATTATCATATCAATTTTGTGCAGACGATCGGAAGTAAAGTGCGTAGACACATTTCGGATTCTTTTTAGGGTTCCGTACCTCAAAAGAAAAAAACGGATCTCTAAATATATAACCCTTCTGTCTGTCAGTCAAGACCCTTTTTGTCACGAACGCGTGGAGGTATGAAGGTGAAAGTCATATCAAATACTCAGCATCAATTCATATAAGCCGTTTATGTTACAAATAATCTTGGAAATAATGCAAAATTGTTCGATGAACTTTCGCCTGCGGTATTCCAGGTCCGATTCAACCTTCAACATTTCAAGAAAAGAGCGTACTTCTGTTTAAACGGCCGTCAACGCACTTGTGCCGCCTCTGGTGTTGCGGATGTTTATTGGGAGGGTAGGTGAGAGGCTTACCATCAGGCGACCCGTTTTCTCCTATCTCATAAGAAAAAAATGATGATTTTATTTTTAAGTGTACCTGAGGCTGTTGGCGCCCATAGAGCGACATGAAGCACGGCACTTGTCACAAGACATGCACTGGGACATATACGCGACGGTGCAGTTGAGGGTCACTATATCACGATTCACGGGCTCCGACTCCTGTTCCAAGCTCTCTGAAGGTCAAAAATTTTATTACAATTATAATACATACTCAATCTTAAAATCTATACTAATATTATAAAGTTGAACAGTTAGTTTGTTTGGTTGAACGCACAAATCTCAGACACTACTATTACGATTTGAAAAATAATTTCAGAATTAGATTATCATTAGCCTATTTATCGAGGAAGGCTGTAGGGTAAATATCGACACGCTACGAGCAATAGGAGCGGAACATCAATAAAAATGTTTCAAAAATGGGAGAAAGTTACTTCTTTCGGGAGCTCCCATTGCGTGCTCTGCCGCGTTACGAAAATGGTTAGATTCTTGAAAATAATATATCAAAAAATTATCCCCTAAGGATAAGTCCGCAGCAGCATAATTATGTCTATCTGTTAAGATTGGCTCTCGACAACCTGATATTACAACGCGGAAACAAATCTGTTTTCCATAAAAAATATGCAAAACAAAATTATTTCCGCGTTATAACAGCACGTTACGGCCAATAAAAGACGCAGACGGTGCTGCGTGGTTCAGCTAGTATATTATACACATGCATCATAGATGAGAAAAAGAATGCATCAAAGTTTATAGACTATTCTAACGAGGGGTCTTCGTTCAGCCGTTAATACTCAACGGCTAAACGAAGACCCCTCGTTAGAAAGAAGGCTTTAGCTAATTATATAACTATAACTCTAATGGTTTAATATTTTATTTCTAGCTAATGAATAGATCTTAAATCTGACCGACACATGATCATGAACTGCTGATCTATCGTGAACATGAAAACTAATTGCGCATGGAAGCAGTCTATACATGTTAATATTTTTTTTTAAATTAATCCGAAGTAGGCCATTTTCGGCACATCGTTTGGATAAAACGGCTAGTAATCTGTTCGCAGACAACACGTGGATTTCAATATATCTTTAGGCGCTGCATGTGTTTTATACCACGTACAACAAATGAACAACTCCGTCTTACAAACACATTTTAAATATTTATTATAGCTGATGTGTAAAGCGTTAGCCTCGGGATCGGCATTCCCTGACAGAGTTGAATGACGTAAACACTTCGTTCGATTCCTATTATATCGATCTTCAAAGATTACTCTGTAGAGCAGGTAATATTTACATTCCAACTTAATGACTCACTTCATATCTCTGCGGGACCGCCCTCTGGTTTCTTACAAACGCCGTGGCAGATAGTCTCATTATGAATGGGAATAAACCATGCCCGCACAATAATATTAAAAAAAGAACACCTTATTATTGATAACATTAGTTACTCTTATAGCTGTGATGACAGTAACTGACTGCCTTTTGTTTGTTTTGTTATCAAAAGTTCGGAGAATTGATCTTATTCAAGGAAACACTTAAAATATAGGGCTTTTTTCAAGCACCGACACATTGGGTGGCACATTCCGAAGCTGTAATAAATACGTTGGCACCGTAAAAACGGTTCTTAAGTACTGCTGACGAATAATTGGTTAAGTGTACTGGCGGTTTCGTAGTAATTTCGGCATCTATCAAATGACGAGCTAGAGTTGGACATGGTTGAAAACAGAAAATGAACGAAACACGCAATACACTTATGTGGCTATATATAAGTATTAAGTTTATACATTACACATATTTTTCATAGTGTATGTGGATATTGTTATTAATCTGTTTTGTTAAACAATTTATAGAAACTCATATTCTAAGAATAAGTTTTACCGGTGTTTAACTTCCAGAAATAATAATATTTCCTGTTTGTAACTTCAAATTAACAGCTTTTTACTAAATACGTATTGAAGGATATATGGTACTTATATGAAAAAGATGATTTTCAAAATGTTAGTTTGTCTGTTTGTTCCGGAACGATTGGAGCGATTTTGACGGGTCTTTCACGTACAGATGTTGATGATCTAAGGAGAAACCTAGGCTACTTCTTAGACTAGTTTTGATTCCCGGTTGTTATTGTACCCTGGGTAGCACTCCGGGCCTCCTCTAGTTATAGCAAAACCACGCAACTATGCGTCTGTCTACATCTCTCAAAAATTTTTTTTCCTGTATTAGCAAAATGTCGCTATTGTGATTATCTCCCATTGGCGATAGCAAGTTGGTATAGACTACAACCTTCTTCATCAATCTTCAACAACCCATAATGTCCCATTGCTGGGCTCGGGTCTCCTCTCAGGAGAGGGCTAAGGGCATGCATCCCCACGCTAGCGAAATGCGGGTTGGAGACTACTTCAACAACCTGCTTATATAATCATTAACTTCTTTACGCGACTCCGCCCCTGTGTATTTCGGATATCGTGGTAAACGTTTTTCAGGTTAATATGTAGCCTAATGATACTCATAAATGTGGGTTTCTATTGGTAAGAGAATTTTCAAAATCGATTCAGTAGATTCAGAGATTACCTACAACCTCACATACTTTACTTCTTTATAATATTGGTATAGATTTTTTAATTCGAGATTCCATCCACCAAACAAAAAGCTCTTCAGCATTATAATAATTGGTATAGATTAGGTGTTCTATCAGTTAATTCCACATATAATTTAATTGATTTTTGTGGTTTACCGTAAAAGTATGGTTAGACTAAAATTGGACTATCAGTCAAGATGGTTCATTTTGTCATTGGTAAAAGAATATGCAGATTCATACCAATTATTTGGTTAAAAGATTATTACTGAAGTTATTTGTACTATTTTACATATAGCAGTTGACATTCAACCATCAATCTGTAAATATTACTTTTTAACCTTCTACACCCCTAGTGCTCCGTTCACATAATTTTCTTAAAAAGATGAGGGAGAGGTTTTGCTTTACATATTAATCATATTCTTCTCCTTTTCAATATGTACAATCAGTAAATGACATAAATTTACCTATCATCATTAATTGAACACCTGGCATTTGGTTGATGTCTGATTTAAATAAAATTCACACTAATATGAACTTCAAAAGTAACATGATATGTATTAATTTAATAAGTAATCTGATATATTGCATATTTTAATTTCAAATGATCATTAATTAGCGGTGGTAAGAACACAAATGTTAGATTAAAATGTTGCTATAATATGATTCTACACATTGTATTTACTTGCAAGGTCATACATACATAGAATGCATTAAAGTTATCATAAATAAAGTACACAGTGCTAAAATGGATGTAAGGAAACTGGTTTGACAGATTATGCTTTGATAAAATCAATAGGTGATGTATAAAAAGTAATATTTAACCTTTTATTACTTCAGTGTCTCAAAAATTTATATGATATATATAAAACTCTTGTGTGTTTGGCAGCGTTTGGAGTTAAATTCCCCCGAAACGACTTGACCGATTCTCATGAAATTTTGTCTGCATATTGGGTAGATTTGAGAATCGGGCAACATCCATTTTAGGTCCCCGAAATGTTAAGGGTAGTCCACTTCAAAATTTTTTTTTTAATGAATAGCAACATTTGCCGGTCAGCTAATAACTCCATTGAAATCACTATAAAAGAACTTGCTTTTAAATTTTACCAATTTGATATGATCTATGTTTTCAGTTACATTGCTATTTTATTAATTTAAAAGTATATTAACTAACAAACAAGGGAATAAGATTGCTTTTACTAAGTAATTAGTTCTTTTATTCTATAAATGATACCACTGAACACTAAACCTGAACTGAACTCATGGTAATCTATTTATCAATACTTCCAGTAAAAAATCTGTATCTGTCTCCCTCTATAGGAATAAAAATATGTTCGTTTTTATACGTATACATATATTCGTCTATATATATATATATATATATACATACATAGACCAAATGTGCCTAATATCATTATTTGGCACATTTGGTCGCTTAAAGGGTTGAAATTCAAACTTGCAACATTTTCTTGATTTGAACTATTAGTTAGTCTTACTGTGAAAAGTACTCAATAACTGAAAACATTGAAATAAATTACGGACTTACGTATATGGTAAACTAATTGTTTCTCAGGCACAGGTCGGTAAGCAGAGAGATCAATGTCCACCGGATAAGTAATTGACAACCATCTCTGTTGTGGGTCTGGATCACTGGTGAGAGCTGCAAACAGTCCGGGAACACCGTCAGCCAACTCTTCCACATATGAGGTTTTAGATAGCTCTGTCTGTGTGTCATTTGGTTTAGGACACATATCTGTAAAAAACAAAAGTGTATCAGTTTTATATTAATAACATACATAGTAAAAATGTAAGTGTTCATAACTTACTAAGGTTGAACAAGAATATTGTGTTCATAAACAGACATATTTTGAAATAACTACTCTGAAATAATTAAAAATGAGTTTTTTTTCATTGTTTAATTTAGGATATATTTATTTCTAGAAGTATAAGTCTATCAGAAGATAAAAATTATATATTAAAGGACTCCTAGGTTATCTCATAAATCTTTTACCATTGATATCAATCTCTCAAAAGATAATTTCAGTACAGTAAACAGAATGCAAGAGTAATTTCCTTTTCAGAGGCATAATTTATGGGTCAAGTTTTGTGTTTTATAAAATATATTTTTTATAGTTGATCTTTAAATACTTACCAACACAACTGCAACATTCAGTATACAAATAGCTAAGACAGCTAAAGCAGTCCTTGCAACAGGAGCAGTCCTTCAAGTCACATTTACAAGACTGCGTTAACATACACTTTGATACAACACTGGCACAAATAGCTTCGTTGCACGCGTATACTATAGGCACCACACATATTAGCGCTACTACGAAGTAAAGCTTTCCAGCCATGGCCAAAATCTTAAATAAATTGTAAACACAACTGAGAAATCTACTAAGTTGTAATATAAACAATAAATTTTTAGTCGTGTGATTATTGTGTAACAGTTCACTACTTTTTAAACAAATAGATAGAAGTACGCACTTTAATGAAAAACTACACGTAATTAATTCTAAGCATAAATAAATTTTAACTATCTATGAAAACTTGTTTCGCGTCTATATGTTGTAGAAGGTTTACATCGAATGAATGAAAAGTAGTGAGTGCTGAGTGAGTGACTCTGTCGTGTTTCACGTCATTCTGTGACCACAGACTATATAATAGTACAGTAAATTTACTGAGGATAAATAATGCAACTTCAAAAAATTTTATATGTAGCTAACAACTTGTTAATTGTTAAAGTTTCGGAGTTTTTCTATGCATAATATGTATATGTTTACAAAAAGGTATACAAGTATTTTATCAGTCAATCAAGCTTTCATAGTACAAGCTCTACTTAGTTTGAAACTATATGGCGTTGTATGTAGATGTCTGAAATATTTATTCAATAATAATTAAAAATCCTCTTTCACACCGTCCATGTATCTTTCGTTTGTTCGTCCTCTAATCCTACATCCATTAAAATCCGCACATGTCCATATAAGGATAACCTGTTGCTTCTCAACTTTTCATCACCTGATCCTAATATATCCTCATTTTAGTCTTCCTCTTATGCAGTCATTCCTCAGTGTCCATACTAGTCACACTACATATCCATTCTAACATTCCTTCTATACATTTCAGTTATATGTTATTTATTTAATTTAAATAAAATTTGCATATATGTGTAATATGTTAATAAGTATCTATGTATTCATTTGGTATTTTTCCTATATCGAATTATAAGAAAAGCGTAAGCATATGAATGTAAAAAAACAGTTTATAAGTGCCTTGAACTTAAATAATTTTTTACATAATTTATGCTCGACATTTGAAACTGCCTCAGTGGCGTAGTGGTAGACTATACGAATGTTGTAATTGAGGTCTAGGGTTGAATTCCCGGGTCGGACCAAATGTTTGTATGACCTTCAAATATTTGTTACGGAATTTGGGTGTTTTATACAAGTATACATTTAAGTAATTATATCGGTTGTTTAGTACCCATAACACAAGCTATGTTTAGCTTGGGACTAGATGGCGTTGTGTGTTCGATGTCCGAAATATTATTCTACTTTAGATAGTTTATTGTTTAAAAGTTACAAAAAGTGATATTTTGATGTAAGTACTATATGTATATACTTTGACATATTGAAATGTCGTTAATTTGAAATTACAAACAGACAGTTTTTAACCAACTTCATAAAAGGAGGAGGTTATCAAATCAACTGTATTTTTATGTTTGTTACCTCGTAATTTTTGACTGGATAAACCGATTTTGACAATTCTTTTATTAGTTCAAAGCTGGTTGGTCCAGTTATTGAAGACGGCTTTTTTTGTTGTTAAAAATGTAATTATAATTTTTATAGTTAATTATCATTCCAAATAATTATCATATTTTATTACTAAGCAACATATGCAGTTAACGAGGAACATAAATAATTTTAAAATAAATAAAACCACGTATAAATACTTTTATTTGCATACTTGATTTGTAGTTTGTAGCTAAGTTACTTTTGCAAATACTTTCTACACTTTCCATTCACTATAAATAACACTTATACATATGTGTACTAGCTGCACCCCGCGGTGCTAACCACGGCTCTTGTTGTAAAATTATATAACACAGCAGGCGAAGCTAGTCTAAATTCTGTCTGCTGTCTGCCAGTAAAGCTCCATCAAAATCGGTCATTTCAATTTACTTTTCCAAGATAGTTCAGCTTCTTCCCTGGGACGACCCGAGGGTTATAAGTTCATAACTCGTACGTGGTACTGTTGGCATAGCTGTTGATTTTGGTGTAGGTACTGGAGTGGGCGTGTAGAAGAGATTAGTAATTCTAAGAAGAGAATTTTAACGCGCAGTTGTGAACATATGGTTCGACAAAAGGGTGAGAAGCACCATATAAAAAAAATCTATGAAACTATGTTGTACGTTTCTACCTTTATTTGAACGACTTTGTATACCAGTAAAGAAGGAAAACCGAATCGAGTTCTTCGTAGACTTAAAATATTCCAATTACCTACAAAAATTTCTCAGATTTCCGTAAAACAATACAGTGAATTGGTATATTTAACCGCAACGAAAGCAAAACTCTGTATGTGTACAAAACAAGAAGGTAACTTGCGTGACTGGTTTATTGACGGTCGCCGATGTTCGCGCCGCGTCCGCTGCCGGTGCCGCGCCCCCATTCGTCGCTATGGCGCTACGCTCTACACTCCTGCGCAACTGTAAGTGTTTTTACCCACGAATATTATTTATTAATTTTTTTAATACTCTCAGTTCGGGCTCGAATTGTCGGGCACAAGTGTGTGTGTGTGTGCAAAATTTTAATTATCACATCAGTGTGTGTGTGTAAAAGTATGGAAAAGTTTTTTTCATCAGCGAGCTCAGCGACCTTGTGATATGACACCTTTTTGTAGAAATACTGCAGCCTTCAGGTTTATTTAACAGTTCAACGTTGTTCAACGCCACTAACTTAATTCCGGTTGTGTACCAGCCGAACACTCAAAAGGAGCCCTATTATAAGACGGCATTCAAACTAATCCCAATTTGTGTAATTTGGAGTTTGAATGATAATGACGCCTTGTTGAGCCTTTGAATGTCACACATTTTTCCGTAAACGAAAAACAACAGACGACAGAAGAGCTGCTTAGAAATTATGTATTATAATGTTAGGTACTCATTGCATTCTCAACACATATTATTATTTAAAACTTTACTGATTACAAGACCATAAATTACATTACAGTCAGAATTATATATTTATTCATAGCATTACATCTGTAAATGTAAATTTGCGTATTTTGACTTCAATTTTGCATTTAGAACAAGTGATCGCAACTAAGAGATATGCCGAGGGGCTTAAAGGGCTGTTCAATATTGTAAGAACATTTAAATCGTTTGTCTCATTCTTTTAAGTGCTGGCATTTATACAAATTGCAGTCGTTGCCGACCCCTTCTGTCTCATTCTTACAAATTGTTTTGACAGCCAACGATATTCCGTTTCTATCTTTGATCGTGAACTAACAATGCATAATAAGCAGTTTATCTGAGTCGACCTTGTACATAGAAATGGCAATATAATCAACTTAGCCCTATATATGTATAGGGCTAAGTTAACAGATAACTGCTATTAACAAGCGACTATATATATCCGTTGTGTTGTCATTATGAAAACTTTGTATGTTGTATGTTTGGTTTAAACCGTAATACTGACAATCAGCATTTATTGCATGTATTTCGAGATTTTTATTTGGTTACGTAAGAAGCGGTTTTAAATATTGCTCATAGATATTTGAATGTAGATAGATGTTCTCGGAGGTTAAGTGTGCGTCAAAGATAAATAAAACAAACAACAAGCAAAATAATGATGATTTATGTTCTTGCCGATTACTGATATTCTCAGCGAAGACTAGCCAACTACACAAGACATACGCAGGTGCACTCTCTATTTCCTCACTCTTATAATACGATCTGGTAAGATCCATGGCTTTATATACTCTCCGAGACTAGGAGGTTCAGTCCCCAAATTTCCTCCCTGACTCGGAACTCGAACCCGAGACCTCTGGAACGGCAGTCGCATTTATTTTTTTTACTTTTGGAAACCCCCTCGTGCCTTCACCCCACCGGGGTTTGCGGCGGGGCGGTGTGTCGGAATCGAATCGACTAAAACCACACGGTGTGCCACTCTGCGCCTGAGACGGGAGGGTCCGGGAACCGCTTTCTTACGCCATCCAGAAGAACGGCAGTCGTGTACGCCAACCGCTAGATCAACCAGGCACTTGATGTATAATTAGTGTTATGATAATTTTTACTTTAAAACAATAAAAAGCCACATAACAAGAACTTAATTAATAATAACTGGATAACTGACTAACATTTACCGTCTTTCGGAACATTACTTTTTTCGTTAGCAATATGTCCAAAGTTTTTTTTCAGTAGCCGACTATAGTGCTATGATAAAAAAGAGTGAAAGTGTGATATTAGTTAAAATTTCATACAAATTCATACTTGTTAATAATATCCGTAATAGTTCCGTGTAACATCATAACAGCCACTCGCAATCGTTCGCATTTAAAATATTTTTGTTGAATACATTTTCATATTATTACAACGATATCGCATTGCATTTACCAAAAAAAATTCAATAAATTCTTTCACATTAACCTTAGTAGTGGAATACATTGTAATTTAACTTTATATAAATATCCTACATACATCTATTAATATTGAAGCGAAAACTTTATATACTTAAATATTGCAACTCATGTGTGTGCACGGCGCTGTTTTTTTTAATGGAATATGAGGCAAACGAGCAGACTTATAGCCTGATGGTAAGCGATTACCGCCACCCATGGACACCCGTAACACCAGAGGCGTCACAAGTACGTTGCCGGCCTTGGGGGATGGGGAAGGGGGTGACCCCCACAACTGTATCCCTACGTTGTCGTCGTGTGGGGGCTTGCGTGGGTCGATGATCTCTGGGGCTGTGCCGGTAGAGCCACTCATGCCGGATTGGCTCAGAGGGAGACNAGCCGGCCCATGCATGCCGAAGCGTGGCACTCCCACGGTAAAAGGTTTGAGTAAACCTATACGGTGACTGACAAGCCTGTGTGATTGGGTGCGTGAAAAGAGGTACAGTGAAATAAAAAAAAAAAAAAAATACTAATATAGGTTTTTCAAAAATAAAAAAGTATAACTTGGTCACAGACAGTAACTATCGTAAATTAGTTTAGATTATTTAGTTTTAAGGTTATTATTATATACTATAATAATTATTTGATTAAAAAAAATAATTTAATTTGTTAATTGGACGTTTACTGAACTATTAATCTGTATCGCTACTAGAAGAATCAAATGATGAATCTTCGGATCGCTGCTTTCACCAAGATTAATTCAGATTGATTCAGATTCCATGTTAAAATGTCCACAGTATTCTTCTTCTTTTTATTACGTGTCGACAAGTATTACTCCACATCTCTTCATCAATTTGAGTTAAACGTTCACTTATTAGTTTCATTAATCCCGTCACATTTTGTTCGTCAAGCTATATAATTTTTTTAAATTCCCTACGCATGTTCTAGGAGGCTTAGTTCAGGATGACATGAATGATAGTGAATGATAGTGGTGAAGAACTTTTATTCCATATGACTGAAGTATGTACCCGCACTTGGCCAGCGTGGGGACGTATGGCCTTAACCCTCTCCTGAGAGGAGACCCGAGCCCAGCAGTGGGACATTATGGGTTGTTGTTTGTTTTGTTTGAAGTATGTATGTCATCAATCTTTTATCCCTATATGGTTTTCCTTTTTTTTTAACAAATCATTTGTTTTATATATGCATTATAAGCAATGTTTTTCTCTGTCAACCATCTCTGCATTTCAACATTTTTGTATTAGAATTTGGAGCTCGGTCATTGTAGTATGACGCATTATCAAGCGCAACCACAGAGTCAGGCGAAAGATTCGGTAGGAGATGTTCTTTTAGCCACTTTTGCTCTTATGATGGAGCTTTAATTTCGAAATTCCCACAGTTTAAAAACTGGGCATCATTTTTGATAAAAAACTTGTCTTGGGGTCCACGGCTACTAGAACTCAGTAGGAAATTATTTGCTTTGTTTTATTTTTTACACGTCTTTGTGTTATAAGTTTATAATTAGATATATAGATAAAAAACTCTTTATTTGCACACTAAAATATTACAGAGTTAGAAGATATAAATTACTGTGTATGACCCTTACTGTAATTTGCAACTCCCTCCTCTGTTATATATTTTAACCCCTTTTCCATTCAACGGTCGCCAGGAAGAGATTGCAGACCGCAATAAGGCAATTTGTTTTGTTTTCTATTGAAATTTTACAAACTGTAATTGTATATCAACAATAAGAGTTATCTAACTATCTATTCATAAAGAAAAATATAAAAAGACCGTTACCTGTAGTTGGAGTCCTACAAAGTCCTGTAATAGTGAATCTACGTTACTGCCTTGTTGGTCTAGCGGTTGAAGTATGCGACTGCCAATCAAGAGGTCTCGGATTCAAATCCCAGGTCGGGCCAAAAGTGTTATTGAGATTTTCTAATTATATAAATACTTAATAACAGCTCGGAGTTTGGAAGTTGGGGTCTGAATCCCCGTGCCTCGGAGAGCACGTAAAACTGTTGGTCCTGCCCCTGATCTCTCCCTGATCGTTTCAGTTAACCGTCCCATCGGATTATGAAAGTGAGGGAACAGAGAGTGCACCTGTGTTTGCGCACACACTTGTGCACTATAATATCTCCTGCGTAGTTGCCTGGTCTCCGTTGAGACTGGCACCTGTGACCGTAATCAGCTAGGAGAATATCATTGCCAAGTACTAGCATTGTTAAGGTTTGATAGTAAGTAGTCCCTCCACGTATAAAATCGGGTCCTTTAAGCGGGGCGTGAAAAAGCATCTCACCAGGCCGCCATAGTGTGGGTCACCATGCTGCATTGTTCTTTTTCTCATTGAGGATGGTGACCACCACTCTTGGATTCTGCTCATGCTTTCCATCAGGGCAGAGTCATTTTGGTAGCTTATAAATAATTTAAAAAAAATCGAAGTTCAGCTGTCTCGCAGTGCACTAAAAGTTAATAAAAAGGCTCGGAGAATTATTTTTTAAAACAAAATAGACATTATACACAAAGCAAAGGTAAAACCAACTGCTGAAGTAGATGGCAATGATTTGATTAACATAAGATAAAAGCGTATACGACGTGAACTGTTTGTTCGTTGTTTAAATTTTGAGCCGCTCGTCTATAATAAATATAAGTTAACACATCTCACACATGGCCCCAGGTACATCCCAAACTATATAGTCAGTCTTGCGTTATTATTATCTGTGTCTTACAGGTTTTTAATTTATGACTAAGTAAGAAGATATATTAATATAATAAAAAGATTTGTGCTACGTGAAGCTACGGGCAAATGGTTGTGTGTTTATCTAATCTCATTAAAACGAACAATTCCTGTATTTATATATGTTTACATAATCTAAATGTCGAAGACGGCTCGCTCCAACGATTTTCATGAAATTTTGTGTGCAGGGGGCTTCGGGAGCATTAAAGCTATCTATCTAGTATTGCATTGTTAGATTTTCCAAAAAAAAAAACGAGCAAGGCTTGGTCATCCATGTACTAGTATGTATAAGGGCAGGGCCATCGTCCCGAGTGCTATATCCATTTTAAATGAATAATGTATTTAGACGATCATTAAGGTACAAACTAGGCAGAGTCTTGCGTTATTATTATCTGTGTTCTACAGATTTTTTATTTGTGACTAAGTAAGAAGATACAATAATATAATAAAAAGATTTGTGGTTAAGTAAGATTGAAGGACTTTTTTATGTTTTTCAGTTATCAATGGAACCCGAACTCGTCAATTGCACGAGCAGAAAGATCGCCCAGGAGTGGCAATATTAAAGGAGATCCTCGAGGATCGCTTACGAGAGATCAAAAAAGCTAAAACCTTCAAATATGAAAGAGTACTCACTTCTCCGCAGGATGTCAAGGTAATGGAACAAGGAATTATATTTTTTCGGTTTATTTATAAAAAAAATAACAGCAATCAGGCATAGGTTTCGTTTATCAAAATATACCATTGTAAAATAGTTATATTTAATAATAATACTAATGTTTATTCAACAGATTATTTTACAGGTTTCTCTTATACTGTTACTAGATAAAATTAACAAGTACATCATGACTTATTAAAAAATAAAACCCGACTCCATCAATATCATATATAAAACATATAAGTTATATATATATATTCATAATCACCGGTAAAAATTCTTTTTTTGATACCACACTCGTGTATTTTTACTTGTGTACTCAATGTTTTTAGAAAGCATTTTTTCAGATCAGTTTTGGCTTTACAAATCCTCAATATTGTTTTTTTTATTTTGACGGTCGTCAACGGCAACCTCTTATCTAATGTGTCACTATTTACCCGACTGCGAAAGATATTTCCTTGGCACGGCTAAACGGCTTGTCATATGTTATGGGAGAGGTAATCTAAAAAAATATTTTCAAAAAACATCGATCGTGTTGTGACAAAATAAAGATTTTTTAAAGGTGATATATAACTTCTATGTTTTATAAATGATATTGACGGAGGCGGGTTTTAGTTTTAAATAATAAAAAAAATATATATAATATTTTCGATACACAAAGTATCCAAACATAAATATAGCTAACGATGTATCCGAACATAAACGGAAAGGCTAATTGACCTTTCTTCAAATTCACACTTTTGGTTTCGACCTTTTGTCCAGCGGAGTGTGCTATTACCACTAAAGTAACAAAAATGTATTTCTATTTTAATAGGCAGCAATTGTACCAATTATTCCATATTAATTTTATTTAAATGAACTATCGTATATTAAAAAAACATTGTGTGGTCTTATGAAACCATGGTAAAAGTAAACTTTTTTCACATGCAAATAAATAAATAAATCTAATAAAGCAAATAAATAATAACATTTACACTAAACACTGACAAAAACAAACAAATAAGCGTGGAGCACTGGCACACCGTCCGATTGGCCACTGGATACTGACCGAACGTCACGCGTCACGCGACATGCGATACACATACCAAAAAAATTGAGACGATGTAATAAAAGTTTCACTTTAAAAGTGTTTGTTTACTACACACCTATGTTTATCTTAAGCAACTCTTTTTATTCATCCGAACTAGCAACGATATATATTTTGTAATTCACATACATCAGTTTTAATGAACAAAAATTCGACTACAAATAAATGGATAAAAGCCTAAGCATTTTACTCAGCATGCAGAAGTTTATCTAACGTGTAATATATATTTTACATACGTATGTTAATTTAATAGCGAGGTCTGACATTCAAGCCGTTTTGAGCCTTTTTCCCCAACGATTGAGTTCAAGGTAAATAAAACTATTTACAAGCCGGTATAGTTTTATTCAAAACACACAGATGTAGACCTATCGTGCTAATTTTTGTTGTTTTATATAAAGTGAACCAATACCATAGTAGAGCATACTCTATAAATAATACTAATATCAATACCCAAAAATATGAAACCTTGAAACAGTAGTGATTATTTAGTGTCGACCATTAGATTAAATTATTTAGTGACTTAGCAAAGGTTTAAGACTGATTTCTTTTATGACCGGTCACCCAGACGGTAAACGGTTTCTGACGGTACAAAAGAATAAAGAAAATTATGCAATTTTGGTCTTGCGAAATTGTTGTATGTTACTTTTTATTTTCTATTACTTTCTTTTGTTGCCAAAAACTTCTTTAGTAGAGTAAATAGATGAAGCTAGATCGGATGGTAACTGGTGTATTCGTATTCTGATTGAACTGGTCACATTCGGTAGATCGTGTGTGTGAGCGTTTCAGATCACCGAATGGTGATGTTTTAACAAGTATTTGGCGTTGTTCTCATCTTAAGTAATGAGCAAGTTTGTTTGTATAGTTGTTTCCTTAGAACCGGAAAAAATACCGACATTATTACGAATTATTGTTGGGCTTGCGAGGCCAACAATAACTCGTAACTCGGTGAATAACATGCACCCATACTCACTACTTGCTCTCTCACTCAGCACCCGCTGAGTGTTGCATATCAGATATACCTACCAGATATGCAACACATACAGCTTTATAAAAAAGACTTCATTGAAGTACAAAGAATAACACGTGTAACACGCGTAGCAAAGATGGCGGCACAGAAACACATTATATTAACACAACCTTATAATATTCTCCAATGCACATCAAGCAGAATGTCTAGAGTATAAATGTCCTCGCATTTCTCGAACGGGCCCATTTATATCATCTGTCATTATCGATCATATTCACATTATAAATGAACATGATCATATCATATGTTTTAATTGATCACATTGTTTATCCTAATTATTCTAATGATTATCAATATGCAATTATTATTTGATAATACAGGATTGTGTAACATTAAAGATTTATTACGCCGAAAGTACCATTGTATAAATAGAGTACAGACGTCATTAACAATATTTCTAAGTAGCACCGAAAGCTGACAAGCGGAAGGCACCAAGATATTAATATTATTTAATATGAATTAACTATTTACTTGATTATTAGATTGTAAGGTTATCATATATATGAGGTTGGAGTCGTTACTTATATAACACACGCTATGATGCGTCAATTCTAATATGAAACAGGACTCTCGCACATATTCACTGTTTCTGCCGGCGACGCGCCGGCCGATATAAATAAGGAAAAGTACGTTAAAACAAAAGTATTTAAAACGTATTGTTTAAACAATGCAGTATTATATAAAATAAAAGACTGACCTGAATGAACAAACACTCGACAGAAATTACTTATGAATTCTGTTACATTGTTGTACTAAGACGCGTAAAACTTGACTTGTCTGGGCATCATCATCCCATGTCGGGTGAGGTTTTGTAACCTTCTGGGCGGAAATGTGACGGTTTTACAAGAATATCATGATGAGATTTATTACAGAAACAAGAAATATTGACATAATATGTAAAAACATAAACAAAAGGCATAAGCAATATGCAATATATATATATATATAAATAAATTTTTAAGTGAAAACTTCTTAGCGGCGTTGTACACTTTTTCGTATGTTGAGAACACACTCAAACCCGCATGTTGAGAAAGCGTTACGCGATAGACAACAATTGAGACTTATTGTAAATATTGAAATGAACACACTAAGACAAACTAGGTGCATCTGTATAGATATAGTGTTACTAGATCGGGATCTGAAAGTTTCATCTATCTCTTAAACTTGCCTGTCAGATCACCTTAACAACTTGAAAGAATACAACTAAGGCTCTATTCTATTGTGTATATGATATTTAAAGAATCATCCTCTAACCCCTAATCGTTTTACTTTCTATCATCAACTTATATGTATAACTGAAAGAATACAAATTAAGGTATTAACGTACGTATGATATTGAAATCATCTTTTAATCCCAACTGTTAAGGAGTTTTAACTTCTGTTACAGCTATCTATCTATCTATTACCTGTATAACTTGAAAGTATACAACAAAAGCTCTGTAGACAGCTATAAAATTAAGTAAATTATTTTCAAACTCCTAACCGTTGTACATATAAATTTTAGGATTTCACTCGATTTTCATGGGATTCCATAATCATATCCTGATACGGTGATAATGGGACCACCTCGGGACATAATAATAATAACAGATCGCTTTATTGTACACCAGATAATTAAGTATTGTTGTTTTTACCGTGGGAGAGCCACGCTTCGGCATGAATGGGCCGGCTCGACCGGAGTGATACCACGGCCTCACAGAAAACCGGTGTGAAACAGCGCTTACGCTGTGTTTCATCGAGTGAGTGAGGATACCGGAGGCCCATACCCCGATCCAACGCTCCCTATCTCCCTCACCATCCCCCTTCCCCCCAGGCCATAGTGTGGGTCACCATGCTGCATTGTTCTTTTTCGCATTGAGGATGGTGACCACCACTCTTGGATTCTGCTCATGCTTTCCATCAGGCAGGGCAGAGTCATTTTGGCAGCTTAAATATATATAAAAAAAAAAAAAAAAATTGGCGGCATTATTGCTCAACGGCAATCTCTTCCAGGCAACCGTGGAATGGAAATAAATAGCGTTATTGGGCAGACGTATAATGTAGTGGTACATACCCTGGACATACCCTTTCGAATACATAAATAGTTTTGAAAATCGGTCCTCAATTGATTGAGTAATCTGTGAACATACATAAAATAAAATACACACAGTGGAACATAAAACTTCCTTCTTTCGAAGTCAGTTAAAAATGTTTAAAAAAAATTATATGTTAAGTCTACTAATTTTACATTGTAGTTACAACCAGCTGTCTAATTAAAACTATACGTTTTCTTCAGTACTTAAACATATACTTGAGTAAACAATACTGAAACACGTTGTACAGGTATTAAAGAAAACAAGCTAAAATTAAGCATTATATATAGGTTATATATATATAGTCTTTTGAGGTCTTTTCTTATAGGTTTGTACATCCGGGAATACCGCAGGCGACAGTTCATTCAACAGTCTAAATACACATACTAAATACTTAACGACTTTATCACATTAAAAATATGAAACTAATTGTGTCTTTTATTTTTCAGGTCAAAGTCGAGGGTTCCGAAAAGGAGTTTCTCAACTTCTGTGCAAATAACTATTTAGGTCTTGCGGTAAGTAGATACTAAATAACGGATACTTATTAGACACCATACTGCAATTTCATTTACGTACAATGTTAATGCATTTTATTATGATAGCTACGACCGAATATGCTAGAAGTTCTATTTCTCTTATAAGTCTCTGCGTTCTTTCTTTCTCTTAAAAGTTACTAATAACCGCGCAAATTCAGTCAATTATTACATCGCTGTACGAAAACAAACGTTCCTGCTATGTCTACGTATTATGTTCAAAAATGTTCGGCAAATTTAAAAATCCGACTTCTTCTTTCCGACATTCGTGAGATTTATATGTAATGGCTGTTGTTTTTTCACAGAATCACCCTCAGGTTGTCGAGGCTGCAAGAGAGTCCTTGAAAAAATATGGAGCTGGTCTTAGTTCTGTGAGATTCATTTGTGGAACTCAAATATTACATAAGGCAAGTAAAGATTGTGCCTAGTTACTAATTCTAACAAAATGTTCACTGTGCATTCTTTATGATTCTCTTACTACAGTGCAACCGTCCCACGAAAAATCTACTAATCCTGTATCGAGATATAGAAATTCGGGAGTCGATTTACATATAAACAACTTCCCAACATCACGTTGGGGTCACCATCAGATCAGTGTGAATGTCAAAGGGATAAAAGAAATTCGCACGACTGTCAAACCCCTACAATAATGGTCACCAAAACATTTTAAAAAACGGTTAAAGGACAATGACAGGAATGTATGGGACTTTTGTACCGCCTTACGCCTTAAGAATTGTTTTTGTATTTATTAGGCTGGTAATATTTTGATATCATCAACAGTAATGAAATCCTTAATTTTAGAACTTTCGCTGAAAAGTTATTCTAGTTTTAATTTCATACTCCATCTCGAAGTAGAAGTACCGCAGAGGCTGCACTGCAGTCATGCGATGGAATGTTGCTAGATTGCTTGATCCTAACGATTGGATTTCTGGTAGTTTATAAAATTGAATAATTTATTCTTGTGTTTATGAAAATAAATAAATCAACTTATTTCTCCGCTGATTCATATTTATTCAACTTTTTAACAACAAAACATTGGAATAAATATAATATCTGATTATATTTATTCCAATGTTTTACATGTTTGCACTGGAGAAACGAATCAGGCTTGAAAAATTTATTTTCCGTCCGCTTAAAACTGTTTTCGGATCTTTAGCTTCTTTAAATTATTCAAACAATATTGCTTACATCCAGCTTAGCTTAAAATAACCTTTTATTCATTTAAAAGGGGGCAAACGAGCATACCTATCACCTGACAGTAAGCGATTACCGCCGCCCGTGGACACCCGCAACATCAGAGGCGTCACAAGTGCGTTGCCGGTCTTTGGGGCATACGGGGAGGGTTTGATGTAAGCGATGGATGCGGTGAAACACATCGCAGGCGCTGTCTCGCACCGGTTTTCTGTGAGGCCGTCGGTATCATTCCGGTCGAGCCGACCCATTCATGCCGAAGCGTGGCTCTCCCACAGTTTAAACTTTGTTTACGGAGATTACCCTCAATTATGACTATGCGAGATAGTCTAGATTGTGTTTATTTCGAATTTACTTGAACTTTTGTTAAATCTCAAAATCTTAGACACTAAAAAATACTTTCATCTCGATAAGTACAGAAATGTAAAAATCCCTAATGAACTGGTAAATTTCACATTACCAACAACCCTAAATATGTCTGTCATGGCGGCGAAAATAATTGATCCCACATTGATTTCACCTTCAATATTATTTCTTGACCAGCTTTTATCAAAACTTTCAGCAATAGATAGAGTAATTGAAGGGAAAGGTTTATAGTTAATACGTATAAACTAGCTACGTCCCGCGGTATTATCCGCTGTTGATGTCGCACGCACGCCGCCTCGGTCGACACCGTGCGGCATCCGCGTATGGCTCTGACCGCCAATACCTTCTGAAGCCGCCAGAGACGGGCCTTATTATGGGCGGTCAGAGCAGAATTTGAATTCAATCCTATACCAGCCCGTCTAGCCAGGTGCTATAGTAGGCAGAAGCCTCTTTCTAAACTATATATAAAATAAGTTTCTTTTACCTTTTGAAGATAAAACTGCTGCAACAGTTCAAAATACAGGATGCCACTAATATTCTTTTCTATAGGCGTTGTTGATAGATCGCGGATGCGGGATGATGGGTGGATATTAACTAATAATATACAGGGTTGGCATACTAGTTGTTGAAGCGGTCGCCATGCCGTTATCTACTGCGCCAAGTGTTGTGGGTTCAAATTCTACATGGGCCAATACTTTATGTGACCTACAAATTGTTGTTTTTAACCTCGGTGTTTTTTGTGTTCGTTTTATGTATGTTTGTAAACCCGCGATATAGGATGTATTCCTAATGCAAAAGTTCTCTTTTTAAAAAAATATCAATATTCTTTAAAAGTGACTTTAGAGGAACAACGTGGTACATTAAATCTGTTTCTGCATAAAATAAAAAAAAACGAATTTTTTACGAATTTTATTATCACCCTTTATAGTACTACTAATGAATATTATCGTGATTACAACAGGAATTGGAGGACCGTTTATCTCAATTCCATGGTCGTGAAGATACCATTCTTTATGGTTCGTGCTTCGATGCCAATGCGGGATTATTTGAAGCTATTCTGACTCCGGAAGACGCTGTCTATTCCGACGCCCTAAATCACGCTTCAATCATAGACGGCGTGAGACTGTGTAAAGCAAAAAAATTCCGCTACCCACACCGAGATATGAATGGTATGTTAGTTAACTTATACACACACATTTAAACACAGAATATCGAAGTAGATGAAGTAGAGAAGAATTTTTTCTCCCTATATTTGTTTTTTGATACGATATAACGTACTGAAACAGCATTGTCCATATCTTTTTTCGGAGATTATCCATAAAAAGGTATTTCTATTTAACGATAGATGTATTCAAGTATTATTGGTGTTTAAAGCAATTGTATTTTACTTTGTGTTTAGAACTAGAACATTTGCTGGCACACAGTGAGGCTCGCGTGAAGCTCATTGTGACTGACGGCGTGTTCTCTATGGATGGAAATGTAGCTCCGCTGAAGGAGTTGAGGGAATTAGCTGACAGATACCGCGCTATACTGGTGGTAGACGACAGCCATGCCACTGGATTCTTCGGAGAGACTGGCAGGTGACTAATACGTGCATATTCCACAGTTTTTAATAGTCCATTCCTACACACAGGTCTCTCGTTAAAAAGGAGGCTTTGGCCTACTTTACTAGACAACTGTTATAAATATTATACATATATACTTTTTTGTTGAAAATACATGGTTATTATACATAGAAGTTGTTATCAACGGGATTTATACCATGTTTATTTTCGAAGATATTTGCCGATATTTCGGCACTTTTACAAGCAGGATCACAGATGAATTGAGTAACTGGGGAAGGAATCGCTTACCAAATAAGTGACCTAATTAGAGTGGAAAATTGGTATTGTATCGTAATATGGACACGTACACATACATGTCATAGTAACCAATAACTGTAATATGCACATAAACATAACACAGAAATTAAAATCTATACAAATATTATAAATGTGAAAGTTTCTGAGGATGTTTCTTACTCTTTCACGCTAACGCAAACTACTAAACGGATTTGGATGAAACTTTACAGTAATATAGCTGATACATCAGAATAACACATAGGGTACTATTTGCCGCGATATCCGTCATATACGCGGGCGGAGCCGCGGGCATAAACTAGTTTTACATAAAATAATACTAATTCAACCATGAACACTAATATCAGTGTTGGCAAAAAGTTAATCTGATTAACGATTAAGAATTACGATTATTAGTAGATCGTATTTTTTTTTAAATCATATACCTACACCTCAATACTTTTAAATGGATACAGTGAAAACTTGTTTATTTGAATTACAAACAAATATAGAGACCAGCACGTAACTTGGCCAGATTCGTTAGATGCGCAAAAGTCGTTTCTAGGTCCCTTTGGTTGATATAGACGCGGGGATTGAAGTAGCACCGTTCCGAGCAAGCGATTGGAGCGTCAGTCGACTACACTTCGATTTTGTTTGTTTTCATTTGTTACACTAAGTGTACTACGCGCTAACTTACGCCGAAATCTGGTCAAGTTAGGTGCCGGCGCATATACATTAATTTTATTTATTTGTTTAAATGCAATGCTTTGATAATATATTAATAATCTGAGAAACAACGATTATATTCATTCCAGAGGAACGGAAGAGTATTGCGGCATGATGGGTCAAGTGGATATAATCTGCTCGACGCTCGGCAAGGCTGTGAGCGGCTCTTCCGGCGGGTATACCACGGGGCCCAAGGAACTGGTGACACTGCTGAGGAACGTGTCCAGGCCCTATCTATTTTCTAATGCACCTTCTCCTCCCAATGTAGCTGCTTCTTTACAGGTAGATTTTATTTCGCATTTTGAGGGTAATCATTAATAATCCGACCTGTGGTTGCGTTATTTATTATCCGTAGATATAGATAAAGATGTTTTAAGTTTACCCTAATGATGCTTTTTATAGCCATTACTTACTATTGCCGGCCTGGATGAGGCAATGGTAGCGAATGCGACTGCAGTGCTTAGTTTTCGGGATGGATTACCGGTTCACACCAAATGTTTGTATCATTTGCAAATATTTGTTATGGAGTTAGGTTTTTTAAATGTATAATAAGTATTGAAAAAGAATATGGGTCTCCTATTCGACAACCTAATTTTAATTGTAGAAGCTAAATGAACTAAATGTGCCATTTGTCCGAAATAATGTTGCTCAACTCTGTGTACCAAAGTAACAATATATTTTTATTCATCAGTCCTTAGACCTGATAGAACACAGCGGGGAGCTCCGCCAGCGTCTTCGTGAAAACACGAGGTCGTTCCGAGAAGGATTGAAAGCAGTAGGATTGTCGGTGGCTGGAGATGATCATCCTATCGCTCCTGTTATGGTGGGTGATGCACCGTTAGCTGTGGAATTAGCACGCGGAATGCTTGGTAAGAATAATATGTACACTGAAGTACCTAATGCTTTCTTGTAGTTTTCCTAACTTTTCAGAACTAAAACGTAGAAGTGTTATTGACCCACATTCACTCCTAATTCAAGAAAATAGTTCTGTCGCGAGACAACTAGAAGAAGTAATGCATCGAAATAATCTTTCACAAAAAATGAATATAAACGGAAACTTGAAGAATTTTAAACCACATCACAATTACATAAAATATCACATATCAACAGGTGGTCTTACGAATTCGTAAATTCGTTTTCTCTAGAATTGATAACTTGACCAAAGTCGGAATAACACTGTTATGAAATATAACTAATAAATAATGAAGAACCTCATGTGAACTTCCAAAATCACTGTTGACTGTAGCGTTCTACTGATGTCATCAAACGCCTTAAATAACACTATCATTATAATATTAATTTTTACGGCTGAGCAATTTAAATAAACTGCTTCGTTAGTCTAGCGGTTAGTGTTAGCGTCTGCGGATCTAGAGGTCTCGGGTTAGATTCCCGGATCGGATTGCTGTTGGGGTTTTCTTACAAGATATTCTTAATAGCAGCCCGGAGTATGTGAAATGGCGGTGTCCCGCCCGTGCCTCGGATAGGCACGTTAAGCCGTTGGTCCCGGTTGTCATGAATGCCTATGTCAATCGTTATTGGGAAGTCAGTGCTCTCAAATATGCTGACAAATAGTTCAACATTCGTTCTCCGTGTGTCCGTATCTCCGTGGAAAAACTGATATTCAGGTAAAACTTGTTGAACAGGTACCTGACCCCAATTAATCTTGGGAATGATAAATGATATAAGGCTAGGAAAATGATGAGTAATCTAAATAAAACAGATATTATGGATGATTTGTAAAACATGTACTGTGTGTTACAGATCGTGGTATATACGTGGTGGCGTTCAGTTACCCGGTGGTGCCGAAGGGCGGAGCGCGTGTCCGCGTGCAGCTGAGCGCGGCGCACGAGCCGTTGCACGTGCAGCGCGCTGTTGAAGCATTCGCTGACGTCAGCCGCAAAATGGGCATCCTCAACAAATAGACGTTTTTCTAATAATCTGAAATATAAATGTCACACTCACGCACACAAACTCACAAACCACACACACACATAAATACACAGACATACACACGCCTACACATATACATAGACACTCATGCACACACAATGATAAATGTAATTTTATTGTTACTTTATTTATTATTTTAATTTGCATTTATACATATAATGGGTACATGCCAAAAGAGAGTATCATCCAAGTTCGTCCAAGAGGTGGGATCCTGGTGATCCGTAGCACAGGTTTTCCTCACCAGACACCAGTTTCTTACAAAGGAAGAAATTATTATTCATTGTATTGTATTTCTTGATCTGTACCTACCTTTGTGGAAGAGTAATAAATAAACTATTATTATTATTTCTCGCATTTTCGATCTAAAGGTTTGTGCACACTATGCCGACGGGCTTAAGCCGCGCAGGTACGCCGCCGGTAGTTGCCGTTATGACAGCCTGGCCCAATTACCCATCGGCTTTGTCATCGCTATAACAGCCAGATAAGCCGTTGGCGTAAAAGCCGCCAGCATAGTTTGTAGGAGCCTTAAAGTACATGTATGTGAACCTACATATACTCCCCTTTATTATGTTGGTAGTCATTTTTATTCCATTCCTTTCATGCCTTTGCTATTCCTATCTTAATTATCTCGTAAACTTATCTCTGTCTAAAACTATAATTGTATATACTACTCTATTTTAATATATTGATTGCTTATAAATGTTGTGAATTTTTAGAAATATAAGACGTAATAATTGTTTGATTATTTTATTTTTCAACTGTGACTTACCAATTTGCACTTACTAGCCTTTTTTTAATATATGAGCCAGCCAAACTGCCCGATAGAAAAATCATGAGTATCCAAGAGTAATATGGTCACCATACTCATTGCGAATGCAAACAATGCAGCATGGTGACCCACATCATGGCTGCTTATTGAGGTGCTTCTGCATAATTCGGCCTCCGGTCTCAAAGTCACCAACGAAACACGACAGTACGAATGCTTTCATTTTAAGTCAGTTGCCTAGTTGCAATATTAATAAAAAAAAATTATCGTAATTATTATATCAAACGAAAAGAAAATTCATTAACTAAACAGTAAAAGAAACAGAGGGTGTTACGCAACGATACCTTTATTTATACATGTACCATAAACACCATCTATTAGTCTGTTAGAAGATAGTAAATAAGGGTAAAAAAGGAATAAAACAAACTACATTATGTAATAATAACCGATCTATTAACAATAATTTATTACAAGTAATAAAACTCACACTCGTATTGACAACATCACACAGTGCGTCATGACTACGCGTCATAATTAAACTAACAATTACAATTATATATTTACAGTCAATTTACGTACACCTCTCTTTCGGCCATTATTGCATTGGTGTATTCTCCTTGAAAATACCAAATAAAATAAACTCCATACCCATAGATAAAAAAAAAAAACGATTTTGCCTTAACTCTTAGCAAGATCAAGTAGAAATAATAAATTATTTTAAAAAATCCATGTACACAAACACTAATATTTACACATTTGGATTTAGTGAAGGAAATAATACCGAAACGCATGGCCAGTTAAAGTCGCTGATATATAACCAAGTCGTCAAAATGATTCGAAGTATACAAAGTCAAGTCGGCGATCAGGATCGAAGTCGATTTGACTGTTTATTAAACAATTGGTATTCTTAATATATTTGGAGGGTTTATTTTGTACTTATCTCATAACGTCTACACATTGTATATTCATTTGTTTGATTTTTTGTTTGGACGTATGATGAGATAAGCGTGAGCATTCGTGTCGCTTCCTTTAAGGTTCACGAGTAAGATAGGGTTGGTCTCTCATTGCAATACAGAAGGTTTCCCTGGAAAAAAAAGAAAAAGAGTTGTTAAAAGGAGAATGAATATATTAGTTTTCTAAATTTTATATTGTTCATTCATCCTTCTGGAACAAAAGTGAAATGAGTTAAGTAAAAAAAATAGTTTTTAAGTTTTACAATAATCCACGTTTTATTATTTAAACTACAAAGTTTAGTATACAAATGGGTAATAACAAAAAGAACTATAAATAAATATATGTACTATGTGATGTAAATATAATTTTTATTTTAAAATTGTGGAGCTGGATGCGAGAAGCCATGGATCGAACCAAGTGACGTACAATTGGAGTCTTATGTCTTGCAGTGAACTGCAATAGACTGATTTTCAAATTTGGTTTATTTGTCCTGCTTCACTAAAGCCCGATTTACACTTCAACAAGTACAGGGGCGAATTAACTTTTCAGTGTGTTGTAAAATTAAACAAATTATGTCTCTTTTCGCGTGAATTGGTATTTAGTAATTTAACGACTATTTCCTTGATTAAATAGAATATATCAAGCGACGCGATTGGTTACTTTCTCAGAATAACTACTTACCAACTCACTCACTCGCCTATATATCGAAGCTACTGACTTCTTATTACTTAACTGATTTCTGAACTCGCCACTGCAAATTCTTGAAGTGTAAATCAGGTTTAGTTATAAAGCAACAAGTCAGTTAAAAACACTAACCTGGTGGTAAGGCAGAGCTGGTAGTGGTCGCATTGGCTGGCGGCGGCGTTGTGGGAGCCGCACCCGCTACCACTTGTGGTGCTGCGGGAGGCACTGTGCTCACGGGCTTCTGAAAATATTATGCTAATATTAAAAATAAATCTTATTATTATTATTGAAAACGGCTGAATGGATCTGGATGAATAAAGAACAAGGATCTGGATGAATAAAGAACATCAACAAATTCAAGTTACATCGCACGATGCAGCTAATATTTAATCCTACAAAGTTTACGAGGATGTTTGTTACAAAAAAAAGCTACTGAACGGTTATATATCCGAATAACATATAGGCTACTATTTGCGGCCGGAACCGCAAGCAAAATCTAGTTATACAATAAAACGGTCACCATGTGTTAACCACACATAACAAAGTTAGACAATTCTAGACTGATAACTTTATGGGTGCATGACCATTCTTAACACATTGGGCCACAATGTAAGCTTCGTGTCCCAGTTATAATAGAATTATTTTTAGCAATCTTTACGGATAGTTGGAGCTCTAAAAGTCCGATGATATTCTTTCTAGAGAACTTATACCGGGGCCTGGAGTCTGATAACAGACGCTACACGTTAAAAATCACATTTCACTTAAAAAATTCTAAAACCAGCCGTATCGTAGTAGACTTAAAGCAATCACACCTTGGTTTTAGAAAACGGGTCACATTCGGATTGGTCTAAAGAAGAGACGCATATAGATGTTTTTAGATCATTCCAACAGAAATGTGACTAGAAAATCGTTGTACAGATTGTCATCAATTCTCATGTGTATATTCTCAAGTATGATAATAATTGTGTGGCATCCTTTTATATGTGTAACCGTAAAAACACCTGTTATACACATCATTTTGATTTCGATATCAATAAAATGTCACTACTTTTTCTGGAATTGAGATTTTTTTTATGTATAAGCAGCCAAAATGACTCTGCCCTGCCTGATGGAAAGCATGAGCAGAATCCAAGAGTGGTGGTCACCATCCTCAATGCGAAAAAGAACAGTGCAGCATGATGACCCACACTTGGCGGCCTGGTAAGATGCTTTTTCACGCCCTGCTTAAAGGACCCGGGATCATAGTGGGAAGGAAACACGTGCGCTGGTAGTGAGTTCCAGGTTTTGACCGCTCGGCACAGGAAGGAAGCACCGAAGCGATGAGTACGAGAACGTATGTCTTCCACCTTAAAGCGGTGACTTCCAAGGCCGGCACGTGTTGTTCTGAAGAGGAAGGGNTCTTCCACCTTAAAGCGGTGACTTCCAAGGCCGGCACGTGTTGTTCTGAAGAGGAAGGGAGAGGGGGGGGGATCAGTTGGAAGAGCTCTTCAGAACACTCTCCATGGTAAAGGCGATAGAGAACTGCCAAGGAGGCGATAATTCTACGCAACTGCAGAGGCTCAAGGGTCTCGGTGGCTTCGGGACTATCGAGAATACGGATTGCTCGCCGCTGCAACCGGTCAAGAGCGTCAAACAGGTACTGTGCGGCGCTCTATTCTGCTCTATTCACCAAGATTTAAACAAAAGATATAATTTATCTCCAATATAGTACTTCATTTTAAAAGTATATGACACTTGTAGTATTAGACGCTGACGTGATGCTCTAGGCATATTTGGGTGTCAACCCTCAGGTAATGCCGTGAAAATAAGATGGAAAAGTTAGGAAGTACCACCTGATGTTATCAGTTAAGCAATACTAGTACACATATGCATATAATAAACTTATTAACACATACATACACATCAATATATACGTATATCTACACTATAAACATATAAACATATTCACATAATACGAATTGGACTCAAATATGGAATCAAATACTAACACCCGATAAAATCAACATCTTAAAAGTCAGGCTGAATGGTCCTCCATCATCAACTTTATGTTTGTATTGTTTTCATATTTTCAAATTAACACTTAATTGAATGCTGTTGACAATAGTGACGTCATGCCTTTATATTCGAAACAAAAATGTACAAGGTGTGTTAATAAAAAAAATATTGATTTGAATCAGAGCCATCGAGCCCATTATAAAACTTGATAAATGTTTTAAGCACGCGTACGGTTTGTTAAAAAAATATACACCATATATATTTATGTTCTATTAGGAACTGTAAACAATTAAGGTTTTCTTCGATACTTTTCTAGAAAATAATTGCTTAAAACTGATTTAATCAATTTGGATTTAATGAGAAGGTGATAGAAGGAAAACAGTCCATGGAAAGGTCAATAGGTGAGCTGACTCCAATGATATAGTTACATTTTAATGGACCGATTTTATTTACATAAGATATGTAGTATTTCCAAATAACTACGTAAATCAATTCAGCTGACGATTTTATGTTCAAAAACGTATTAGATGATGAATGTATTTTATATAAAATGATAGAATAGAATAAACTTTATTGTACACCAGTTAAAATTGTTTACATTCAGGAGCATAACATATTAACGACCATGTACAAATGGCGGCCTTATCGCTAAAAAGCAATTTCTTCCAGGCAATCTTTGAATGATATCAAAGGATAAATAACAAGAAGGCGAGGATGGCGTAGTGATTTAAGCGGCCACGCAGCTTTCTACTGCACTGAGTGTTGTGGGTTCAAACACCAGAGGGACTAACACTTTGTCCCAAAAAAACGAGTCTCAAATTGTTATTTTGAGTCAATTTTACGTCCAAGAACAAAAAATATTGTCAAACTCCACTCAAACCAGAGGGGGCAATTCACTGATAGCTCAGGTGAGGTGATGATAATAGGAATTATGTATAAACTTGATAAGATTGCATTAATTTAGTTAATTATGATTAGTATTTGATAGATTTCTTTACATACTTTTTTCACAAATGACGCCAATAAGAACATATTAAAAACGAAACTATGTTGAATATCAACCAATGAAACATATTTTTTCAATCAACTTTTAAAATTGTACATTTTGTACTTTTTTTTCAAAACTCTTTATTTTAAGTTATATATATGGCAATAAGCCAAAATATTATGAAAACTATGGCAATAAAGTCTATGGAATTTGGGACAGTTAAAGTTTATATCGAAGAGGAGAGCAGAAAATTAAAAATCTGCCAAGTGCGAGTCGGGCTCGCGAACCGAGGGTACCGTACAAATCTGTAGGCATATTAAATGATGTAATTAAAAATTCTGAGTTCACGGGAAGTACCCTGTAGGTTTTGATTCTCTTGCGAGTGTCAAAAACTTGCAGCATAAACGGCTGTATCTTTTGATTGCGTTGGCTTTGAAGTTAAATTTTTCACAGCTCCAAGGGAAAGTAGACCCGAGTATTTGATATGAATTTCAGCTTGATATCTCTACGCGTTCCTGAGAAAAAGGGTCTTGACAGACAGACGGTCAACAAAGTGATTCTATAAGGATTCCGTTTTTTCCTTTTGAGGTACGGAACCCTAAAAAAACAAAATTAAATGAATTATGGTAGGATTTCAACCACTGGTCTTCATAAAATATTAACCTCTTTTGGTTAAGAAACTAAAATAGGATATATTTTATGCGGATATTTAAACCGAAAACGGATAGGATATAAAACTGTTAAATTATTCAATATCTTACAATTACCTTACAATTACAATTACCTTGTAGTAAACGAAATATATCAATACAATATACACATTATAAATGCTAAATACTATTTATCTTAAGATGGTAAATAATTCTTTTACTGTGGTTTCCCTTATAATTTTTAAGCATTCTACATCCGAACAATGACAACATAACCTCGGAACTGATCAATTATTCTGAAAGTCTAAAACCTAGGTCTCACTTACGCTAATTTCCTGTATCCTCTCCTCCAAAGCGACAAGTTTGGACGTGAGCGTGTTGTTCAAACCAGCAATTTCTGATTTGATGTCGTCATTCCTCTTGAAGTTGGCCGTGACGTTGGCTATCGTGTCGTTGGTCTTGGCCTCGAGTTGGTTCAGCAACGTGCGGACCTCTTCGACGCCAGCCACCGCTAAGTGCGCTTGTTTCGTATTCGATTGTACTGTACTATCAAATCCGCTTATCTGAAAATATTTTACATATAATATTATACACCTTCTCATTTTAGTGGTCTCTGAAGTTAGGACTGTACTGAATTTGGATTGAAATATCTACATAATATTGTTATATATATTTAGATATATCGCGCTCGCGCAGTAGTAGAAGTTTTCTTCCCCTATTTTACCCCCTTCGGGTAGAATTTCCAAAATTCCTTTTTAGTATTATTTACGTTACATAAAGAACCTATATGCAAAATTTCAGGATTCTAGGTTCAGCGATTTGGATTGTGTATTGATCTCTGGGTATCTTAGTCACCTTCCTCTTTTATATACATCAATCTCGATTTAATGATTTTTCTATAGAGGTGCTAGTTACTATATTTATTTATTTAGTTCCTTCTATTGAGAACTAAAAGAACAATAAAATTGATACAGTGATTTAAATTTTAAACTTTATTACAAGCTCGTTAATTTTATCATGCTCATTAAACATACATCTCGTTATACAAGCAAATGGAGATTCATTCATGCTATGTTACGTGGACAGCGTATGATTGTTGTAAGTTGTAACTAATATTATATACACATAATATCTAACCGATTTTCACGTTTTTTAAAATGTACGTTTTGCTGGCTGCTGTATTATATATTTGAATGCCTCGGTGGCGCAGTGGTAACGTACGCGACGGCTGTCTATGAGGTCTCGGGTTCGAATCCTGGGTCGGACCAAATGTTTGTATGACCTGCAAATATTTGTTTCGGAGTTTGGGTGTTTTCTATGTATAATATAATATCAGTTGTCTAGTAGCCATAGTACAAACTCTGCTTAGTTTGGGACTAGATGGCGTTGTGGGTAAAATGTCCGAAAATATTTATTATTTATTTTATTTATATATTGTGCAAGGAGAAAACACATGGTATTTTAAAATTTCTCTGCACTACCTAATACTTACTTGAAAAGAAAAGGTTAGGTTTTTATTCACGAAATGAGCTAAGAATTTTAAGTTAAGTATCCCTTTATCTAAAGCAACTGATAAAAGCAACATGTCCTAACGTTTAATTAACCCAACTCGCCGGATAGCACGTGAGATAGCGATCAGAGAATATATTGACCCAGTTTCAAGCATATGATAGCACAATGCTTGTGACACGCACACGAAGGTATTATAACAGTCGTATCTTTAACACAGGAATAAGAAACACAAAATTTATGAAAGAGATAGTGTAATACGAAATGATATTGCTGTAGGTATATTTATTTTAAATCAGTATGCACTTTAATTAAGAGGTGAAAACAATGTTCTGTAGATGTTAAACATGACAAGTAGCAGATAGATACAGAGGCATAAGTAACTATAGCCATCACTACAGCTAGGTCGCTCCTTGTCGCACGTGGGTCAAATCTCATTGGACTTGGAGATTTCAATTCGAGGGTACTGTATAGTCCCAGATGGGTACATTCTAGTAACTTGCGAGTTCAGAGTTTGTTTTTACTTAGAGAAGACACCAAAGGTTGTATGTTTCAAATGATTATATTTCCGAAAGTGTAATTTGAAGCATATATCGACGGCCGTCCTCAAAAGAAAACTTACTCCACTGACTATACGACATCAGTGCGTTTACGTAACATACTTCTGTAATTTTTCTACAAAAAATTTTTAATTCAGAGAAAATAAAATAAATAAAAAAATTACCTGCGATCCAAATTGAGCGACTAGTCTCTTTAGATCTGCTATTGTTCTTGGAGCATCTGCGAGCTTCGGTGCGGCTGATAGTTGACCGGATACCACCGTGAGGTTTTTTATAGTCTGGTTCACACGGTTTTCTAGTTCTAAATGCATTTTTTTTAGTTCTTCTAGCCGAAAGCTCAGGTCGCTGGCGTTGGCTGTGAACTCCTTCGCCGTTGCGTGGCACATTTGTAGAGCATCGTTGAGGATGACGTTGGATCTTGATACTGTGGACAAAATTATTACATGGTGACTTTAAACTTTAAACTGGCCAAGTGCGTGTCGGTCTCGCGCACGAATGGTTAAGTACGAAAATGCACGAATGGTTATGTTTTTTAGCATTTGTTGTTTAGCAAGCAGATATACATAATCTGTGAAAATACATTAACTGTCAAACTATCACGGTTTATGAGATACAACCTGGTAACGGACGGACAGCGGAGTCTTAGTAATAGGATCCAGTTTTACCTTTTAGGTACGGAACCCTAAAAAGAATAAACTTTCTTCTGTGTTCTGTGGTGTAGAATCAGTAGAAGTAAAGTTGTTGCCTTTTTCATTGTCAGGTTGATGGTTAAAGAAGTTTTGAAATGTAAATGGTAATATTAAAAGTAGTATGTGTTCTCAACACCGCTACTTATTTTACATATTTAATTACAAACAGTTCGAATGCAGTTGATTATGTAAGCAACGACAAAGTAACTGTAATAAGCGTAAGGTCAGACAATTCCGTCTTACTACATTCCGATTATGTGTGTCTTTTTATTTCCACATGCGCATTTTACACTTTAATCAGTGTCAAGAAGTGGGTATCCAGATAGGTATTTTTTTAATAATAATTTGTAACAGAGCTTTTACTTGAAAGTAAATAAATCAAAAAGAAATAAGTTAAGAAACTATAGCCCGACTACGTAAGAACGTTTGATTAGTAAGTCTGTATAGCCTATGTTACCCGGACCGTTTTAACGAATCTATTTAAATTTCAACAACAAACAAAGTTTGTTTGTTTGTTTGTTTTGAAAAAGACAACTCCCGCATTAGGAATATACATTCCTGTGTCGCGGGGATCTTTACAAACATACACGAAACGGACACAAAGTTCACCCAGACTTAGAACAACAATTTATGGATCACACAAAGTGTTGTCCCATGTAGGATTTGAACCCACAACACTTGGCGCAGTAGGAAGTGGTGTGGCGACCACTGAAACCACTACGCCAACCGTGTAGTCAAAGTGTTGAACATACAGACATACTGTCAAAATTAGTACACCTTTCCGCTCGCCGCAAGCACGTTAACAGGAACCTTCCTTTATGTAATAATGAGTGAAAAAATTAGCTAAATTCTTCAGTTGTTTACTTAATATTATAAAATAAATATATATCCAGTGGATGTAGTAAAAGTACATTTTACATTTTGATTAAATGAGCGAAAAAAATGGTCTGACTAATTCAGTTGTTTGTTTTATAAAATAAACGTTGACATAAATTATTAATTATTTACGGATTACAATTTCTACACTACGTAGTTAACTACTACTATTCAGCTGTTTCGGTGGCGCAGTGGTAGTGAATGCGACTGCTGTGCTTGAGGTCTCGGGTTCAAAATTTCAAATGCTGGATTGGACCAAATGTTTGTGTGATCTACAAATATTTATTTCGGAGTTCGGGTATTTCCTTTGTATAATATTTATATATTTCTAAAAAAATATACACATATGTATTAACATCAGTTGTCTGCTTAGTTTGGGACTATATGGCTTTGTGTGTTAGATGTCCAAAATATTTATTTATTTAATTTTTTTATTTTACCACGCTTGCTATGTTTTTGGCAAAAATTCTAAATGTACTGCACCTACCTTATACTATAAAGGATAGGTAAGTAACTACAAGGCTTATAGGTACCTATCCCTATTGCTGTCTTCCTAAACAGTATTGTGATAATTTTTCAGGCAGTTATGTTAGTCGGCATTCACTACGCGAATATGAAATTAAGTTATTTACATTTCATTTAGGTATTCACACTTGTTCAATTATTATTATTATGTAATGGTGTGTGCATCCTTTGTCTCCGTTAGTACGTTACATGTATGCTTGTAAAGTCCCCTGCGACACAAGTTTTTTTCCTAATGAGGTGTTGTCTTTTTTGAAAGAAAAAATATATTATAAAACATGTCCAGTATTATATTTTATTTTTCGTGTCAAGAATAAAAATGGCAACAATACTATCGAAAACGCAAATCGCCAAATTTTTACATCAACATAATAAATCAACGATAGAATAGATATGAACCGATCATCGACCGATATAGCTCTCTATCTTTAAGTAAGTGTCCGGCAAAGTTGTTTTTTACGGTTTTGCTTACCTATTAAAAACAAGTCATAGTAACCACTATAGGCCAAAGGACAAGGCCGATGAATATTTTTATAAAGTGAACAAGCCGCACCCCGCGGTTGTTCTTGTACCTTGACAAACAACACTCGAGTTAAGTAGTCTAAATTACTACTTATATCATCAGCTACCTATGTGAAACTCCCGTCAAAATTGGTCAAGCTGTTCCAGAGATTGAATGGAACAAAAAACTACAAGACAAAAAATTTAAAGCTGTATTTTAATGTAATTAGCGTATTCTCTTCTATATATATATATATATATATATGTATTCAGAGAAAACTGTTCAATTGAAATTACAAACAGATGTTGCATTATATTAATTCGTATAGATATTGAAAAATGATACCTAAAATAATCTTATTATCCTTGAGCAAGTATAGTACCTTTGTGTCAGCTATAAAAATAAGCAACAAGGGCGACCAAACGGGCTATATCGGTTTTTTAAATCTATGCTACCATAATAAATGTGAAAGTTTGTAAGGATGTTTGTTACTCTTTCACGCAAAAACTACTGAACGGATTTGGATGAAAGTTTACAGTAATATAGCTGATACGTCGAAATAACACATAGGCTACTATTTGCCGTGATAACCGACATATACTAACTAGTTTTAAATAAAAAGGCTAATCACAGCTGTCAATTATGTCAAACATTGATTGATTGATTTCACAAAAACTTGATAGAATAGTTTGCTCGTTTAATAACCAACACCTCGTTATAGACCACTGCTGGACTTAAGTCGTATAACGTTCATATATTAACATTTATTTTAATAATGTGCTTATTTCAAGAATGGCTGGTTTTAAAAAGTCTATATGTCGTCAGTTTTCTGATCGTCCTTGTAACAACAATGTCCAATATGGTATAAATAACTTTCCTTTAGCCTTGTACTTTTATTAAATTCAATATCTACTGACCCACACGGGGTGTATTAAGAGAAGCTTTGTTCACTTTATGTGCGGTAATTTATTGATATAAAAATATTAGGAATACTTTACATAATGTACTCATACCACTAAATTACCGCATTTATTTTCTTCATTTTTTTTATTTAAATTTTATCGAGTCTTCGACTAAACTCTTTACTTGCAGTTTCTTCCTATCTCTTATTGTTTTAACGATACATAAAAATAAGGTTCGAAATCACAACACTACTACCACCGATATGTTAGTACAATTAACAATAGCAAACTACTAACAGACTAAACAAAATTACTAGATGAGACGATGATAGTTCCTTCGTGAAGAAAATTTAGGCATTTCCAATTACTTCTCGTTCAATTCGGCAACCGAATGTATCAGTGAAACTAGAGCAAGGTCAGATAATAGGCTATAAACTGACCTTGTACTAAATAATTACTACTAAAACCCAACGAAACATTTCTGTGAAAACAGAGTTGAAATAAGAAGGAGGCTTTACATTCTATCACAGTGCATGCAGTTATTCGAAATGTTGCCAAAATTAATCTACAATTTGACTATGTTTTGGTTGATATGACAGTACCTACATAGTTAATTAAACCAGATGCTTCCCTGACATGCAACGTCAACGACAAATTGAGAGCAATTGTGACCAATTAACAAATATTACGTTTAGTTTCTAACATAAATAGATCTGAATGAACTAGTGACATATATGTCAGAAATAGCTATCTCTTTATTGAGGTAAGAACTGACTTTTATAATATTTTTGTTAAAGTACAAAAAGCAATCTTAGTCAGTTAAAAACAAGCTCGTTTCTCTGAAAGGAATAGGTTAGCCGAGACGAAATGGATTTAGTTAAGCACAAGGCTAATTTTGAATAGAAATGAAAACTTACATGAGTTCTTTTTTATATTTATACTAGCTGACAGGGCAAACGTTGTTCTATCATAATAAAAAATTTAGGGGTTGGTTTTATTCATAAAAATCGGTCCAGCCGTTTCGGAGTAGTCTGGCAACAAACACCGCAAGAAGAGTATTTTATACATTCGATTATTTACTTTAGCTGACCTATACGTGGGTTGCACTTCCGCCTCCAAATCCCACAAGGGAGTTCCGGCCAAGGCGCAAGCCGCCTCGGTCGACACGGTGGCTCTGGCCGTCAATATCCTCTGGGAGCGCCAGATGCGCATCCTATTCTGGGCGGTCAGTACCGGTACCCACACCACTGCACCCATACAGCGCCATCGTACAGACAGCCACTTTGTAGAGTCTTGTCACGATGCTAGCTACACATAACTTGGACAAAAGACGCCTGGGGGCAGAGGCAGCGTCAACCAGCTTTGGAACAAGTAAGCCAAAGTTTCTTTTCTAAAGAGAGCCCTATATCCAGAAGTAGACCGTTTAAGTCTGTTGTTGACGATGATGATGAAACTTAAACTTGATATCAAGTTTTATATACGCGCGAGAACTTTCTTTACATTTAATTTGTACTTTATATACCTATAGATAAATAGATGCAAGTGATATGAGGTTCATCGAGCTATCTAATGCTATAAATATAATATAGTTATTATATAGTTATATTTAATAACAACCTGTTTGTTTTAATTACAAATGCGTATACAACGCTAAATGTCACTTAATCAAATTTGGTACTGGCGGTCCAGAAAGTATCATGATGACATGTGCTACGGGTCACCAGAATCACAATTTTAATAAGAAAATTAATTTTTCTAAAGCGCGGTGGGTTTAATTTGTGACAGAGGATTAATACAAGTGAGGTCTACATTAGGATATTTTTAAGATTTTTAAGCCATTTTGATATGGTTTATAGACAGAAAGACGAAAATACGTTTATTCTGACATTCGTTTATGTATAGTCCATTAAACGTATTGCGAGGATTTTTTTTTGGACATTTAACACACAAAGCTATCCAGTCCCAAGTTAAGCAGAGCTTGTGTTATGGATACTAGACTACTGATATAAATATGTACTATACTTTTTTTATTGTAAATACATACTTATTATACAAAGAAAACACCCAAACTCCGAAACAAATATTTGCAGATCATACAAATATTTGGTCCGACCCGGAAATCGACCCCGAGACCTCAAGTACAGCAGCCGCATACGTTACCACTGCGCCACCGAGACTATTGTTTCCAAATCCATTTTTTTATAAATATAAACCTTTACTACTATTCTACACCCATCATCTACTATCATCACGACAAGGGACAGATAATAATAGTAAAAAAAGTGAAATTAAATTACATATCAGCCTTATTAATAAACAAGAAGAAAAAATCACAGAAGCAAAAGGCCAACAATTTATTTTAACTTATTCTGCATATTTAATTCTACCTACATAATAATATATTGTTGATTGTTGTTGGTTTTTCGTATTCTAGGTCATCAACCTAGAAGACGAAAAACCATTAAAAATTGATAACCTACTTATAAAACCAGCACCATAAGTGATAATTAATGATATCACAGGGTTCGTTCTACCTTCAGGCATCGGTATTTGACCTTAATTAATTGCTAACAGCGACTAGACACGTACACATTCTCGGTTGGTGTTTAATCTAATATGAAAATGTAAACAAACCTTAGGACCAGGAAATACTTTTTCGATTTGCTTGAATTAGTTATTGGTAACATTAGCTTCCTTATTTAATCTAATACATTTATAAGAGCAATTCTTGTATATATATATATATATATATATATATATATATGTCGTTCCAAGAAAAGTCAAACTGTTTTGAAACCCGCAACGAAATTAATTACAAGTAAATTGGAGGAGTTAGAAATGCAATACATCCACTACCCCCTTCAACAAATCGAAATAAATACCTAACTAATGGGTCTAGTCAGATCGTGTACTTTAATAAGTAGTAATGACTGCACGGTTGGCCTAGTGGTTTACGCGGTCGCCAAGCCGCTTCTTACTGCGCCTAGTGTTATAGGGTTCAAATCCCACGTGAAACAAAACTATGTGTGATCCACAAATTGTTGTTTTAAGTCTGGGTGTTCTTTGTGTCCGTTTTATGTATGTTTGTAAAGTCCCAAGATACATCATGCATTGTTGTTTTTTTAAAAGAGAAAGAAAGTAGAAAATATAATTTACATCATCATATTAAACTTAGTTACAGTAACACCCTTAAATCATTAAGAATTAAAAAAAAGCGTTAATTAATAGTTGTAATAAGTTCAAGATCTGCCTGCTGCCTGTTTAGAACCGGGCAAGGTTGAAAAAAATATTCAAGCAACAACTTTGATGTGGAGTTTTGATTACCAGTAAAAAAAGTATGCTTCAATTGAAGTAGATACCTACTGTATGAAATCATACATTCGGCCAATGTCCGTGGCATCACTCCAGTGATAACTTCTTATTTCGTTCTAGAATACATTCTAATATTAAATCTACTTCTACTTATACCATATTTTTTTGCTTAACATCAATCCTGACCTGTTTCGCCTTATGGCATTATCGAAGGTTATTTCATCTTAATTCGTGTTTCTAACTGTTCTTCTTTTATTTTATCACTAAGAAGTAAAAAATTTTAATTCTTTCTTAATGGATGCTTAGAACATAAAAAGTATCAGCCTTCAAAATTTCGTGTTTGTGGGGCCCAATCAGTCAAAACGAGTAATTTTAAACACCAAAGTATGGATAAACTAAACCCCGTAAGTCAATTTAGTAAAAATTTTATTGTTTCATTCAAAATTCGTCACATTCTTTTAACATTTCTAAACTGACAGATAATCACATACAGAATAACTACAGACTACATTAGAGATAGTTTATCAAAAACGACTTTGAAACGTATAAACAGTACGCCATCAGTGGGTGTAACGTCAGTTGTTGCACAATTAGATACTATTGTATCCAACATCCCAGCATAGCAGAGAATACCAGATAAATTTTGCATAAGGAGCACCCACGCTTTCCCATTAGTCGTATGACACATCAAGTGACGCAAGATTATTGTCTTGTGAATGTTGAAATAAATAATGTTATAGTATACACTGACAATTTGTCTGTTTACATTTGCATGTTAGTCCTGAGTACATTGAGAGGCCCGTGTCTAGTAGTGGACTGCGGTAGGCTGATGATGATTTTGAAGGAGTTTAGTCATATAGTCATAGTATAGAAGCTGTTAATATTATATGTGACAAATTCTTATTTGATGTTTTTAACTTAGAAAATGACTACTTCCATATATATATGTTCATCATTTATAAATCACTAGTTTTTGATATTACACGTTTCTCCGTACGTGTGTATGTCAGTTATCGCGGTAAAGAATAGCCCATGTTCAAAAGAGAATGAAAGTATTTTTATGAAAATTTTCATTGAAATCGGTGTAGTAGTTTAGTCGTGAAAGCGTAACAGATTATGGATAATGAATATGGATTCTTAGAATAAAATATCCAAAAATCCTTCCTTAAAATAATAACAGTGATCTATCACGGAAGCAGGGGAAAATAAGCAAAAATCAATTACATGAAAGTATGCAGCTAATTTTTTGCTATTTAGTTGCTAAAATGCCGATTTTGTTGCTCGAGCCAGTCTCGGAATATCGCAATTTATGCCCGCTTGATATAAAGGTAGCAGAGAGAGAGAAAATGTCATGTATTTTAAATTGATTTTTGCTGATTTTTCCCTGCTACTGTGATATAATAAAGCTGAAATAATAAAATATTGTAGCTTTAGAGGTTTACGCTATACGATTTTTTGGCCAGAACTTCCTTTATAAAAAGAGGACTATGTCCAGCAGTGGACTGTTAAAGGCTGTTGATATGGTGATGCTAATGAATAAGTTAGGCAGCTCTGGCAAATAATTTTGGATAAAAAGATTACAAGATAACTTTTTGCGGATGGAGTTAACACTAATGCGTTTTTTAGAACCTTATGAGATGTTCAAAAGAGTACAAAGATTGGTAATGGTCCCGATAATATTTCACAAATCTGCAGGTAACATTTTTATTCTCACTAACTACGGTCTCCAACAGTGAGCTTTGATCTATTCAAGGTCACTCAAGAAGGTAGGAGAAAGGCGATAAGCATGCTTCCAAGAAATGTAAAAATTACACGAAAAAATCTCAATTTAAATTCGTTAATTCTATAAAAATCAGAAAATCAACGTTTAAATCTGACAATAACGCCTGTGTACTTAATTTTACTCGATTGACACTTTTAGTAACTACAAAAGTTTAACCTTGAATTTTAATTTTATTATAAAATATAATAGCTTCTACAAAGATATTGTTATAAAGACACGACAACTGTAAAGTGGACATAAAAAAGCTAAAAATCTTATTGTACCTTTTCAGTTTGTGAAATTCATTCAACCATCTCTGCAGGTCTTAAGAAGGTAATGTAATAGAATTGTTTTCATGCCAAAAAAATTTTTTTTCTTAAATGTCGTTCAGAAGCTTACCTTGGAACACAAATGTTATTGATATTACAAAATAATTTTAAACTCTATAAAAAAAAAATTCGAAATCATTAATTGTGAAAATGATAGTTAAAATTTAACACAATAAAACGTCAGTAACATCAATGTTTCAATGTAAATAAACAAATATACATTAACGTACCTTTATTTTCTTCATATTTAAATAAAGATACCTTACTTTATAGCAAATACTAATATAACATAATTATGCAAAAAATTCCGAACCTCCATCCATTTCAAGGCGAAGAGAAGAGATCTGCCTCCGGACATCAACGAATAGCCAAAGTACAGTCGCAGCTGACACTACACACACACAGAAAGCAAGGCCCGCAGCTAACCGCATGAACGGTCGTGAGCGTCTACGGCGGGAAGTTCTCCGGCCCCATGGTTCACCCTCATCGCTAGAGGCAGATAGTAGCCGGCCACCTCTTGATCCACCTCCTCCAACTAAGGCGTCAAGTTCCCGCCGTTTTCTCATTTTCTTCCCTACCCTGAGGGGCACCGCTGCGTGTACCGCACTCTCCATAACGCTACCGTAAACGCATCCGCACAATCACAATAATAAAGTCACTTTCACTATGGCGATCAAAATATTATGACACGTGCGCACAGGACGCAGTCTGCTACGCGAATGGCGGCTGATGCAGACCATATAAAGTAATAAGTCACTTTATTGCTTCCACACTACCTATTATGAAGTTTATTATCGTGGTGTTCGAACAACGTTGTATAATTTGGATTTACTGTATGTCTGTTTGTTTAAGAGCTTTTAAAACGGTAGAATTTTTAAGACGTTATCTGCAAGGTAGATAGTTTGCGATTAAAAGATTTTAAACAGCAGTTGAGGTGTAGTGATGAGTCACTCTATAGAATCGATAAGAATGAAATAACTAATGTTATGAGGACTAAACCTATAACATACGTGAGAAGGCTACTGTTATAATATTTACGATAAGACGATGTTTTTCTATCGATTAAAAGAATTAAAAATATATCTGAGTTTAAACTTAAAACGTCACGTATATTGAAAATACATTACTTATCCACATGAAAGTGTCTAATGACTAAATGAATGGCTTTCTGAGGTCTATTCCTCACTAATTAGTATTAGAAAGTATAATCCAAATATTAACATCGCATTAACTGCATACAAAACAAGTTCTACTAAGACTTCTAACTTTAAGTAAGAAGTCTTAGTAGAACTTGTTTTGTACGCAGTTAATGCAATGTTAATATTTATTAGTTGTAGCAGTTGTTGTACAGTAAACGCAACAAAAACATACAAAGATTTCCAGAACTCTTTTGGTTTATCATTTTCCATACCTGCAGACTCAATTTGTCCTTAATCAAGAACATTTGACTAAAACACAATTGGAGGCAAAGTGGTCCCTACATACTATGGTCGTAACTACGACCATGGTATGTAGCGACCACTTTGCCTCCAATCCAATCACCAATCGATCCAAGTACATAAAATCTTTGTACTTACTAAGAAACAAGCTACCCGAAGACCATCTAACAGCTCTCCTTACTATCCAAGATACGTGACTAAGAAAGTGCTGTATCATAAATTGACCTAAATTATCATAACGGACATGATTTGGCAAGCACAAAATTTTGAATATTGGCTTAAAACCGTGTTTACATGTTCTACTGGAAACTGAACACAGAATTATCTGTCTGGTGTTTTTTAGTCATTCTGAATTATATCTCTCAAAAACATTTTTTTAAAGTAGTTAATTCCTAATTTGAAATAAACTTGTGTGATCTACATTCGTCGCATTTTAAATGTTTTGGCAGTCCGAAATCGGGCGATTTAAACGCAAAAAGACGTCACATAATTAATTGATAATAACTTAAGTCAACCAAAATTAACGTGAAAATCTTTGTTTAGTTAAATTAAACACAATTTTCTTCATTTGACATTGACAAAATAGTGTTAAGAATATTCGCGACGCTGTTACATAATTAATTAAATACGAATCGTGACCGAGTTGATAATAGGATCGATTTGAACACATTCAAGTACATAGAAGTAATAAATACGTCACTTGAACATGTCCGTGGCCTTGCAGGCCCAACTTCCTATAAAATAATAAATTCTGATTGTTTTTTTTATGGAGTAGTGTGCAAACGAGCAGACGTATCGCCGCCCATGAACACCAGCAACACTAGAGGCGTCACAAATGCATTGTCGGTCTTTGGGGAATATTGAGGTGGATGGAGGGAATGGTTGAGATATGGGCCTCTGATATCCTCACCCTCACACACCCGGTGAAGCACAGCGCAAGCCCTTTGTCACTCCGGTCGAGCCGAACCATTTGTACCAAATCGTGGGTCTTCCACAGTAACTTAGAATATGATGAAGATAGATTTATCTAAAAGTACTAGTTACGAGTAAAAATAAGTACAAAATATAACACGTATGGGTTTAGATTTATTTAAAGGAAGTAATATAATCCAAGGCTTGCCAACGTATGACAACCACCAACCAATTTGCCTAACATTTAGTTTAACTTTGCGATGGAGGCAGACCATAGTCTTATGACACACTTAGTTGATATTACTCTTGGACAAATTGAATAAAAATACTAACACCAAACTATAACAGACTGTATCGATCTTTCCCATTACTTCATTATTTCGAGTTCGGTGGTAAAATAAAAGCTTTTATCAATTTTAGAATTTCAGTCATTTAACGAAAATTTTTATTTTTTTTGAGTGTTCTATTCAAATTTGTAGAAGAAATATAACCCAAAAAAAACACCCAAAGGTTGATTTGAAGTCGGCGCTGCTGTTGTGAGACGGAATTGAAGTCGGTAACACTTTTTACAAGTATATAAAGCGATAATATTTAAATTTAATTTGAAAACCAGTGTTCTGTAGTGGTTTATAATGAACTTAGTTCTTATCTCGTTCATTTTATATAGGCGTGGATTTAGAGCGTGTCGAGAGCAACGCACACGCCCACGCACCTCTGACTAGCTAGTTAACATAAGGTCATTTACACGTCGACATTGAAATTATATATTCAAACTTTAGAATGTCAAAGACGGAAAACTCGAGGAAATTATCGCTTTCAAAGGACCAAGAACTACAATCTCGTTTGACTAAAATAGCTTTAAATTCAGCTAAATGAACTATAAAAATACAGAGTGAATCTCTGTATTTTTATTATTTTAAAAATATTTTTTTTGTTATATAAAAGCCTATGGAAATAATTTAATAAAAATATGATCTTGTTTTGTTATTGTTATGATTACTAAATTAAGGAATGCGTTTTGGAATGTTCAACGCTAAATAATCCTTTTTTGACAATCCTGTAATTGTCCGACAATAGACAGTTACGGGATTGAAGACAGATAGATGTACGGATTGGATAATAAACTAAAGCACAATCTTTTGGAGGCTAATTGTAGCTTCTGTGGATTTGCGTTAACAGAAAGGCGTAACAGCTTTGCGCAAACATTAAATATTTTGCATTTCTCGTTCTATAAAAAGAACTTAAAGAGAAGAATTTTATCTATTTAATAGTGAAGCCTTTCCTGTTGTACTTAGTACATTCCGAACAATATACCATTTGAATTGTTTCTAAACTAGGCGATCTAGTAATAAAAATGAATATTATCCATTATGAAGCAACCCACGAATACTAATATTAAATAAATCAGGGTGAGTCAAATCCTTTAAATAGTCTAATACTTTAGATACTGTTGTATCCAATAAGAGGATAAAAAGTGCTAAAAAGTGCAGAATCGCCTCTGGATTTCATGAGAGACGCAGATTTCTAGCAGAAGTAGAAATAACATGGGGTCGCGATCTGTACTTCGTGCGCGGTCTATATTAGAAGGGAGACAAGGCTCTTCCGTCCGGGTCAACCTCTAATGGGTTTCTCGTAAGCTTTTTTTTATGTAATAGGGGGCAAACGAGCAAACGTATCGCCTGATGGTAAACGATTACCGCCGCCCATAGACACCCGCAGCACCAGGGGCGTTACAAGTGCGTTGCCGCCCTTGGGGGATGGGAAGGGGGATTAGGGGAAGGGTTGGATTATGGGCCTCCGGTATCCTCACTCACTCAGCGAAACAGCGCAGGCGCTGTATCACACCGGTTTTCTGTGAGGCCGTGGTATCACTCCAGACGAGCCGGCCCATGCATGCCGTAGCGTGGCTCTCCCTTCTTCTACTTCTGACGGAATACCACATGGTTTTAACCGGTTCCTATATATTACTTCACCGTAAGTCCCGATGAAAGTGAGGTGTCATGAAGGGTATACAGAGAAAAGGGCAAGTATATAAACCCCCCCCCACCTCACCCTTGGCTTTCGTATACTTGGGGAATATTAAGCTTACTGGGTAATTTCAATTTTTTTTTTATTTCCGTGTATGGAAAAAACTGTCATCACTCTGACCAGAAAGGTGTTTTAAGTCCGTTGAAAAAAGTTACAAACCATCCGAGCACTTTTGTTATGCTTCATCTGTTTTTCATATCTTACAGAGAACGTCAATGTAATACTGTAATCAATAATGTATTCCGACTGATAAATAAACGTTTTATAATATTATTCCAAATTAACATGTAATGTTTGTTTTCAACATTCTCAAATCGCTATGAAGAGGAAAATAACTAGGCAAATTAATTATTTGTAATTATAATTTGCTCTATATCTGACTCTTTGGAGTTTACCTGTAGGTGCTATCCTTAACTTGTATTTAGTTTTAATAAATGGTAATAACCGATTATATTATTCTTGTGGCAATGATATATAATTACGAATTGTGCCTACTGTATCCATGGCTTTCAATATTTACTAATTACAAACGCTGAACGTTAAACTTACTTCTGAGTATCAACCAAAACAATGGAAACCATTCAAAGATTTGGTAATATTGTACACCTACACATTTTTACTTCGTTATCGCATGCAATAGTGTGTGTAATGAATATTTCACGCTCGATTTTAGTATGGATATAGATCTATCTTTAATTACTATCATTCGTATTAATTATTATCGTAATGATAATACTGTATCCATCAGCATAACAACACATAATTATCGTGATTGTAACGTACCAGAAGTAGTGGCAAATCCTTTTAAAAACAAGACGATTGCTATAAAATAACCTGGGAGAAAGAAAATAGCATCCAAAATATATATTTGGTTTTATATTTATCTTTTACTTTAAACCTTACAATCCCTCCAACTTAAAAGAGATTAATTGGAATTCACAACAGTACGACAAGTATATTGTAACAGTACATCATACGTATGTTCTATGGGTAACTAGATATGGATATGGATAAGTAGAAAATCATTGAGAAAATCGGTAAGGTGAAGTTAATGAACATTTTTCTTTCTATTTTATGTACTGACGTCACATAATAACACTGCGACTGATAAACACAGCCTATATTTACAAGACACGTTACCACTGTATTATCGACCTAAGGACAAACCGGGCGCCGTGAATGAAAACCACGCATGCGTATAACAACCTGCGACATCCAACACCATTTTAAACAATAAGTACTTTTTAAAAAACCTTTTAATTGCGACGCCTCAAAAAATGATTTTTTGCACGACAGTAACGAGAATTAAAAAACAATAATACACACTATAATTTAAAAATGGAACGGAGACACAGACCAATAGCAAATAGTAAGAATTTAGTTACTTAAAACACAATCACTTATTTCACGCGGACACATACATTAATACAAATTCAGAATTAATGTTGTTCGTTAAAAATGAACACTAGTAGTAATAATTCCCAAATGATTACAAGAGTAGTATACGTAAGCAAGTATCCAGGAGAGTGTTGGGACACGAACTGGCTGTGACATCACGCAGGCGCGGCGACGCATGCGTAAAGAAAACTCCGCATCAGATATAGAGACATTACTGGATGTTAAACTTAATTTCTAAAGTTTTTTAAATAATTATTTTAATTTTACATAAGAAATATAAAATTAGTAATTTCTAATTCGCTGATCGTTATCTTGTCTATTGACGCTATAGAAATGATAATTTGATATATTTTTTTAAGGAATTTTGCAGAATGTAGAAGATTTGCCAACCGTTCAGTAAAAGAATAAAGTTGGATCTAGATTTCATTAACGCCAAGAATCGCTGTTAATTTTCCAGTGATATTGCGGATTTAGTATTCTGTATCAGTTAATAGTATTAAGTATTCTGTGGGAATACTGACAACTCACATATCAAAATTTTTATACCGTCATGCGGTAATTTCTTCTTGGAGTTCGGTTTATGTATTTCAATGTTTTCATTTATCTTTTCGGTCTACGATTTACGATTATGAGTTTACAGGGGCCTCTTGATAAGAAAGTAGTTATTGCTTAAAGAAAATTGTAACTTAGTCGGCATATCGTGTCACATCTCGTACATTTTGATGTCCGCGTTTACTACGGTAGTGTAACCGTTGCCCTAATTTGTTTTACATTAATTACCCAAGAGCGTAGGAACCACAAATATTACATAATATATAACATTACTTAACAACATGCAAACCTAAAGGCATTAGCTTATTACCTGTATTTAGATTGACTACCTAATTTTCGGTACAAAATACTCCTAAATTTAATGCGTCAGTACAGGTTTGAAGTTGGTACATCATCTGTAGTACTTATAAGTTTTAAAACAACATTGGTTCACACTTTTTGAACAAGCTTACCGTGTTAAGTTCCGATTTTAACATGTGAATTACTATGTAATGTAACAGAGGGTATCTTCAGCTTTCAGTATTTAATAGATCAAGCTTTTTGTGAGTAAAACTACACAATTGTCGTATCATGTTGTTCATCGGAATATGTATGAGATCGTAAAAAATATGAAGCACACCATACCTATTCATACATATGCAATAGTGGTATAAAAACAACGTTTGTGCTGGCACATTTAATGTCATGGAAGACCCTACATAATGTTGGACATTCATGAGGATAGGTAGATTTTTTTTCTGAGGCCGTTATTCAATGATTTTTTGAATTAAGAATGGAATGAATGAATTTAAATTCAAAAATTATAATTTTGAACTGTGATACTCCTAAAATGAACATGTATCCATTGTATTTAAGGTCATGGAAGACCCTACATAATGTTGGACATTCATGAGGATAGGTATTTTTTTTCTGAGGCTATTATTCAATGATTTTTTAAATTTAGAATGAAATGAATGAATTGAAATTCAAAAATCATGATTTTGAACTGTGATACTCCTAAAATGAACATGTATCTATTGCATATCCTATACTATATCCTAACCTACACTCCTATACTAATATTATAAGTTCGAAAGTAACTGTCTGTCTGTCTGAAACGCATACACGGTTGACCTGAATAAAAGTTTGGCAGATACTTTGATTCTTGAGGAAAGATATAGACTTTTCTTTATAGCAATAACCGACGCGGAGATGCGGGTAAAAGCAAGTATAATATTATATATATATATATATATATATATATATATATAACTGCAAGATATTTAAAATTCTGGATGTTACCTTATACTGGACACAAAATCTTGTATTGAAGTTTTAAATACCCAAAATAATGGCCATTATTGATAGATTAAATAATAATTACATGAACATTATCGTATATAAAAGTATATATAAGTGATGTATCAAACGCGTGGTTTACGATGGTTTCCGGTGTGCTTGCGGTTTTTGGCCGACCTTCACATGAGTCAGTCGTCTTCGTGGCGTGCCACCACGCACTTTCTTTTATTTAACATCGAATAAACTGAATCTCCGTAAAATTTTGTTAACTCTGCCAGAAATTGATTCCAGAGTTAATAAGTATCCCGGATAAAAAAAATTAACCATAGGAAATAGTTCACTACATCCAATTTGTCGGAACATTTCTTACAAATTTTTTGCTGCAAATATTTTCTTGTCAAAAGATCTAATGCACATTCAGTGTACATCACATTATCTGTTTGTAATTTTTTCACTATATGAAAGTACATACGGGATCGATATCAAAAAAACAATATTTAAAATTTTTGTCTGTAGGTTTCTGATAATCTCTAAAACGTCTGGGCCGATTTAAACCTCAAAAAAATGGACAATTTATAATGCTTCATATGCACTTTCGTTATGTAACAAACAATCGAAAATATTTTCTGCAAAAAAGGGCGAGATTATTATTTTAAGCTACTTTTTTACTGTGACTTCAGTTCTGTCGTTTTAAATCCAATAAGGTTTCCTTATACATATATTATTATTCGTTTTACAATTTTCTATACACTAAAACTTTTAAGCCATACTTCAATGCTAATATTAAAAATTCGAAAGTATAAACCGCTGCACAGATTTAAAAGCAATTTGGCACGGGCATACTTTGATTTTTGATGAGGGACACAGGCTACTATTTCCCGCGACAACCGACATACACGCGGGCTGTGCCAGTTTAAAAGCTAGTTGCTAGTTAGTATACACAATATATTAACTTACTATATAATTTGCTAAGAATTACAAACTAATTCTACAATGTTTCGGTTAGTAAACTCAACAAGCGGATGCCATGCAATGTTGTTTCATTCCAGATGTTCTAACCCTTAATACCTAGCTTCTGTTTTAAACTAATTTAACTATAAACGCGATATTGTTTAAACGACTAGAACAATTACTTTTTATGCCAACTTGTTTTAATTATGTCAAAATTGTCTACAGTTTTATCTTTTATTTAATTAAATACTATACAAATACCCAGCTTCGCATGGTTTGCAGAGCCTAAACGATAGTGTTTTTTAGTTGTTGCGAATTTTAAAAGAAATACACATACTATATTGTAACAGACCTTTCTAAAAAGAATTAATACGTAATACACATTTTGACAAATAACAAGAAAGCTAGTAAATAGTTGGAATAATTTTCTCTAATATCTTCAACAATCGTCGTTGAAATATTATGATATTCATGTCAAAGAATCGACTAACCATTGCTCATTATTGTTTATTTTTGCCATATATGTATAAAATAAGTTCAGTACAACAAAGAGATAGACAGAAGTGACCAGGGATTTTTAATATTTACGACCCAGGGGTTGAAATTCGACCATATTTCATTTATTTTACTTTCCGCTTTCCTTGTCCATGTAAACTTTAACTGTGCCAATTTTCATACTCCTCCATTAGAACAAATCTATTTTGTTAAAGGATTACAAAGTTATTGCGTCATGTATTAATATTATTTATATTAACTAATAAATATGCGTCAGGAATATTTTGGTGCCATGGTTCGCTACTATCACAACAGAATAACATTATAATATATCTAAGGAAATTTATAAGAACGCAGGGCAGAGAAACCATAATAATTCATGAAGTCTTCTCATGTATTTTTAGCCTTTATTATACCCAAGATTTACGGTCGACTACTAGTACAACCAGTTTTACCTGAATACAGTTTTTAAACGGAGCGACTGACATCAGACCTCCGCAACCCTGAGGGTGAACTGAATTCGAAGGTTAAACTCACGTCAGTTATATATGGGGCGACGTTACGCGTGTTCCGTACGTCGCCTAAATTGAGAGGATATTACATCTAGAGACTGTGCCCGCTTCAGTGCGGGCAAGCGCTGGGAGGGGTCCGGATGGCGAAGAAAGCGGTTCCCGGATCTCTCACGTCTCAGGAGCAGAGTGGCACACCGTGTGGTTTTAGTCGGTTCGATTCCGACACACCGCCCCGCCGCAAACCCCGGTGGGATGAAGGCCCGAGGGGGTTTTCACAAGTAAAAAAGAAAAAAAAAGTTGGCAGTTATATATGAGGGCACTGACTTCACAATAACGGGACCGATGGCTTAACGTGCTCTCCGAGGCACGGGCGGGAAACACCGCCATCTTCCATTTTCCGGACTGCTATTAAGAATTTCTTCTAAGAAAAACCCAACAGCAGTCTGACCCTGGAATAGAAGCCGAGACCTCTTGATCTGTAGTCTCTTACGCTAACCAACAAACGAGGCAGTCAGGTATTCTTAGAACTGTTAACATCATAAATAATTACATTCATAACTAGACTATAGCTGTTATTTTTTAATCCATTCATTCTAACAATATTATAAACGCGAAACTTTGTAAGTATGTTGTCGATGTTTGTTACTCTTTCACGTAAAAACGACTGAATAAATTTTAATAGAAATTTACAATAATATAGCTTATATATCAGAATAACACAGGCTACAATTTATAAAGATAAAATTCACACAATATCTTTGTACCGCAGGTAACACCGCGGGGCTCAGCTAGTTATGATATAATATTATAAATTCGACAGTAAACCGCTGAGCCGATTTGTATGAAATTTATTATGGAGATCATTATCATCGAGAAAAGAAATAAGCTACTCTTTACCGCGACAACAGACCTTTTTTTTTTTTTTTTTTTTTTTTACGTGATGGAATTCCTTTACCCCTTCGCCCCCCCCCCGCGGGTACAGGGGGTTCGCTTCGTGTGGGACTCCTGACTGACCCCAGCCAGACTACCCACTAAACCACCACGGTGTGCCACTCTGCGCCTGAGAAGGGAGGGATCCAGGAACCGCTTTCTTACGCCATCCGGACCCCTCCCAGACCGCGACAACTGACCTAGACGAAGGTGGAGCTCGGGCAAAAACGAGGTTTAGTATAGTGTTTGTGAATATCTGAATTACAGATGTTCATAGGCAGTGGCAGTCAATTTCTATCAGCTGACGCATCTACTCGTTTCCCCGCTATGACGTCAAAAATAGTAATCACCTAGTTATCAGTTTACTGTTTGTAAAAAAAAAGCGAAATTTCAATACACAAAATATCGGCCAAATACGAATGTGACTCGCTCAGGACGGGTTTTGCACTACCGTCTTTATATTTCAAGCATCTGCTTGTTGCCGCTATTAATATCAAGCAAAAAAATCATGTTCATTGTATGAGATGTCCCTGATGATGCTTTTAGTATTCTTTGTTATAGTGACAGTCATGGGATAAGTCTAGTGACAAACAGACGGACGGACAAACATACAGATGGATAGCGGTCTTAGTAATAGGAATATTAGTAATAATGGGTATTACAACCCCTGTGAGTAGGATACCACCTTGTATATGTAGGATATCAACATACATTCTGCCCATGTACCTACCATGTTCTTGTGTTTAAGTACTATTATGTCTTCAATAAAACACCAAATATCGTAATTTGTGTATTAAGCTTAGTAGCCTAGATTTACAAGTGAATTAATCATAAAAGTAAGGTAGGAAAATTAGGTATGATGGAGGGTAGTTCCACACCCAATAAACATAAACTTATGATGTATCTTAATTGTTTTAAACTATATTTATTATTCACACATTTTTTATGGTATATGGGCAAATGAGCAGACATATCTCCTGATCGTAAGCCATTACCGCAGCCCATGGACTCCCATGGCGTCACAAGTGTGTTGCCGTCCTTGGGGGATGGGAAGGGGGATGAGGGGAAGGGTCGGATAATGGGCCTTCAGTAATTTTTTAAAAAACAGTTTTAATATTTTATTATATAAAATTAACTCACCTTGATTCATATCTGTCCGCATTATGGACACTTGGTCATAAAGTGCTGCACATATCCATGTTAGCATAAGAAGCCATAGTAAAAGAGTTCCTCTGACTGCCCAGCGGAGAGCACATTGCACTTCCGCTCCAATGTTAGGTTCTTGGGTTTGTACAGTAGGTCCTCTACTTCGTTCACGTCTGAAATAAGGATTATATTTAATAAACTCAGCCTCCATAGTAAGAATTATCTCTGATATGTTTTCACTTTGTATTTATAAAGTGATAGAACAGCTTTACTTGTTCAACTGAAATAATTATGTGATACTTGTCTTATTATATAGCTAAGGGTTATCAAATGCTCTGACCTCTCCAGAGTTGAAACTTTATCTAACATGATATGCATATAAACATTTCTTACAACATTAAAGTACAGCTTCAATCTTCTATATGCTATAACAACCTTTACTTCACACATCAATATAAATACGTACCTTGTTATTTTTTTCTTTCTGCTAGGAATTATTTCTAATTGCAAATCCTCTGATTCTTCTTCGCTAGACAAATCTAACAGGCGAAAGTTTTCTTTGTTGATTTTTGACGGTGCCGACATGTTTGACTTGAACTCATGCTATTCACCTCTATTCCTACCTATGCCACACACGACAAGCATCAGATAGATATTCGAAATGCTAAGTTTTAACTCACAAATAAAGTGACATGAAGGTTACATATAATATCCACATACGAACGTTCAAACAAAAATATCTAACACAGCTTCAACAACACTGATAATATTATAATAATTACTTTGCGTTAAAAAAGACAAGTCCCAATAAGCGGGGGTATGTTTATATTAATTGCTGAAATACTTTTTATTAAACACTTTTATTGGTATCTAACAAAATATGTAACTTGAGAAATGAAAAAAATGTCAAAATCAAAACGTAGAACGTCAACAACAGTGAGTGAACTTGTACTACGGACCTGTGACTTGTACATAGATAAAATATTCCTAATGCCCAATAGAGAAGCACAGAACACTTGTATTCAGAGACCGTAGAGAAATGTTACTGTACAGAAGTGTTGTAAGTAAAATAATGTATACTTGTATCAATTAGTCAATACTGCTGTAGAACGTATGTCTGTGTAGGAACGGGTCACATGTCCCTCCAACACAAAGGGAGGATCCTCCGACCAGGCGAGATGATCATGCCTGGCGGGCCACTGCCCAACGGTTGATGTTGGGAAGTTATATACATGTTAATCGACACGAGAACCTCTATTGCGCGATGCAGGATTGGTAGTTTCTTTGTTCCCTTCCTTACTCCGTAGTTCAACTTATCTTCGATAGATGGAGATGTAGTATATTTGTGTTGCGCTGTATGTGGAAGTCGCCACATATCCTCGATTTGAAGACACTTGCCTATCTGCTTCAGCCAATAATGGAATATTTAGTGTCGACATATCGAGCGAAGTCCAGTTCCGTGGCCATTTAGAGGATAAGTCCAAATTGGGCTTGACGTGCTCAACAGATCGAGACAGTATTTCACTCAGGACTACCGCCTCCTGTCGAATACTATTCTTGTGTTTGGGCGGGGGCACCCCAATTCCGGCTCCTCCCTCTGGACTTTGCGAGTCTCCATATCTTACTTTCTCCCTCATATAACTTGTTTGAGGATCTCGACTCGCATCGATTGCCATTTCTGTGAGGTAGGCCTGATCGGTCGGAATGCCTAATTGGGATTTTGAGCGGTGCGTTCTATGATCGGTGCATTGTTTCGTCAAATGATTACAAGTGAGTACGTGCGTTGGTTGAGCCATGATGAATCACTGGTCGTTCAGGCTGAAGTTTCCATGTAGTGACTTTCCCGCCATGGAAGTTCTCCAGTCGGTCATCGTCAACTGAATAAGGTGGCAGTACGGTACCTTTTCGGCACTCGTCGCTAGTAGGATATGAATGAATCATACTGCCTGAGCTAACTGTCTGCGCTGTGTGTAATCGGTACGCCAATGGCATTTTAATTAGTAATTTTTTTAGTGACGAATTTAAAAAAGCCGTGTTCCTGGAACACCCATAAGTACAAAACACATACCATCCTATTTCATGGGCCCCGTCGTTGTGCACTCCCTGGGAACCTAATCTTGATTAACTCGATCCTCATACAGGTTCAGGCCTTTTTTTTACGTGTGGAAACCCCCCTCGGGCATTCACCACATCGGGGTTTGCGGCGAGGCGGTGTGTCGGAATCGAACCGACTAAAACCACACGGTGTGCCACTCTGCGCCTGAGACGGGAGGGATCCGGGTACCGATTTCTTACGCCATCCGGACCCTTACCGGTTCAGGCCTAAACCAAGTATCTGTGCCTAATCCTTAACGAAAGATGGCTCTTTGATGAGTGTTTCCGATGGCTGGCTCCAAAACTGTGGCTCGTACACTGGTCTTGACTGTGGTACTGACCACACAGAGAAGGTCGCGCGAATGGCATTCTCAGAGAGCGGTATAAACTATACGCGGTTACCGTACCGTGTCTAAGAAGGTATCGGGCGCGTTACCCCAGCATAACCTATCGAATTTAATATTACCGTGATTGTAGTGAGGACTTATGTAATTTGTCCAGTTTAGACATAACAGAAGGCAGAAGGGTCAGATGACTGCTATAAGGACCGTAGGGTCCTTATAGCAGTCATCTGACCCTTCTGCTAGATATCATTTCACGAAAGGAGGCAGCGAAGAGGGGTTGGAAGGAAGATACCAAAGATGCATACTCAAACACAACTAGCCGTTGGCGAACCGGATAGCGAGTCACTGATTCCAGGACCTTGAATTGGCCTGAGTCGTGATTAAAACGACTAAGGGTGGTACAAAAAAAATACTGTTATTAATCTACAGCCATCGAAATATTTTATAAATCCTTCACGAAGGTATGTGTCACGAAGTGCTTAATACTTTCTAACTGACGTCATAAAGGAGAAGGATAAGATTTAGTCGACGCAATTTTTTTTAAGTTGAGAGTTTACTATATGCACACTTTTTGTTCTAGGTGGAGAATTTCTTTTAAGTGTATTTTTAATTACATGTTATTTATTATTTATGTAAGAAAAAAAAATTGGTTCAATTCTGCTACCCCCTAAAATTTGCCGACCTAGGCTCCAGCCTATTGAGCCAAGTGGTAAATCCACCACTTACAGACTGAATGGTTGGCTTACTAGGTCAAGCGGTCGCTTTGTACTGCACCAAGTTCTATAGGTTCAAATCCCATATAGGACAACAATTTGTGTAATTCACAAACTGTTGTTCTGAATCTGGGTGTTATTTACGTCCGTTTCACTTAGGTTTGTAAAGAAGAATATTCTTACTATTAGCAAAATAATTTGAAGCTTGATAATGATGAGAACAAACTTTCATTGCTAGTGAAATTGGATTGCCCATTCTCATATCAGTTTTCAATTTTTTCTTCACGATTTTGTTTTTTGGAAACAAATGAAAACTTATACCTGAATCTCTTTAATGAACTACTTTAATACTACTTTAATTAACGCGACAATATTTTGTACTTCTGCTTTCATTAGCAACAGGTTTCTGTATGAGATCGTGATTCATTTAATAAAAACTTATTATCCTCAATTTATAATAGCACATCGTCATTCTTAGACAAATTCAAAATTTCACCGCTAGCGGCGCGTGGTCAATCTTTGCAACGCGTGGTTAAGCCTGATGCAGCCAACGGCTGAACGGCTACACCGAATTTACAGGACTTTTCCTGACAGATAGCAGATGATATTAAAAGTAAGTCCACTGATATACATATACGAATAAAGTTGGAAATAAAAAGTAATTTATAGAATAAAATACTATTATATTGGCCAATTTACCCATAAAAATAACACAAATATTTCGTAATTTAAATTTATCAATATATTACAATTCTAAAATTAAAATTTATTGAAGCGAGAAAAATCATTTAGTTCTTTTTCCTAATGCAGGCTTCCAAGCTTCCTCCTCCGGATGCAAATTTCAGAGGGTCCATTTCAGGTTCAGGTTTTTTATCGATGCCAGATATAAGTCTTTTCAATTTAGCGATAGCTAATCCAGGGTTAAGACCTTTCGGACATGCCAACGTACAGTTCATAATAGTGTGGCAACGAAAAGCTTTGAAATCATCGCGTAGATCGTTAAGCCTCTGTTGAGCGTCTTCATCCCTTGAATCAGTCACCCATCTATAAGCGTGTAACAAAGTAGCTGGGCCTAGAAAACGACGTCCGTTCCACCAATAACTCGGGCAAGATGTTGCACAACATGCACATAGAATACATTCGTACAAACCTACAGTTTTATTGTTATCCGCAATACTCTGAGCTAGCTGAAACTTGCCGTCTAAAGCTCCAGACTTCCTCACGAGGTAAGGTCGAATGCTATTGTATTGTTCAACGAAATGAGTCATATCGACACATAAATCTCTTTGAACATACATATGCGGAATGGGACGGATGATTACCGTCTTATCCTTTGGCACAAAAGTGGTGCAAGCGAGGCAGTTATGTCCCTGTACACAGACAGCGCATGATCCGCAAATACCTTCACGGCATGATCGTCGGAAAGTCAGTGTTGGGTCAATTTCTTTGATTTTCATTAATATATCGAGTATCATGCGTCCGCAGTTATTGGTATCTATTTCATAACTTTGCATCGTTGGCGGTTTATTTTCAATGATGCCATCATATCGGTATATTTGAAAAACTTTTCGGCTTGACGCATCTTGTGCTAATGACCTCGTAGAAACATAACCACTCAATGATCGCAGTGAAGGAATAAATCTAACATCAGAAATTATTTGATACATCGAAATAATATAACACAGTGTTATTTATAAAAAAGTACGCTGAAAATTCTCTTGTATTGATTGAGTTTATCAAAACAGAGATTCCATAATATAAAAATAACTTTTTATTAGCAAATGCACATGTCAACTTTTTTTCTTTAAACTGTAAATCTTTCTCGCCAAGAGGTTACACCTCACATGATGTTGAACCTTTTCGGTATGAGTGTCAAATTTGTTTCATGCGCTGATCTCTATTATTACTAGTATTTGTAATAATAGAAGTCAGTGGTTTCATCTTATACAACTCCGTAGCAAATGATGCCCGTGCATTACAAAGAGTTCGATGATTTTATAACTCCTAAATTAAGTTGTAAGTATCTACTGATAATCAGCTCAGCTCATTACCATTCTCCAGATGCGATTATGTTTGCAAAAACTTGTGATAAAGATTATTTCCATTGAACGGCATAAAGTGTTACAATAATTAAACGATATTTAGTCTATATAACCATATCTACCATACCAAAAATATTAATATCATTTAAAGATTGCCAAGTCCATGCCGATTTGAGCCCTACGTTGTATATTATTCGATTCTAAACATTAAATACAGCCTAAAAAAATTTTTTAAACTTTTTGCGCCTAAAATAATCATGAAAAAAGGAAAATGTATCTTACGTACCTACGTACTTACAATTTACTTACAATTTTCTTACTTCTGTACTTACGCTAAGCTTAAGATTTAAGGTTTAGAACACGTATGGTAGGAACGTGTTTTGTTGTTGCAGTTGTAACAAATACACGTAAAGAATTTTAATTATTTTGGCAAATTTCTGGATCGGTTTATATGGTATAAATCTCAGAAACATCAATTACATATTACTAGCGGTACAGAATCTATCATTCTCCGTCTACAATACTCATTCTCATTTCTACTGCGACCCCAGCCGCGAGCCGGTGACCAAAAATATTTTCCATTACCAAAAATGATATGTTTCAACTCTTGGACAAAAGAGAAAAGCAAACCGTATTGATAAATCTGTGTAAATAATATTAAGTTCACCAATGTATGTGAATGCATAAAATACTGAAATGGAATGTACGGATGATGGTTTAAGCGCGTCGTGCCCGCGCCCTTCTCTACTGCGCTGAATAAGTGTTTTGGGTTCATATCTGATTTGGCGTGTTTTTTGTGCCCATTCCTTGATGTTTCTAAAGTTCCCGGTAACACAGTAAATATTCCTAATGCAGGCGTTCTTTATAAAAAAAAAAACAAAATACTCGAAAGTTGTAAATAAATTAGCAAATGATTTAAATTACATACTATTAGTATATGGGCCAATTTAGTAACAAAAATAACACAAAGTTTCATATAGAAAGATATTGTACCAATTTATTAAAAAATTAAAATTTATAAGACGCGAAAATTCATTAATTAATACATTCATTTCTTCTTTTTTCTAATACAGGCTTCCAAGCTTCCTCCTCCGGATGCAAATTTCAGAGGGTCCATTTCAGGATAAGGTTTTTTATCAATCCCAGATATAAGTCTTTTTAATTTCGCGATAGCCAATCCTGGATTAAGACCTTTCGGACATGTGACGGCACAGTTCATGATGGTGTGGCAACGAAAAGCTTTAAAGTCATCGCGCAGATCGTAGAGCCGGCGTTGTGTGTCTTCATCTCTTGAATCGATGATCCATCTATAAGCGTTCAGTAAAGTGGCTGGGCCTAGAAAACGGCGACCATTCCACCAGTAACTCGGACAAGATGTTGCACAACATGCACATAGAATACATTCGTACAAACCTACAGTTTTATTGTTATCCGCAATACTCTGAGCTAGCTGAAACTTGCCGTCTAAAGCTCCAGACTTCCTCACGAGGTAAGGTCGAATGCTATGGTATTGTTCAAAGAAATGAGTCATATCGACACATAAGTCTCTTTGAACATACATATGTGGAAGGGGACGGATGACTATCTTCTTATTTTTTGGCAAAAAAGTGGTGCAAGCGAGGCAATTTCGCCCTTGTACATTGACAGCGCATGATCCGCAAATGCCTTCACGGCACGATCTTCGGAAAGTGAGCGTTGGGTCAATTTCCTTAAGTTTCATTAATACGTCGAGTATCATATGTCCGCAGTTATCGGTATCAATTTCATAACTTTGCATCGTTGGTGGTTTATTTTCAAATACGCCATCATATCGATATATTTGAAATACTTTTCGACTTGATGTATCTTTTGCTAGTGACCTCGTAGAAACATAACCACTCAAGGATGATCGTAGTGAAGGAATAATTTTCACACCTGAAATTAGTTGATGAATGGACATGGGAATTGATATTCCCATGTTCATTTATATGTATTTCTATGATCCCATAGCGGCGAAATAATACAGTAAAATTTGTAAAATAGTGATATATAAATGAATAGTATTTTGACGTTATCCAATTTAACAAAACAGAATTTATACACAAGTGTCAACTTTTTTCTCTTCTTCTTTTGATGATATGGCAGCTATTTCTGCCAATGTCAAGTATTTCAAGTCTTCAATTCTAAGTCTTCGAGTCTTCAAGTCTTCGTCGTGATGGAATTAATGATAAAAAAATATAAAAAATGTGGATGACATGAAATGGGAACCGTCTTTCGCCAAAAAAACTAAACTAACTAACTTTTTTCTCTTTAAGCTGTGAAATTTTCGAAACTAGAGGCTCCTCACATGCCGTTGAACCTTTTCGGTCAGCGTCAAATGCGGTATGTTTCATTTCATAGTATATGTGGTCTAGCCATGGCGTTCCATTGTATAATTTAATACCAGCTATCTCTTAAATACATAATACATTTGTAAAACATCAAACCTTTATCGTACTTTGATCTTGTGACTCCTAAATAAACTTATAGGTGCTCCGACTTAGCTCCGGCCATGATCGTCTGAGCATGAATGGAATCGTGTAGGAGCCGATTCGATCCAGATTCGATTCAATTGCCATAACTCAATTTGTCTATGATTTGCACCGAACGGCTGGCATCCGCAAGGTTCTTATAATCTTTAAGCGATATTAAATTGGATACATAACATTTAAAGTCTTTATATGTAAGCTCGTCGTCAGGTTATATTATATACGGTGCGAGATCGCATAAAATGTAGATTTACATTGAAAGCAGAAAACGGAACGTACAGATTTTAACTATTGCTATCTGTCACTGTCAATAAAATGTTTTATTGTCAATGTCAAGAATTTGAAGATTTGAAGTAGAATAGTGTTAGTACAATGGCTTATGCAGTGATTTCAATAGTTTTTTCTTATTAGTATTCTTACAATTCCTTTTTATATGCGGCAATCACCATGAAGGAAAAATGGAATTTTATTATTTATTTAATTTGGTTTTCCTATTTAATATTATCAGCGATTCGCATGTTCGGCCATGGGTTTCTTTTATCCCGTAAAACTTTAAGTGATGTGACTGAATGCATACTTCTCGATCATTTTGGATGTGACGGTCGCGAGAAGGGGAATTCAACTGTGAAAGAGATTTGTAGTGAAAATGAGAAAATTCGCCGTATTCTGTCCGTACCTGGTGGTCCACTAGCTTGTAGCGTTCAGCGGTCTAGAGTTGTATTTTTATTGGTAGATGCATTGAGGTATGATTTTACTGAATATGATGAGAGCATAGAAAAGCCACTGCCCTACCAAAATCGCTTGCCTATAATGCACGAAATGCTAAACCGATATCCAGACCGAACTCGGTTGTTTCGTTTTATGGCAGATCCGCCGACAACTACGTTGCAGCGAGTAAAGGCTCTTGCTACTGGCTCTTTACCAACTTTCATTGATGCCAGCTCAAATTTCGCTGCTATGGAATTACAGGAGGACAGTATAATTGATCAAGTATGTAGATTGAAATTGTTTTTTTTTATTCTATTCTTAATTATGATCTCGATGGGACCAGCTATCTGCTCAACAAATATTGTAATGCACAAGTCTGTGTGCAAACACAGGTGCACTCTCTGCTCCTTCACTTTCATAACCAAATGGGATCGTTGTCTAACATGACCGGGGAGAGTTTAGCTTATCTGTATAATGTAAATAGTATTTTCATGAAAATACTTATAAGCAACATGGTTACCAGAGTACAGACTGCTTAGTTTAGGAACAGAGACATGTGTGGGATGTTTTATTTTGTTAGTACACTTGTTAATGTAAACTTTTATAGTAACTGGTATGTAAAATTTGATAGTGACTATGACAATAGCTTTTTAACTATGTTAGCATAAACATAGTATTTCATTTTAATTGTTTATTAATCAGGATAGTACTGCCAACAGTAGGAGATGGCTATTGAGCTGTCAGAATGTATGTCAATTTAGGCGACGTACGGCACACGCTTAACGTCGCGGCTGGTCTCTGAAGCGGATGGAGGGAAAAACCCGTCCCCACCATCCGTGGCCACACTCAGGCCGACATGAGGCGTTATTAGCGACGCCGCGCGGTTCGCCGGCGACGGATCGGGTCCGAGTGGAGGCCATCTTCCCGGGCGTTCGCCGCCGCCTTATTCTGCAAGAGACTTCCTCACAGAAGCGGTAAAACACTAAAGCTAAAAACAGCTATTGTCCGGCAGTCTAGAATTAAAGTACACAAATTTTCAACCCTCTGATGTTAACAATGCTTAATTTAACTTCAAGAGTTTATTTCTAGGTAACAAAGGCAGGTGGCAAGGCAGTTCTTCTGGGTGATGACACATGGGCACGTTTAATGCCTGGTAAATGGCTCAGGTCACATGCCATGTACTCCTTCCACACTTGGGACCTTGATACAGTTGATGCAGGTAAATACTTTTTTAGTTTTAATTCTTTTAGTAGAGTAATTATTAAGTAGTTTTATAAAATAAAAAGAAAATTGGGGTTGTATTGGAAACATAACATGACAGAGTAAAAACATATCTTGTATTAAAATCTGGTCAGCAGTTTAGGTGCTACAGTGGAACATGTAAATGTACATATACTGCCAAAACTATTATATACTTCTTGGGCAAAAAAATACTTATAAAGGTTCATTTTCAAGCCAATACATGTTAACGATTTAAAACTATAGAAAAAAATATTTTTTGCAGAAGTTGATTCGAAAATATATGATGAACTGAAAAGGAATGACTGGGATTTGCTGGTTGCTCACTACTTGGGTGTAGATCATGCTGGTCACAGGTATGGGCCCAACCATCCTGAGATGACACGGAAACTTGACGAAACAAATAATAGACTACGAAAAATCATTGAGGCATTGCCGCCTGATGTACTCCTGTATGTAGTGGGAGACCACGGTATGACTGAAACAGGTACATATTCTGACAGTTTATTATATCTTACAATATTTCACGATAAATCTGTTACCTCCCAAGATCAAATCTCTTCCTTTTATACAGGATTTCTTCGCATTCTTTCCCTTAGTGCTTTGATCGTCTTTTTCGTGGATGGCTAGATCTTTTTCTGTCACAAACAGGCAATTTCATTGTACTTATCTATAGCCCGGTACACAAACATTTGACTTATACTAAGCATATAGAGGATTTTAAAAATTGTATTTCGTTCCATACCTACTTTATGTAATGCAATCACAGCAATTCGGTTCTCTCTATCACCCCTCCATTTTAATATTATAAAATATTTTACAATTTCTGGGTGTGACAAAAATTACAGATTCCAATTTCAATAGTAATATTTTGTTTATTTTTAATTGTAACAATATTTATGGCCAGACTAAGTATTTATGTCAGTTCTCTAGTACCCATAATACAAACTCTGCTTAGTTTGGGACTAGATGACTTTGCGTGTCAGATCAAATAAACAAGGTAGATAACGCACATAGAATAAAGTGAAGCTATTTTTTTTATATGTGTGTGTGACTGAAGAGTAGCAACTGTTTGAAAAAAATGTCCCTGGAATTTGCATTAAATTAAGTAATTTGCGAAAATAAATCTGTCTGTATATTATAAATAATAATGGCACTGTACATGTTTAACACTATTAAAGTACGTGGTTAATAAAATAAGGTAATACCTATAGATTTACCTACAAAATAGGAATACAAACTCCTGACAACGCTCCTCCACCCTTTGTGTATTTACGTCTGAAATGTTATTCTTTCAGATTTTTTTTTCATGTCTGTGTAGTTTTTACACCATATAATTGCACAAAACGGCATTTTGTTGTTTAACTTACTGCACGAAAACTTGTACGATACGAACGAAAAGTAGCGTAGTTGTATGTGTGCGTTAAAGCGTGTGTTTACTTGGAAGTAGCTGAGTTTTTTAGCTTCAGCGAGAACAAAGGCCTTGCGTTATCTACCTTTTTTATTTAATCTGAGCGTTGTGTGATAGATGGTCAAAATATTTAGTATTATTATTATAAGGTAATAATAAGATAAGGGTTGCTGATAGTTCCTATGGTTATCTGACATATTTGTCTCTATCCTAGACTCGTAAATTTGTAGCTATCTGGCAGATAGTTCATAATGGTCTATCAAGAATTTAAGCAGTAAGTAAATGGTGAAGCTGGCCCTTAATGTTCCAAACACGTAAAGCTGAGAAAGAGGATTACAGACTAGGAGAGGACAGCATAATGTGTATACTCAAATATATATTCTTTTCTATAATAGTATAACTGTAGTGTCACACGACTGCCTCTATGGCGCAGTGGCAGCGAATGCAAATGCTGTGCAATAGGTCTCGGGTTCGATTCCTGACTCGGACCAAATGTTTGTATGATCTACAAATATTTATTTTGGAGTTTGGCCGTTTTCTATGTATAATATGTATGTGTTTACCAAAAAAAATATATTAGTATTAATATCAGTTGTCTAGTACCCATAGTACAAGCTCAGCTTAGTTTGGGACTAAATGGCGTTGTGTGTTAAAATGTCTGAACATATTTTTTATTTATTTACATAATTAAAAAACTAATTATGATGATTTACTTGCACAAGATTGATTTACTCTCATACATTCCCTATTTTGCTCAATTTTAAAATCAGAAGGTAAATAAATGTTAGCAGGAGGCACAGACAAGGATAAACTGTCTTATAATTTAAGCACTAATTCCAAATCTCGTCAAAGAATAAAAGTAGACACCTATACTTCACTTGCTTTAAAAAATTGTGTCCAACAGCATTGCCACTGGTCTATGATAAGTTATCATATTTAGGAAAGTACGATGACAAATTTAGTAAAATATTTGTAATTTTAGTGAAGACTGAAACCTTTGAAATTGTTTTAGACTCACATGAAGGGAACCACACAGAGGGTAGGTATTTAATAGTTTTGTTTGTATTGTAGCCATTTAATTGTGTGTCATTTTGCATTTTTCTTTGAGCTGAACTTTTGCTATTATGTGTGTGATTCTAAAGCATATTTATTGTAGAATTTGTGCATAGGAATTTTAGAATTAATTTTAATTATTTAGTTTTTGGACAATGTTTATGGATTCTTTCATGTCACATTGCACATCGCATATTGTGACATATTTAAGCCTGTTAATAGATGTTTAGTTGAGGTATTCACCAGAACTAATTCAGAGACTCCTAGTGTCTCATAGCCAGGCCTTTATTGTTTTGTCCGAGTGACTTTTCTAACAAATACAATTTATATTAGCCATTTGGTATATTCTTCCTAACTTCTGAACTTTAAATAAACCTCTCAGAAAACAATTACAACTTTGAAATAAGTTTTCAAATAATGCATCTTAATTTTTTAATTTTATAAAATTGTGTAAACCTTGAGTTATGCATGTTACTTAAGTACACATAGTCCTTATTATTCATTTAACGAAATTCCTTAGGTGATCATGGCGGCGAGAGTAAGGCCGAGCGTACTGCGGCATTCTTCGCATACCGAGGTTCGGCACTTGCTGGCAGTGGACCAGACATTAAGATTGGTAGAGAAGTGCAACAAACAGATCTGGCGCCCACTCTTAGCGCTGCGTTGGGCAGACCGCCTCCAGCGCCATCCCTAGGCAATATCCTACTGCCTGTATTACCTAAAGCTAGTATAGAAAATACCTTGTTACAGCTTAGTAATAATTTAAAGCAGGTGAGTTACTCTAGTCTTTTATTTTACTGTTATTTTGATTATTTAGATACCATCTACTTTTTGTTACTCTGGTTAAATTTACTGCACTGAGTTTTGAGTCCAATCTCCACCTGGGACAGCATTTTTTTGATCTACGACTGTTTTTCTGAGTCTGGATGTCACACAGAATAAGTTCCTAGTGCGAGAGAAAAAGAATTTCGTAATTTTGGGCATACTTTTAAACGTTCTTAAATGTTGTATATAAGTCTCTGATTTATTGATCTGTTCTGGTAATAACCTACCGCTAAAGAGGAAGCACTGACACAGTTACAACAGTGGAGACTGATTGAAAATGATACTCAATAAGTGTTGTTTTATTATTTAAAAAATTGTTTTACCTAACTACAGCATGGTATTCTTTTTTAATAGTTTATCCTTTATCCCATATAGTATTGTATGTATCGTGCTAAGCATCACCAGTAGACGTTTAAAATTAGATAAAACATTAAACTAAATTATTTATCTTTATTATGACGTCATCTCACAATTTTATTTGATTAGTCTGTAATCTTATCTTTGTTACAATTCAACATCAAAAATATGAAACTATTTAGGTTAAAATGTTGGACATAATTAGAAGCGTAACGTTTCTTTTACAGATAACGCAATACCTTATCCGATATGGGGAAGAATCGCAGCAAATCTCACTCGACAGGCTAGCTCAACTTATCAACACGACTAGGGAGAAATTAGATAAAACGGTTCCTGTTGAGACCGAGGAAGATCTTACACAATATATTGCAGATGTTAGGTGATTTTTGTTTCATAGCGTGTATGTCAGCTCAGCTGGTGTACCTGGATGTAGTGGCCAAAGATTTCGATAGTTTTGGTAATTTAAAATATGCCAGTATCTATGAATTTGATTTTGTTAATGAGTTTAAACTGATTTATGTGCTTTTAGGAGCTTCTGATACTAGAATAGCATGAAGTTAAATGAATCAAATCATAGTTTGATATAAAGATAGAACTGGCCGTGTGTAGACCAGTAATCAATAAAAATTTCATATATATGTCTGGTTTTGCGCTACAACTTTCTTTATCGATTCACTATAAATTCTAAGCATCTAACTTTTTTGTTTCAGGGCTCTAGTGGACAACATTCGCAATGTTTTCCGTGAAGTTTGGGTTGAATTTGATTCGCTTTTCATGCTGAGAGCGTTGCTACTACTTCTTTTAGCCATATTTTTCAATTGGCTTGTAACTGAAGGGCTTCCAATGAATAGATTGCCGAATGTGTTCGCCAGTACATTCGTCCCTAGTTGTTTGATTGCAAATGCATTATGTATTTCTGTGTGTTACACAGCCTACTACTTTGAACTACTAGAAGATCTGGAACACGCCATCACTTTAAGTACAGGTTTAATAACAGGAACGCTGACCTGCGTTTTAGTGTTGATACACTGGGATGGTATTACACAAAGATGGTGTGAAGGTCGCTCGCAGTTTTACGAGCGATTTGCCCGCGCTGCACTTATTGCATCTGCGTCGGTTCTAGTTTCCAATAGTTATATAATCGAAGAAGGAGCTGGACTCTCATTTTTGTGTTTGAGCGTATTGGCTCTGATGACATGGAATGTCGGTAATGCGAAAGCTTTAGCGGTTTGGACATTATGCGGGATCTGTTTGGCTGTGTCTCGGTTGTATCGAGGATGCCGAGAAGAGCAAGGCGATTGCTGGACAAGTGGTGCAGGAGTCTCTACAGGACAAGCTTCAAGAGCAGCATTAGTGTTAGCTTTAGGATCTGTAGCAGCGGTGGTAGCTGTTGCGAGACGGCATATTGGATGGCAGGGGTATGGGATAGTTCTAGCTGGACTTTTCGCTTGCGCACACTGGGCTGTCGGTTGGGGTTCATTAGGGTCCCCGAGCCGTTCTAGGCTGCTAGCACGAGGCTCTTGGTTAGTTCTCGGCACGATGTTTGCCTTACTCTGGAGGCGAGATGGTCGCGGTGCTACATTGCCTTTAATCGTCTGTAGCTTATTGTTCTATATTGCGAACACTTTAGTTCTTGGTGCGGCGTACGCACCCTCAGCAGCTATAGCGCTAGTGATGGGTTTCTTAGCTCTAAATATCGTTTCAATGCTGAAGAATGAGGCATCTACGAAATTCTGTAAGTATTCATTTCTTTGAGTTTAAAAATAATCAAGAAAGTATTTTTGAATTTCCTTTTATTGAATAAGTGGCAAATGAGCGGACTTATGGGCTGATGGTAAGCGACTACCGCCGCCCATGAACACCTGCAATACCAGAGGCGTCACAAGTCAGTTGCTGGCCTTTAGGGGAAGGGCTTGGGAATGGGCGTCCGTTATTATGATACTCCCTCGATAAAACAGCGCTAGCGCTGTTTCACACCGGTTTTCTGTGAGGCAGTGGCATCACTCCGGTCTAGCCGGCCCATTCATGCCGAAGCGTGGTATAAGAATTAAGAATTTACAATCTAGTCGCATAATAATGATACAAGTTTTAATTGAATTTTCTTATGATGACATGTTTTAGTTTACAAACGGGTCACAGTTTAAATATTGTTACTGAACCATCACATATGATATATTGTTATATCTAACTGTTCTAAAACGTTTTTATTTTAATGAATAATTACAAAAGTTTTTTCATCAGGACTACTCGATACATTTATTTAACATGAGGCGGGCAGACAGGAAAAGGCAATCTTGGATAGTTAATTCTTAATTAATGTGACCTGTTTATGAACTGAGTAACTTCTGCTCAACTTTTATTTTATGTTGTAGGAGGCAAACGAGCAGACGTTTTGCCTGATGGTAAGCGATTACCGCCGCCCCTGAACACCTGCAACACCAGAGGCGTCACAAGTGCCGGCCTTTTAAGAAGGAGTACGCTCTTTTCCTAAAGGTTTGAAGGTCGTATTGGTCCGGGAATACCGCAAGCGACAGTTCATTTCACAGTTTTGTTGTGCGAGGCAGAAAGTTCCTTGTAAACTAGTTTAGTTGTGACTGGCACCATATCACTTTGCATATTCAAAAATGTTTCTGATTCTAGCTATCCCACAGAACCTAGTCTGCGTCTCTTATTGCCGGTAGCATGATGTTATTCAGCGTAAACAAATTTATGTATTTACCACAAAAGGGTTATAGTAATCCATTCTTTAAAGGGGAACAATTTTTCATACATTACTTTACTTTAACCTTTTACTTTTACGCAGTTCTCGTAAGAAATATTCATACCTTTCCTAACCCTCCCCCCCTTTTGAAAAATTGTTCATCGATACTCCGCTCTTTTTAGCTGTAGAGTGATGATATATAACCTTCCTCAATAGCTGGACTATCTCGCACATTTTTTTTTAATCGGTTCCTTTTTTCCTCAGATTAGCCTGTTCAACCAAATAAATAAAATCTTCAGCTTTATAATATTGGTATACATTACATATGATAGTAGAGTTACATATGTAACTCTACTATCATATACTTTTATGACTTCTCAGCGCTGGCAACTCGTTGCAACTCAAGTGTGGCGTGTATGTGGGCTTTACTGGCGTCGTACAACTTCTACGGGACAGGCCATCACGCGACTTTGGGCCATGTTCGGTGGGCGCCCGCCTTCCACGCCGGCGACCCTAATTACTTAGATATAGGACCATTAATAACAGGGTCTTTGGTTTCGCTCGAATTGTTTGGTAAGAATACCTATTTATTTAAATTCCAACACCTTTTGACTGCTTAATAACGTTGTCTTAACTAAAAGTACTACCCTACGTTGTTTTTAATCTTCTATTAACTTGGCGTATGTAAGTTAAACTGATCGTGAACTGTAGTATATAACTTAGTAAAGTTATAGATAAAAATATAGTTTTTTTTTTCTGGACTAATAAAAAATCGACTGCTTCTGTGGTGCAGTTGTAGCGTATGCGACTGCTGTTTGAACAAATTTTGTTTCGGAGTTTTTAGGGATATTCTTTTACGTGTATGTGTGATTTTTTATATTTATAGGCTAGTTTATTTTTTCCTCACAATAACTCGTAATTTATAGGTATGCCCTTAATGTTCGGTGCGGCAGTACCCCTATTGGCTTTGTGGGGTCGCTCGGGAGCGTCGAACTTAGGTCCTCGAACACAGCTGGCAGCTGTATTCTCGCTGTGTCTCAAGTTCGCTTTGTGCTTTGCTATCAGGGTATGTATAATATAGTGACATCATATTATAAAAATAACTATTTGGTAACTGATTATAGGATCAGAATACTGAGTGTCAACTGCCTTATTCATCTCTTGGGTGTCGTAAGAGCCGACAAATAGACCAACCTAAACAGGACAACACTGCTGCAAAGAGAAAACTTGACAAAAAGTCTATACCAATCCCTCTGGCCAGCGTTTTGTAGTAGGCAGAAACCTCCTTTCTAAAGCAAGTCCTATACATAGCCAGCAATGAGTTCATTGCTGGCTATGTAAGAATTATCCTTTAATTGAATAAAAAATAGCCCAAGATCTCATTAAAATTCCCTAACTATGATATTTTACAGAGTTAAAATTTATGAAGAAATGCCTATCTACAACATTATTTTACACTAGATTTAATGCAGTATATTATATTTGTAGGTATTTGCGTGTGCAATCTCAGCAACAATCCACTGCCGACACCTTATGATCTGGGGCGTGTTTACGCCCAAGCTGTTGTTCGAGAGCGGCGCATGCGCAGCTGCATTAGTAGGCATGGTTCTAGGCGCAGCGCTCACAGCGTGGCATTTGCCCACACAACACCGTTCCAGTTGACACAAGCGAGACTGATCTACTAGGTAGATTGGATTTATAAGGGGCCTCCGTTATTTACACTGTCGCTATTATAAAAGCATTCCACCCATGATATACCCGGTAGCAGTACAATTTAGCGTTAAAAAATCGTATCTGCAGCTGTAAATATTAACTTCGATTAAAAGTACAAGGAATAAATGCTGCTAATATTTATTTATGCTAAAATAAATGACTGCAACACTGCCACCGGCAAGTCTGTTATTATATGTAAATCTGTGGTATAAAAAGTCTATTATATACCATAGAATTCGCCTCACTAATATAATAACAATTAATATATTTAATTTGCTGTAAAATATTAACGGCAAATGTTAAAGAAGAAAGAAATGTGCTGTTATATTGTTCGAAAATAAGCTAAAGAGGTGCGGGGGCCTCTCTGTTGCTACTGGCACAAATTATCGAGTAAAAATTATGTTAGTTGATTCTTAAAATTTTATCTATGCGGACGTGAAAGACATTGATATAATTATGTTGTTTTAATGGAATGTTTACTATTGAGTGTTTCGAGTTCAGCTTTTGTCTAACTTCCGTGAGACAATTTTCTAAAACAACTAATAAAAGCAACTGATCAAAATAGAATGTTGCAATTGATCCTTTTGGTTTCTTATGTTTAGTTTAGAAAAATATTTTAGTGTTAAGTACTTGCAGGTAGTTCAATTGTTTTATGAATTTTTCCAAATACATACTTAAATTATACTTTAACACACTGTATGTATGTAGCATATCTTTACGTGAGGCCTGTGTCCAGCAGGGCACGTCTTATAGCTGAGATGATGACATAGTATGTTCCTACCCATGTATAGGTAATTTTAATTTATTCACAAAATTAAAAATTGCTCGTTTTTAGTAAGCGTGGCCGAAGCTTCGGGATTTTAATCTCGCTTAGTTAAACATCGACAAGTGACTTGGATGCTTTGTAAATATATTAAAAGTAGACACAATCTAAGCGGGATCAAACCCCTACACTCTTGAATTTACGGGTTTTCGTTTCGTTTTCAATGATTGTAATATTTTAATAGTTCTTTTATGGGGATGTGATGGATGCCCAAAGCATTTTATATATATAGAATAAAGATAATAAAGTATATGAATATAATTTAGATTTATTTAACAAACACTGCCATAGTTATGTGTTGTTATTGAATAATAATATAAATTTGTTGTTCTCTTTAAAATATGATGGAGTTACACTATTCTAGATTCATAGAAACATCAGTATTTGTTCTAGTTCACAGTTAGACATAATGGTTATAACACGGGTCACATAAATATTGTAGACAATATTTATTGGCGATTGACTATTTATCATTTTAGTTTTTTAACTACTTTTTTTTACTATTATTACGACGAAATAAACTTTTTAGCACACACTGGGTTTTATTAAAATAAATACAATTACATTAGATGTGAAATATATATTATGAATATTCTAAAATAGGATTACTATTATTCACTGTTCTAGGAGTAAGGCAAAAAATAAGATACATAATGTCCATGATAGATTAATAATATACAGAGGCCACGAATGAAAACCAAAGCCTGAAATAAACACCCACCTTCACTCACCAATAATTTTCAATCAAATTATAATAACACTGATTAACAAACATACAATCAATTTACGAAAATGTTCATGTAGCAGGAGCGGGCGTAGAGGGCACGTACGGCGTGAGAAGGTATTCAGAGAATGCGTTCACAGCAGAAGCGCCTCGTACTTCTTTATCGAGCAATGGCAGTTTAGTAACATGGAAGTCTTCATACAAATCTGCAATTTGTTCCAAATATTTCTCTTGGACTTTGTGTCTGGCCGCACACAAGTCGCAAGGCGCTGAAGTGCGTAACAGTAACTGGTTGACGATGATGTTGTGTGTGTCGATTCCACAGCGTGTCAGCTCCTGAACTAGACGTTCTGTCTCATACAATGACAGAAACTCTGCTATGCACACACATACAAATGTAGTTTGGTTGGGATCTTTGAATTGAGCATTCACTTGTCTTATAACTGACAACATTTCATCCATTTTATTACTAAACATGTCAGAGTTAAATTCGGCTAAGCCAAATAGAGTTGCTACTTGGTTAATGAATGGAGCAACCTGAAAATATTTAAGAATTATATCAACTTCAACATGTAATATAAAAAAACAAACAACAACCCATAATGTCCCACTGCTGGGCTCGGGTCTCCTCTCAGGAGAGGGTTAAGGCCATAACGTCCCCACGCTGGCCAAGTTCGGGTTGGGGACTGGCAAGAATACGTTGTGGCTACATAAATCTTGCCGTTGGATGTTTTTAAGCCGCCCGAAGGCCTCCAACTAAGCTTCACGACTGTTATCGTATGATAACAACCGGGACCCACTGCTTAACGTGACCTCCGAATCACGGAGACGCTCATGGTAACATGCCACCAGCAGTCACCCATCCAGGTACTGACCGCGCCATCGTTGCTTACCCTCGATGATTGTTTCTAATCACTGAGTGCAACTGGGCTATATAATATGCTCAGGATTATCTTTAGATTCATAAAAAAGTACCAAATATATAAAAAAAAGTCTATTTCTACATAAGAAGGCAGAGTATAATTGGTACTAAGAAAAAAAAATACCTTTGACTTGAGACGCATGAGTTTGCCCAATCCCCTCTCTACAACCTGTGGGAATGACAGGAGACGTAGGGTATGACCCGTGGGTGCAGTGTCAAACACAACTGCACTAAAGTTCATGCCTTTGACCAACTTCATCACCTAAAAGAGAAAAAGCATCTTACTAGGGTGCACATAGTGTTGGTCACCATGCTGCATTGGGCATGTCCACAAAGAGGATGATGGTGACTACCACTCTTGTATTCTATTATGCTTTCCAAAAGCCGAGCAGTCATTGTGGCAGCTAATGTTAATTGATTCAGCTGAGATCTCAAGACTTGGAAGAGCATTCATTACAGATATCACAAAACTAATGTTAACATTAATAATGAATTAATTACTTTTGAAAACACAACAAATCCTTTAAATTTTTCTAAAAATCTAATTATGCTTTAATAAACGTGATGTAAATATATTTTCCAGATAAAATCAATCTAATAATTGACTGCCTCGGTGGCGCAGTGGTAGCGCATACGACTTGCTTGCTGTTCTTGAGGTCTCGGGTTCGATTTGGTTGGACCAAACTTTTGTATGATGTGCAAATATTTCTTTCGTAGCTTGAGTGAATTCTATGTATATATAAGTATGTATTTACCCATAACCCATTAAAAAATGAAAACAAATAATTGTAGATGATCACCTCAGCATAACTCATGGCTTCATCTATTCCAGGGAATGCTCCTACTATTTCCTGCATTACACCTTTGCCTAGCCTCATAGCCTCGGTTTCCCCTTCAAAATACTCCTCAGGAAGTTCTGTAAGGCCCACATTAGGGTCGATCTCCATAGCAAATAAATTGCTGAACCCCTTCACTTTAGTTGGTACCTGAAACATTTTTAAGCCACAAAATACAAAACTGCTTAGAAACTTAGGTCTGATAATAATAACTTCAAAAATTTCTTACGTGTATGCTGTAGTGACTAAACTACTGATAAACTTACTTAAATATTTCTAAACTACCTTTTGCCTGCCGTTTTACCTATGCATATGTGTTTAAATTATGGAGGAAGAGGTGTAATTTAACTCCAACACAAAGGAAGGATCCTCTGACCAGGCGAAGTGATCATACCTAGCGGGCCACTGCCCGACGGTTAATGTTGGGAAGTTTGTATATGTTAAGTAGTATAATATTAAGTATAAGTAGATGGTGCTGTCATATATTTTTGATGCTGCTGTATGTGGAAGTTGTCACAATATATTAGCCTATATCCTTCCTCAAGAACCAAAGTATCTACATGACAAATTTAATTCAAATTGATGCAGCAGTTTAGTAGTGGAAAGGTAAGAGAACGAGTCACTTTCGTATTGATATATGTTACATTATCTATATACATTCACATTATAGATAAAGATAACCCAGATATATAGATAAAACCACCCATACAAGGAATAATTAATTAATTAATTTTTATTGCATACATATAACAACATAAAAAAGTTCCAAAAAGTATAAATGACAACCAGCTAATTGTGTTTATCAATTAATTTAGAATGAAACCTTAAACCACTTCTCAAATATAAATTACTAGCTTTTGTCAGAGGCTCTGCGCCTGTGCGTATGATATATGATCATGTTAAAACATATATGTTGCACATTTTATGAAAATGTATTTTTCTAATGGTAAAAGAGTTTTTGAAATCAGTACAAGTGGTTTAAGGTGGGATTGTGAAACAAACAACCTGACATTCATAATGTAAGTTAAGGGATTATATAACTGAATTAATAGTTATTACTAGTTTTTGCCTGCTACTCTGCCTGATTAAAGATAGATTTCATGCTGATTCTTCAAACTGATATAAAATAACTTTTTTATTTATGAACCAATTTCAATGAAACAAACACTCAATGTTAATTAAAGCAAACTACAATGCATTAGTGAAAACTGCATTAAAATTGGTTAAGTCATTTCTGAGATTGGCATGTACAAATGTACAGTAAAAATTCTAAAGATCAAAAATATTTCTTCCATATGCAGATAGTGACCAGATATTATATGTGTTTAAGATTAAAATGGATTATGAAGTGTTAGTGATGTAACAATTTATAAAAAAAAAATAGTTGATGCTTTGAATTTATGTTTTTATATACATATAGAAATATATGTTAATTTATGAGAAACATTGCAAAACTCCCCTTTTACAAAGTTTTTATAGTCCTACTGAAGATTTTGCAACACAGGTGGCTTAAAATAACTAATAATTGCACATATAATTAATTTTTACAAAGGTACAGACCGTACAGAATATTTGCACTGAGTTAATTTATTCCTTTTTGTAACTAAAATATATTAAACGTAGTACTCATAACCTACCTTTGAAAACTTCTGATCAAATGCATCTGAGATATTATGTGCTGGATCTGTAGAAATAATAAGAACAGACTCTCGGACCTTCGACAATTGCACAGCGAGACTACAGCTAAAATAAATTCACATAATTAGAGAAGAATTTGCAATTGGTTATGCCTATTATTTTGTTTTACAAAAATTACCTGCACGTAGTTTTGCCAACACCACCTTTCCCTCCAACAAATATCCATCTTAAAGACTTCTGTTCAATTACGTTCTTTAGTGAAGATTCGAGTGGTTCGAAATCCTTATCTTCTTCCATTTTCAGGGAGTAAATATATTAGACAATTAATCAAAGGTATTCGGAAATTACAAACGTAAATTTTGACTTTGACATTTAATGTGATTTGATATGACGTGACATAAATGCTACCAACACCAACAGTCTCCCAAATAAAAAAAAACCACATGATTTCTTTCTTGAGATTTTATACACAAACACTCTTAAGTAGTTTCTCAATACCCCATATTAGCTGTAAATGTTCATTTTGATCAAGTTCTAAATAACAAAATATAAAACACTCTTTTTCTGTTAACAATTGTTGTAGTATTGGGATTTTTGATAGCCCTACCTAGCGATCACTCCATTTGCTCCACCCAAAAGATATCTACTACCCTGATTGAGCTCATTCTCATCAGGTCAACCCATCGTTGCTAGGCGCTGAAGTAAGGCATTCTAATGGAAAACTTTTATTGATGGAATACATAACACTACATTTTGTACCCTAGTCATATTAGTCCGTATAAAGTCAAAAGAAATGAGTGCATAGTGGCAACAACGTCTGTTTGGTGTCAAACCGTCAAACGTCAATGATTGACGATGGACTGTGGTCTATTCATACGGAAATATGAAGACAAATTAAATTCAAACTATTGAGTACCGATGATAGTAATCCAGCTATGTACTCAATGACTTATTGAAATGCTTCAATTCATCAATGCAAATAATGCTCTACCGTTTGTTTCGAGGGCGCTTGACATTCAAATTTTATGTCTTCATCTCAATAGTATTGATAATTTCAATATGTAGTTATTTATTTCCCCAGATTCGTTTGTATCCCATAGCTCCTGTTACTATCTCACCTAATCTACTACACGGCCGATCCTCTCGACATTTATCTAAATTAATAACTGTAGTGTTTCGCCAATTTGAGGATTTTGAAAATGATATCGCGGACAGCGTGCAGTCCTTCGTTTCGGCGTTCCCAAATATGCCAGTGGTTATTGTGTGTGAAAATACGCCGTACCCGCCGTTTCCTTTTTCAGTTACGAACGAGACTTTGCGTAATGTAAAAGTTATGTCTCTAGCACTCAAGCTTGATGCTTTACCTCAAGATTTTAACCCTTTGACCCATATATCGACCGAGTATGTTTTATTTGTACCTGATTCTACCCGAGTCTCGAGACGTGTTTTACAATTAGCAATGGGGACGGTGACAAGCGGTCACATACATGCAGTAGCTGTTAGTGTTGGTAATTCACATATAACTTGTCAGCATGTTCAATGGAAGTATGCTGACTGGACATTGCACTATAGCAAGGATGCCTCAGGCAAGATATGTGACGCAGTCCATGGACAACATGCTTTGTTGATTAGGTCTGAAGTACTTCATAAATTGCCACAACCATTTGGATTACCATTTCCGGAGTCACTGTATTTACAACTGGCTGTGAAAAATATCAAGGTAATAAAATGATTTTTTCATAATATTAATTTGAAACAATCATATTTAATTTTAAAATGTGTTACTCAAAACAAACGTTCTAAGTTGGTTGTTGAACAAAATTGCTTCGAGAAAAACATAGTTTGAATTACTGGAACAGGCAAATGTAATGGTGGGTCACTAATATCAATAAATTGTCAGCATTATGTGCTCAAGCAATAATTAATCATTTAAAAAAGAAAATAATTATTTCAGATGTTCTAAATGCATATATCTGTGTACATCTGGGGTACATATACCAAAATAATGTTTGTGGACCAATTTTGACGGGATTTTCACTGGCAGATAGCTGATGATATAAGGAGCTATATAATTTAAGCTACTTTTTTAAATAGTTTTGCCCTCATGTTACCTACGGTTGTAAAGGTACTACAATACTCCCTGGTAACACTGCAGCACTCAGCTAGTAAATTAATGAGCATTTTCAAAATTATTAATTTCAACTACATCATTTCCTTTTACCAAAAACCCTATTTGGACTGTTACTAACATTTAAAAGAATGATTAGCAAAGTTTATTAAATACTTCTACGGAGCATAGCATATTCATCAGAAACCTTTAAGAAACCACTGGTGGATATAGCCCTTTCCTAAGAAATAGGTTCTCATCCACTATATCATACTTGCCAAACACATTGGTATTGGGTTTTTTCCAAGTTCTGGGAGGGGTCTGGATATCAGGAGCAGAGTGGCACACCATGTGGTTTTAGTCGGTTCAATTCCGACACCTCTCCGCTAACCCCGGTGGGGTGAAGGCCCGAGGGGTTTTCTTTCTTGTAATTAAAATGATTAAGAATGGTGACACTCTTTACCTGTTATTTTGTACATCATTTTAGATACATATAGCCGATGGAAAACTGGGTGCGGGTCATGGTATTCTCAAAACTCCAGGAGGGAGACAGAGAGCTTCAAGGCACATGAGAGATTATAGAGTAGCTCTGTATAAACAGTTGGGCATCAAGGCAGTTAACAGGGAGGACGGCAGGGTGCAGTGGTTTGGGTGTAAGAGGGAGACACAGGTATGTCTATAGGTATATTATTCTTTAGCCTGACATATCTCAGAGGAAAACCTTGTCAATTGTAACTATAAAGATAGTATGATGATAATTGAGTTCTAATCATACTATTTTTAACAACTCTCTTAAAGATTTAAGGTTGAGCTTTTCAAATAACATAGTAGACCTATACAACTATAGATAAACTGTATACTAAAATACTAAATCAGTAAACTTAAAGAACCTAAGAGGATGGTGTAGGCGGAATTCTCCATATCACTTTTTGACTACACGGTTGGCCTAGTGGTTTCAGTGGTCGCCACACCACTTCCTACTGCGCCAAGTGTTGTGGGTTCAAATCCTCATGGGACAACACTTTGTGTGATCCATAAATTGTTGTTCTAAGTCTGGGTGTACTTTGTGTCCGTTTCATGTATGTTTGTAAAGATCCCCGCGACACAGGAATGTATATTCCTAATGCGGGAGTTGTCTTTTAAAAAAAGAAAAAAAAAAAAGAAAAAGAAGAAGAAGAAGAATTTGATACCAAAATATTTTGCCGTTTGAACATATTTCCAACTAATAAGTTGGAAATATGTTCAAACTGCAAAATATTCAATTATATATTTTATTTTATTATATATATTATATAATTATATATATTAATATAATATAATAATATTGATATTCGGATTTAAAGGCTCATATAGCCTTTGATTTGAAAAAAGTAAGTAAAGTAAAACGGAATTTAATTTTGCACATTTTTGCAGCATAAATGGCATGTTTTAATTTAATTTTTTGTGTAAGTATTGTTGTATACTTATAATATTGTTTCTTGAGAATCATAGCTTATGTTATCAAGTTACTAACTATCGAAAAGAAAATGAAAAACATTGAGATTTCATTAATGATTTTTGGTAGTCCACACCTACATATTTAAAAAACCAAATAGTAATGCTATCGCGGCAAGCAGATGTCAATGTGTGCGTAATTCAAGTTCACAGCAGTGGTAGCTGGTGGGTGTCGCGCCGACAAGTGTACACACTAGCACAGCGCAACATATCGTTTGCTAAAAATTGTATTGAATGTAGATTAACCTTTGGATTTCGTGTCTAGACGTGCATTACGATTACTACGACTTTTGTCAACCGACGGTAAAATAGGGTATCCGAGTTTGAATGAAACTTTTAAATTTTTTCAATGGATTCACTTGAAGCTTTCTATATGTTTCTCAATTGATACAAATAAAAACTAAAATAGGGATTTCGAGTTTGTATATATATTTTTTTATTTCTTCAACGAATTCAAAAAACCAAATGTAGATCGATGAAAACCGATGAAAATTATCTTTTTTCCCAAAAAGTACAAATAGCAATTATATACATACAAATAGCAATTCTCGACCTTAACGACATTTACCTTAATTAATTAATTATTATTAATACAATTATCTTATGGAATGTGTCTTGTTTATTCATATCGATAACGGATGTAAATGGTGGAGTTACCAACAGGAATAGGGTGTTCCTCGTGATCACCCTGAGGTAAATGCATTACTAATCTGTACGTTCACCAACGATTTCCTAAAGTAATCGTCAAAATAAATCAAAGAATGAACACACATAATTGTACTCATAAAATGTAACTAAGCCCTTCGCTCTTACCTGTGGTTGTTGTTGTGTTTTTAATTAAATTTTCAATAACCCATCATAATAGTAATATTATTTTAGATATCAGACACACAACGCCATCGAGCTCCAAACTAAGCAAAGCTTGTATTATGGATACTAATATATACATATACATATAAATACATACATATAATACATATAAAATAAAATACCCGAACTTGGAAATAAATATTCGCAGTTCGACCCGGAAAACGAAACTTAGACCTCAAGCACAGCAGTCGCATACACTACCACTGTGCTAGCGAGGCACTCAAACGTCTCCGATTCGAGTCGTAAGAACGTCAATAATGAGTGACAATCCACTCACATACACACGCACACACACACATACATACACACATTGGCTCACTGTGCTGAATAAATATTTTGCGGGCGTTTGTTCGCTGAGCTCTTAAGCATATAATATCATAAACTACAGCCATATAGCTAACCTAATTAAAGTCATCAAGTAGTCTGTAATAGTCCACTACTGGACACAGGCCTCTCTTTAGAAGGGTTGGGAAGGGTTTGTGTGAAGTTTTCCTTCTCTATGCAGTGCTCTTAGTTTGTTGTTTGTCTATTCTCCTTTAAACTATCTAATGTAGCTTCTATTTTCCTTGATAGCGATGCTACCCATCTGTGCAAGGCACACCATCGTACATACTGTCGGGTCGTAACACCCCGCCTTGCTGTCGTCGTAATATGCGTCGCGTGGCCGGTCATGTTTTACGCGCTTTGTTGCAAGCGGGCGCGAGGTGCTGGTTGGAAACTACCTCCTTACTTGGGGCTGTTTTGAGGTAAATTTAATATTCTATTATAATGTATAGTATAGTGGATGTGTGTCGGCCGAGATGATGATAAAGATATAGCATACAACCTATAAAAACATTTATATAATTATTATTAAAATTGTTATTTTTAGAGAATTTATTTATCATTTCCGATTCATAGTGTCTTAATATGCGGAATGTTATGAACATTAAGACCGTTCAAGGTTGTAGTATTGAGAAAAGAAAACAAAACAGTAAAATAATAAACTCATATAAATTAGAAACACAAAAACACTTGATCAGTACACATAAACCAATGCTCTTCTTTTAGAATCAGTGTGTTTGTAATTATGTCAAAATTATCATTTACAAACCAAATAAGCCTGTATTTTTTATTCTCTGCTTTCAGAGGCGACATCTTACCATGGGCAGAACACGTAGAAATTGGTATTCATGCTTCAGATGTATCTCGTGTGTCTTGGCTCCAGCGAGGAGGGGCTGATGCCGATGGCTACGTATGGGAGCGAGCCACTAAAGGGCACTACTACAGAGTCGCTTATTCCGCTACCAACAGAGTATATGTACTAATATTACCATTCAGCTCTAGAAATGGTACTATGTGGCCTGCCGATTGGGTGTTGGCGCATCAAAGAGAATTCCCTGAGAGACATTTGCATCCATTGGCTCAGGTAAATACGTTTACTATATTGATTTAATATAAAATAAAAATGTATTCGAATTTTAGTTTTTTATCAGGGAAGTAAGATAAGAAGAAGAGGGTAAGCTCCTTACTTGGGAGAGGCCTATGTCGAGCATTGGACTGGTTTTTATTTCTTACAATTTCTAAAAATAATATAAAATGTAAACAAATGTTTTGTTAGGGTATAATTAATAACGATAATTAAGAATTCTGACTAATCCATATTTATTCAGAGTGCTATAAAAATAGTAAATTACAAATAAGGAAAATAATTACATTTATACATATTTTAATTTCATTCATGAATTAATAGTAATTTTTAGTAAAAAGATTTTTTTATAAGTATTTTTTTGCAGATTACATTCGCGGGAAGGCAAGCGCCCGCTCCAAATGACGCCAGAGCTTTTCTAGACCTCAAACTTGGCGCCAATTCCGTCGAGCGATGTGACAAACTTGGACCGAAGTTAATATACCCCTAACCATTATTTTGTTATAGATCTTATATTTTCTTGTTAAATAGTTTGTTAAAATAATTTTGTGATATTGTAGTAGAATAGAAACTATTTGCGTTTGAGGCTGCACTTAGTGTTATTGCCTTAAGTAGGTGTGCTCATACTGTCTTTAAGTGTTTTATGAATACTGGCAACACCGGAGCAATCACAAAAAAATATCAATCAGGTATTTATTTAGCCTTCTGTTCTCCAAGAGTTTCAAAAGCCATTCTTAAAATTGTTTTTTTTTTTAATTTCCACACTTCGGATACGGCAGTCTGACACCATAATAGGCAAAGCCTGTACTGGTGATCAGTCTGTTGTATTTTTCAATCAATTGCTAAAAAAGGTCTTCTCTAAGAAGTGCCAATTGTCTCAGTCTTGAGCAGTCTGTTGATCGGCATAATTATATTTTTCTACATACATGTCATCAACCTATCGCCGTTCACTGCTGAACGAAATACATATATGTGTGTTCTCATAACCTTTATCACTTGTAAGATTTTTATTCGATGTTAGTCTTAGTAAATACACTTTATTATAATTATTGTATTTCATACATACTGCACCAATGCTCACATTTGCTCTTATAGGCTTGGTCTAGTCACCAGCATTTACACCAGTGTATACTGGTGTTAACCGACTTCGAATAAGGAGGAGGTTCTTATTGTTAATGTTGATGAGCGAAACTGATATGAAAAAAATATATTAGTCACACATAAATAAAGGAAATAAAAAGAATGTAGATTTTCTATATTCTACGCTTATTAATATTTTCGTAATCTATTTTAAATACGGCTATGTGGCTTAGTTTTTGAACTAAAAATTCATAAGCTTAAGTCGGCGTTCGGAAGTTTTTGAAATTCGTTTATTTATAGCGATAATAGTCTAGTCATTAGTTTTAAAATGAAAATTGGCTCGTTAAAAACATCTCACGTTGTATGTCGATAAGAGACGAATATAAATAAAGTCGATACATCGTGCACAGTATTGTAAGTTTATAGGAATAAATGCCCTTATTTTAAATAATATGTAGGTAAAAACTATTAGTAACTTTGGCGCACCAAAGTTTTGTTACTCGAAAATCGAAGCGCTATGCACAGATAACAAAACACATTCAGACGAATAAAAATGGTTTTTCTTTTTAAAACTTAACTTAAATAAATATATATAATAAAGGCGTGTTCTTGTAAAAATCGATTTCTCGCCAGTGGTTCTACTGCATAGTCGTACTTTTTTATTTTTACATAAACAACATTTTACACATAAATTAAATGCTCGCTAAGCTGTTGAGGTTGTTGGTACATGAAAGTTTTTGACCGTGGTTTTATCAGTTTAATTATTTGCGTGTAACCATGAATAAAGAAAAAATACTATGGTTCTACCAGTAGAATGAATGATATGTGCGCATGTTTCAACTGTTGGAACTGCCGTCAAAATTTTTTAGCCTGTGGTTCTACTAGTAGGACTACGCCATAGGACCTGGGTAAGGAATATATTTTACACGACCGACCTATATAATAGATTTTTTTAACCGAGTTCAAAAATCGAAAACGTTTTTAAATCGTCTGAATGTCTTTTGTTTTTGGTACAATTTTTTTGGTTCTACTAGTAAGACTGCACAGTAAGATGACGGGCAAAGGATGAAAAATCGACTATTTTAACTTGTTTTATTTTACGAGTAAAGAATTGTTTTGAATTGAAACTTCTTTAGGCGCATGAGGGTAAAATTTTTACAAATGTAACGTCACGCAAGTATGCAACGGAAGTGTCGAAAAAGAGAGAGAGAGCGATCGAGACCGATTGAGAGAGAGTAAGACAGGGCGAACGTAGCATGAAGCAACTAGCGATGGAGTGAGAGTAGGGAGCAAGCAAGTGAGAAAGATTGAGAGCAAAAGTGAGAAAGAGCGATTGTCGTATCACGCACAGTGCCATGGAGCGAGAGGTGGGAGAGAGCTAAGAAGTTTCACTTCTGACATGTGTACTTTGTACGCACGCACTTTTTTTTTATAATTGGATAGAATATTTTATGAATTTATCAGTTAACTTTGACTTTCTTATATTTTAGTGTTACACAATACAAAGTGTATTTATATTATATTAAAAATCTAGTCAATTTATTTAGTTTTATAGTTTGTTTGTTCTAGCACTAAAAAGTTATTGAAATTTTACTAAATTTCTATGTAATTAAACTCTTTACAGCATTTATAACTGTATTGTTATAAAATGTATTTTTTCTAGTCTACTTAAATGAGCAATAATTTTTAGATTAAGGATACAAACTAGTCTGTAGAATAATGTGAAAATTCGGCCAAGTGTTGGACTATCGCATGAAGGGTTCCGTACTGGTATATTTACATTTCAAGCGTCTAACTGTTTCCATTATTAATATCGAGCAAAAACGGCAAATAACAACATTTGTTGTATGAGAGCCTTACTTGAACAATATTTTATTGTGTTATTATTATTTTTTGTTACAACAGCAACAGAAATACATCATCATGAGATGATCATGCTTCAGAAGATATAACCTGGTCACACAAGACGTTCAGTGACTTCTTAAGTAATAGGGCGGAACCCTAAAATATATTATTGATCTAGATTATACTTGGCGTTTGATTTTTACATACCTATAGATTTGAATTAGGCAAGTGTATTATAAAAATTAAAGGTCAATTCTCTTTATGTATATTCTGTATTTATTTATATATATAATTATAATATGTCTGTGTATCTGAAGTAAGTTTCTCTATAATTTACCTCTACATACCGTATCATATTTCTATAAAATCTGAAGGTTGCCTGGAAGAGACATGGTATTAAGTCCGCCTTTGTACATCAGATGTATTAAGTTTTAAATAAATGTTTTTTTTCATTATTATGAGAATTGACCTTCTGAGATTGTCACTTCGTTCTCGCAAAGGTCTAGTCCTATGTTAGTATAGTGTTCAAAAGCGGCCAGTATAAATGGTTTGTTTTGTTTTATAGAGTTTATTAACAGCAGCATTTTTAAAGTGCCTTCTCAAGGCGCTCTTCAATTTAATCTATTAGGTTAAGTTATAATTTGAAAGCTTTATTAGATTAAATGATACAAAAATAAGTATACATATGTTTTATTTTAATTTATATTACACTATAATAATGTAAAATAATTTCTTCTTATGAGGTTTATTCGTCCTCAAACTTTTCATCGACCACGCCGGTTTGGAACGGAGGGTCGCGTACTAAGCTAATGAGTTTATCAAGCTTCATCATCTGAAATATAAAAAAAATGTTAACTTGTTGACCGTAATGGTTTTGTACACTTTACCTTAGTCAAAAAATAATAACGATTATATATGTAAGGATTTAAAAACAGGAATTAATAACTGGAACAATACCTAATAGCCTTCAATTTAGTTTAGACATTTTAGAAATAGCCACAACACTCATTGCATTTGCTTCAAAAAGGAGTTTTATTTAACACCTGTAGACTTACTCGACAATTCCTAACCACATCTTCAAGTTCATCCACAGACACCATCACTTAAATAAAAAATACAATAATCCGAAAAACATACCCCGTTCAGGAAGATTAATAAAATGAAAAAATAGTAATAAATACTCCGGACATCTAACACACAACGCTATCCAGTCCCAAACTAAGCAGACCTTGTGTTATGGTACTAGACATCTGATATAAAAACATACACACACACACACACACACATATATATATAAATATATATATATAATACATTGATAACATCTAAACTCAAATATTTGCAGATCATACAAACATTTGATCTGACTCGAGAATCGAACCCGAGACCTCAAGAACAGCAGTCGCATACGCTAGTGCTGCGTCACAAAGGCAGGTACCGGTACGGGTACATTATTTTACAGGTGTTTTATTTATCTTAATTATGATCGTAAATATCAACACTAATATTGTAAATTCGAAAGTAATGGACAGATTATTTATATGGCTATTAGCTCGATGAACCTGTTACACTTTCAGGGCTAAATGACTGCACCGATTTTAATCAAATTTGGCATGGGGATACTCTGATTCTAGAAGCACAGGGTACTCTTCACCACGATAGCCGACATACGTGCGTACGTATTTAGGTAATAATAATTTAACCATTAAAAAACAATTATTATAAAACAAAAAACCCGACTGCTTAAAAGTAATGACTCAATCCCCCTTGTTTCCTATTATTATTATTATTGTCGCCACACCGCTTCCTACTGCGCCAAGTATTGTGGGTTCAAATCCTACATGGGACAATACTTTGTGTGATAAATAAATTGTTGTTCTAAGTCTGGGTGTACTTTGTCTCCGGTTCATGTATGTTTGTAAAGTACACCACGACAACTGATGTATATTCCAAATGCGGGAGCTGTCCTTTAAAAAAAATACTCAATTGTGGACACCATTTCGAAAATTTATATAGACCCTGTCACTACCACGGTCTTGATGAATTCAAGGACATCTCGTATGTCAAAAGCCGTCCAGCCGTTTGGGCTATGGGGCGTACTAAAGCAATGGAAATACATACTCACAAACGCTCGAAAAACATTACCCTTCTTCTGACGCAGTCGGGTTAAAAGTAAAACAATGATGCTATTTACCTGTAGTGTTTTCTGTTCAATAACTTCCTTCGCTTTTTTGGGTGGTTTACACATAACTCGTAAATTCGGTGATAATTTTAACACGTGACATGTGCCTCTGAAAAAATTAAGTAAAATGTTAGTAAAACTATATTAACGTTCATAAAATATTACAAAAAGATATTGATACGAATGCCCCCAGAGAGATTTGAACTCTCGACCCCTGGTTTACAAGACCAGTGCTCTAACCCCTGAGCTATGGAGGCCATACGAGCTGTGACGAAATACCTTATTTATTGCCGCAATAGGGTTTAGAGTCTATAAGATAAAGGCAACAGTTAAAATGCAGTAGATATAAAGTTTTTGTAAAATTAGTTCGTATGAGATAAGTAATTGATCATAGACAAATTTATTGAACTAAATATTTATACGGATGATAACTATTAGTCAGATATATACCTAGATGCCTACTAGATAATCTAAAGTAAAATATAATCAGCTGTGTTCACAAAATAATAAAGAGATAGCTATATACGTAACCAATAAGTAGATATCAAGTAATGTTTACTTAACCGTTACAATAGACATAGCATAACGGTACAAATATGGCGTTGGATTGTTTTTAAAAATTTGATTCTTTACGCATATATATTCGATAAACCTACCAAGGCATGTGTCTTTACGTTACAGCATTTACGATGAAAAATAATATAATAACAGTACATACCTACACAACAACAATAAAATCATTAACGACAAAAGATCTAAGCAATAATGGCATAATTTTCTCGGTTTCAAGTTAAACATTTTAGCATTTGTGTAGGTACATATGTATATCTAACATTTCTGATCTACATATATAACTACTCTAAAGCTGTTTTTATAACAAAACAAATTGTAAAAAAAACAATTAGGTACATAGTTCAATAGTCAAAGTTATAGCTCTTATCTCTATACACAGAATAAAAGTCGCTTACGCTGTCTATTCGCTTAGACCTTACCTAACACTCAACAGTTTTTAGAGCAGTTTTCAGCAATAGAAAGGAAGATTCAAAAGGAAGGTTCATATGTGTAATTACATGCATACCTATTATAGTAGAGGACGCGAGTCACTAACATGACGCGGATTTCAAGAACTGGTTTATCTACTAACTCTTAGAATGAACTTAAAAACAAAAACAACTTAAAAACTTTTGATTGGCGTTTAAATAGTATTTAGTATGATGTGGATGTTGTCATCTGTACCTACATAATTGAGGAAACGCCTTGACTCTGTTGTAAATCTAATACATATAGGATTTATAGTGTACTTTGTTGATGACCCAAATCACAGAGTACAATGTATAATTGCATATAGGAAATTGAAATAAAACTAATAAATAAATAATCGAAAACTAACAGTTGCTCGTTTTATACGTGTTTACACTTTCGCGACCGGAACTGGAAAAAATAAAATAAAAAAATAAAATAAAGGCTTTATTATTATAATAGTTGCCCGTTTACCTGCGCTTTTAATCAAAGATGTGCTCTCTACCCGGTTTCATACAAAATACGAGAAAAATATTTTTCTTTGTAACTTCGTGTTCGTGATTTTTTTGATATATTTATGGCTATTTGGGTTGTAGAGGCGAAAAAAAAAACATCTCAAAGATCAGTCCAACCACTCTTGAGGTAGAAATTATGTAAATAACTAACCCATCTGTACTTTATATACTTATTACTAGCAACCCGGCGCCTTTGCAAAGAACAAAATTAATTTTACATATGAACAATAAATCCCAGGAATTGCCTTTTCAATTGGTGGAAACTGCTTAAAATCCCATTACTTAGTTTGCAAGATTCAAGTGTAGTTGCAAGAAGCGAGGTAGTTGATTTTATTTTGATTGAAATTTGAAAATCAGGTGATGTTCTGGTAATGCTGAACACTGATATGGGTCACTTAATAAAGACTAAGATTATAGACACATACTTCGTATCTCCGCAGACGATGACTGGCAACTTCTCATTGAAGTCCAATCGGGTAAGCTTTTTAGTCTTCTTGGAGACCACGGCTTGCACGCAAATCGGCCTATACTTATCCACGTTTAAGTCGAACACGTAAACCTAGACAGTAAAAGATCTCTTCAAAGATTTATATTCTCGTAAACCAAAACAAATATTTGTATGATCTGCAAATATTTGTTTCGGAGTTTTGGTGTTTTCTATATATAATATGTATGTATTTACAAAAAAAAAGTATGTAAGTATTAATATCAGTTATCTAGTACCCATAGTACAAGCTCTGCGTAGTTTGGGACTAGATGGCGTTGTGTGTTAAAATGTCTGAACATATTTATTTATTTATTTATATTGCTATGTAATTTCTAATGAAACATAAGTAACTCTATGTGATCCGTATGTGAGGAAACTGTATCGGTAATTAATTTAAGCCTCATGGGTTTGACCTCCTTGCTCAACTTATTAAAGTTCAGTCAATAGTTAGTATCAGTGATAGTTAGTTGTATATTTTCTATAACTGTACCTTGCCATCTGCAGTGCATGCTGCGAACACTGTGCTGGAGTACGGTGCCCATTTAACGTCTCCTACTGGTGAACCCAACTCGAACATGAACAAAGGCTCGCTGAGGAAGTACGAGTAATTAAATATAAGTACATCATTAAGGTCACAACTAAAGCATCTTATTAGTTTCCAGAGAAGAGTAATTAGGTAGTTCTTTATTTATCATGCTGGGTATGGTATGGTAGATCTCAACAAAGTTAGAGAAACATTGTCTAAAGCTCTAGGCAATGTTACACGTGGCCAATGCAATGAGAACGAATAAGGCAGTGAAGTTTTAACTGATTTTCACTGTGGTATTCATTAATTTGTCAGTTTTTACTTTACTATACGTGCTAATACAATATTTTCTACCCTATTTCAATATAATGTTAAGAGCAAAACCTTTAGTTACAACGTAATACTAACTCCCCTCTCAGGAGAGGGGAGTTACAACGTAATACTAACTCCCCTCTCAGGAGAGGGCTAAGGACGTATGGCCTTAATCCTCGCCCGAGAGGAGACCCGAGCCCAGCTGTGGGACATTATAGGTTGTTGATGATGTTGATGACTAACTCCCGTCCATCTTCCCATATTTTGACTCGCCAATCACCCGAGCATGACGCGTAGATGCTGTTGTTGAAGTAGTTATAATGAATTCTGTAGACGGGCATGTGGTGTCCTTGTACGGATCGTACGTAGTTCCTGTTGTACTTGAGGGAGCACGTGTGGATCATCCCGTCTTCTGTCCCAACGAGAAATAGTTCTGGATTCTCTGGGTGGAAGCAAATACAACTTCCACAACCTAAAATGGAAGCCATCTATCTATAGAAATATAGCAGACTATTACTATTTAAAATTACTAAATAACACAGTCGTTTGAGTATTAGATATTGAGTATGATTTAGTATATAGATGTCACTCCGATATTGAGTGCACTGGTTAACTTTACCTGATACCAAAATAATTGTGTAGAGGCAATACAGTTTTTTAAAATATCTCTTATATTTATAAACTTCTACCCACAGACTACAGAAATATTTTATAGAAGATTGATCTTACCGCCTGATAAAAAACTATTAGCAAAGTATTCCCGCTCAGTTTTTAAAAAACTTAAATAATAAGAAGTTTTAGTAGATAAAAAGTGCCCAAGGAGTAATGCTGACGTAATTAAACGAGTTTATTGTAATACTTACTGTTGACGGTGAGCATAGTTCCATCAGGCCCAGCTATAGGTGGTGCGTTGGAAGACAGTGTAATGATAGTAGTGGCCTGCAGTTCACCTGGCATTACAGCCCATTGCACTACTCGGCCATCTCCGGATATTGAGAAGAATGACGCCTCTCCGTCGATTAAGCGGGGACCCCAGCGTATCTTAAATTAAGACGTTATATTAAGAGCCATTAAAATGTGCATGAAATAATGATTGGATTTACCAAATTAACTGTTGGTTGTTTAAGGAGATTAAATTTGTTTCTTGATTCATACCTCCCACACTATGTTGCTGTGTTTATCTCTAACGGAATCTGATTTGTATTGGTACGATGCTTGTAGTGTTAACTGTGCATTGTACACGCAAACGTTCCCGTCATACAGTCCTGTAATTATTAAATAAGAATAAGAAAAAAGAGATTATTACCTATCAACCACGTTAAATATTAGGAGTTCATTTGAAATGATATTGAGAAAAATTATTAAACCATCAAAAGTTTCGTGGGGTTTTCAATGACTTAGCTAGGGTTTTCAATGACTAAAAATATATATACACATTTAGGTGATTCATGTATTAGTAGGCAGTACCTAGAAGTTACTAATTTACTTTGTTTGATTTCACTACTGTTCCCTGGTCAAGTTGGTGGGGACGTCATCTCAAAACCAAGTCATGTGATTAAAACAAAACAAGAGAATAGAAGTGTCAGCGATCGTAGGATGAAATTCGATACGAGAAACTAGCATCTTGGATAAGGGGATTGAAGAAGTCTAAAGTTTGAGGTCTTAGAATGTACTGTTTCTATGGGTAGACTGGGGCAGTAGCAGAAAAGCTTGAGTAGATCTAGAAGTTTGAGGTCTTAGAATGTACTGTTTCTATGGGTGGACTGGGGCAGTAGCAGAATAGCTTGAGTAGATCTAGAAGTTTGAGGTCTTAGAATGTACTGTTTCTATGGGTGGACTGGGGCAGTAGCAGAATAGCTTGAGTAGATCTAGAAGTTTGAGGTCTTAGAATATACTGTTTCTATGGGTGGACCGGGGCAGTAGCAGAAAAGCTTGAGTAGGTCTAGAAGTTTGAGGTCTTAGAATATACTGTTTCTATGGGTGGACTGGGGCAGTAGCAGAATAGCTTGAGTAGGTCTAGAAATTTGAGGTCTAAGAATATACTGTTTCTATGGGTGGACTGGGGCAGTAGCAGAATAGCTTTAGTAGGTCTAGAAGTTTCAGGTCTTTAATCGAGTTTTAAGGTGTTTGTTTATCATGATCATCTCAGACGGGAGTCGTATATTGTTGGACTTAGGCTTCATACAAAGTTCACTATGACTACCAGTCTTGTGTTGACTCCATTCCCTGGTTCCCGCGACCTTCTCATTGTGCGTTTTCCTGTACGTAGCCGCCTCTGGAGACCTTTCGATACTTGTTATATATTTATGCATGCATATATTTTCACAATATATTTATAAATATGTCATACCAACACAATAAAGGTAAGGAATTTCCCTGTATACATCGATACATATTACTGGAGACTCGGTAATGACAGCATATTCGGGGTAGGCGGGATTCTTGATGCTGTACATACATAAGCAGCCGTTCTTTTGTTGGTTTGTGAAGTCCACTGTAAGAAAACATAGTTATACATATTTAAATGCAAAACTCTAGCATTACACATGAACTATTAAGTGATTCAAAATAAAGATATTAATTAATCTCTTTAAATTTTACTATCTAAGAATGCTGTAAATCAAATCATTCAATATTTTTTTAGAGATTTTTAAACTTTGTCATAAAACTCGCCATTAAACAAAAAAGTACCAAATTTATTTTAAGATTAATCTTATATTTACCTACACTTTTAGCCCATTAGTGAGTAATTTAAATATCTATCCTATTTCATAATTGAACACAAGTTCGAATATTCAGGCACCTTACTACAATTGAATTTAACATGTCGGTATGAATGAATTAGATGATCACATTGATTACAGCCCAATTGAGAAATGGTATTGTAGAGAAATCTTTACTCGTTCTTATGATTGAACTTAAGCTATGTCCCGACTTAACTCATTTTCTTTTTACTCGGGAAATGCTTTTCACACCATACCCTCCGTCGGGGACACGAAGGGCGTGTGTGGGAATCCCGGCGAACCAGTCTACCCCCTCCACCACCGCGGCGGCCTACCTCAGAAGTCTGGAGGACCTCCAGGAACGCATCAGCCGCTTCTGGAGTTCCCCTTGCCGTACCTCATGACTGAGGTACATCCCAGGGTGACCAGAGTCGCCCCCATGGGTCCCTAACTAGTCCCGCGATGAGCTCTCTCCAAGACCGAGCTTTGGTCTCGGCGATCACAAATCCTACTCCCTTACTCAGGAGAGAGCAATGGAGGCCTTCCCCAACCGGTAATAAATTGCCGCAGAGCCGAACTAACGCGGATGGTCCGGGACAAAATAGGGCTCTGCAATGGCTGCCAGGGCAACCGACTGCTCCGTGAGCGTCTGGATCAACATATCCTGCGCTGCGCAGCAGTGGTTGAGGTTGCCCTGAAGAATTTTTATGTGTGATTGGAATTCTAGGCCTCCATTGCCTGTCCCGCCGAGGTCCCGACGTACCTATTCAAAAATATGTATCAGTGCCATCTACCGAAGAAATGGCTGACTACTTAGCAACTATAGATCCAAACCCTCGCGCAAAGTTCTTGCCTCGCTTAAATATATAGTTAGAAAATAAAAAGTACTAATATTCAATTACTTAATCTTCGTTAGCAAAGAATACAATGAATGATTACCAGTTGCTCTACTTATCCAAAAACCTACCTGCCTTCCTCGTTAACTAACTTCAAAAAAGGAGGAGGCTATTAATTCGACTGTATATTTTTTTATGTTTGTTACCATTACTTTCGACTGGGTGAACAGATTTTGTAAAAATTTTTTATGTGAAAGCTGGTGCTTCTTGTGTGTCCTATTTCAATTTAGTCCATTTCTTGAAGTCGTTTTTTTTGTTAAAATTAGTGATTATTTACCTAGACAATTTCTTATATTTCTACTAATCAAAGGAGGCATAAATCAATACTGAATACTAATAGTGAATTAAGAATTTTGCTGTACATAAATATTTTAATTGGTCGCTTTAAACTCAGTGGCTAAGGTAACTGGAACCCAAAACCCTTCCCCAATTAACAAGAATTAAAAAAGGAAAATCCAAGGTTAGCGACACATTTGTGATTCTTGAGAAAACCACATCGAGCGCGCTTGTCTTTTTCTCTAGAATAGAGCCTGGTTTGCGTTGCGTCGATTCGAGGAAGGGGTTACTTTTTAAGTAATCACCACAATATATATACCTTGCCGCCCTTTTCTTTTATCTGTGTGGAAATAGCGCTGTATTGATATACTCGATCAGAATCAAGTTGGACTCCATCCGAGTAAGAACTACACGCCGCCGTCTCGGGTATTAAAGCTGCTGGCTGCGCTGAGTCCCCAAGGAGATTTGACCTATTTTCGGGTTTCGATAGTTATTAATCATCAGGTGAACCACTTGAACGTACCCATCTCCATAAAAATAGGTAATTATGAGTAGAGTAATAGTATGTTAATAGGTACTAGCACCACGCTGATTTCAGCACACAGCGGGCGGCGGAACAGCTCAAAAGGCCAACATAGTGTAGGTCACCATGTTGCATTGTCTCCATTCGCAAGAGTATGGTGACTACTATTCTTGATTTCTGCTAATTCTTTCCTTCAAGCAGAGTAGAATCACTTTGGTGGGTCCTCACATATATATAAAAAAAGTAATATACAAATAAGAGCCAGAACAGCATGAAACAAGAACAGTAAGTATAGTGGGAACCCTATGAACATTATAGTTCAACCTTCGACACTGATTGCCCACTCTATTACATTTCATTCAAGTGCTATTGAACCGAGCTATTCACTGACCGTTTTTGTCACCCCTTTACGCACACGATTGTTTGTAGCCAGCAAAACATACAAGCGCACATACATTTCGGTGATTCTTGCTTATATTAAGATCAATTGTGAAATGTTAATTTTAATGTAAGAATATGATATAACAAAAATAATATAACAAAATGATGCTTCCTGTCAATTATTGTCTTTACAAGAGACCGTTGGTTAATTGACAATGAAATACCGGCTTTTCTTAGTACGAGTACCTACATGCGGGCATAAAAACACAGACAATAAAATATATTGTTTTAATATTTGTAGTTTTCAATTTTAGAGTCAGTTAAGCCCAATTAGGTTCAGCTCTAAGTTAAATTTATTTTATTAGTTCTAATACATTAATCATCATCATCATCATCAGTCTATCGCAGTCCACTGCTGGACATAGGCCTCTCCAACTTCACGCCACTTAGTTCGATCTATGGCTAATAATAACACATTAATACATTGAGCTAAACCAATAGATTAAGTCTGTGTTTCACTAGTTACAGATATGCTACTCATAGCTTATCTGATAGATTTGACGTTTCTTCCATATAAATTGTGAAAAACTATCTCTCAGATAAGCTATTCGCAACTTACCTGTAACGGTGAAACTTACCCTGAGTTTACTTTAACATTTAATATTTTTACTCTTATCCATCCTTGAAAGATGACAGTCGATAATGTAATACATACTTTCTTTAATTGCTTTTCATAAAATTGAGATAAATAATTTTTAAGCGTAAGAGAATTATGTTTTAGGCAGATATGGACCGGGCCGACCGGAATAACACAACACAACCTTGCACGAAACCAATTTAAACCAACTAGACGTAAACCAACAGTTGCCAATCCAACAGCTCTCTTTCCGCCTTATTTCTAGGTTTATTACTTGAGGTGCAGGTGGAGGGTACTACACATTCGTTCATAATTAAATAAAAAAACACATCACTGCTAACCTATTTAATATTTCTACAATATAAGTTTAAATAGTAATGCTACTCACAAGAGCCGTATGCCACGGCGAATAGATCCTGATAGTGCGTGTTCCACTGGACATCACAAACAGCGTGTTTCGACATAGGATCGAATTGAAACTTCCACAGCGGTAGCAGCGACCCCATTCCTTCACGAAACTCGTCGGATGGATCATCCCAGTATCGATAATCTTGAGCTGGTCAACATAAGGGATTACATCTAAGGCATTACACTACTTCATGAATAGTCATATAAGATAGGTCTGTCAGACGGACTATTAAATGCTCTTGATGAAACAGACGGAAAGATAAACAGAATATAATCTGGTAGTAATGTTTTGATAAGTCAATACAGTATAAGTCAGAGTAATAGACCCATCTTAAAAGTGTCCTGTTCTGCTGAATGACGAAGTTTTAAAAAAACGCATAAGTTTAATACGTTTGGCTTTATATGGTTGTCAAAAATAATGTCGAGGTACTTAATGCTTTTTTCCAATTGTCATAATTAGGTATAAGATAATAACTTTTGTTCAAAAAACCCCAACCAACAAAATATTAGCCAATATGCAAGAGAACCGAGGCGTTAGCGATTGCAGAAAGAAAATTGACACGACCGCACCATTAGTTAAAAATGGGCCCGGTTTGACCGGAGTGATACCAAGGCCTCTCAGAAAAGCGACGTGAAACAGCGTTTGCGCTGTGTTTCATCGAATGAGTGAGAAAAGCGGAGGCCTATACCCCAACCATCCCCTCCCGCAAACCTTCGGTTTGCTCGGTGATCGGCCGCTGGTGTTACGGGTGTTCATGGGCGGTGGTAATTGCTTACCATTAGGCAATACGTCTGCTCGCTTAACCCCTATTTCATAAAGAAAACTAAAGACTTGTATCTTGGCTAAAGGGGCAGATAGCGACCTGTAAAAGATAAATGAATTGAGACAAGCTGATGAAAAATTTACATATATCACTATCGTGATTTCAAATAGATATCCGATAATAAATAACCCTGTCAGTTTTGTTTTACCAATATCATCATAGACGTTCTGGTTGACGAGCCTCTCAAGAATGGACCAGGCTTCCCTGATACGTTGTGCCAAATTCTCGTCGTGGATCTGTTGTGCTGTCTTTTCATGTTTCGCTTCTTTTTTCTTCATCTGAAGATTTTGCAACAATTGATTAGAATTACATTATCAAGAATGATTCCCTGATAAACACGTTTAAAAACATACATAGATTCGATCGATAGATCGTCGATCGGTCGTTCAAATACTGTTTCAAGTTTTAAAGAATTTTCCTTGCCCATTCTCTGTTTACCTTACATTCAAGCAGCGTCTAATATAATCATATTTGCGTCATTCAGACAGCTGAGGACTGCTGAATATGAATAAATCTAATTTAAGGAAAATGAATTGTAAAATGTGTTGCTAAAAGCAAAACTCGAGAACCACTACTCGACCAATTCGATTAATTTTTTTCGAATATTTCCGTTAAGGCACAAGGAATGTTCTTAAGGAAGATATATACGTCTTCCAAATAACTAACAGTTATTGAATATAAATAAATCTAAAAAAAAGGAAATGAATTGTCAAATCTGTTGTTAAGAGCTGAACTCGAGAACCATTCGATTAATTCAATTAACTTTTTATTAATAGCTTAATTAATGTGCTAGGAAGATTCTTAAGGAGAGAAACAACAAAATGAAATTGAAATTTACGAGGAATATAGTAAAAACAACACTTCTATAAGACTGCGACAGGCCAATAACGTTTGATAGAAGGAAGTCTGTCAGTGTAGCTAGTAAGTAATATAATCAAAAAGTAAAGTCTAGTCAAAAGTCCTGTACAAAAATAGGCTCCGTGAATGTGAAAATTGAAATAGTTAGAAGAGAAAACATTCTAATTATCATATCAACATCAACAAATATTTACCAGCAATGATATCACCTCAACAAGTTTACCCTTCTGATAACTTCGTGTAAATGATAGGTAGACATTTTGTCATAAATATTTGACCATAAATAACGACTATTTACTAATGTGTGTGATATCTAACGTTTTGTTGATGACGTAGTTCATTGTGTTCTTCCTTATTATAATTATCTGTATAATTCATTTCTAGTGGATAGCTGTTATAATAATTTTATTTAATATAAAAACAAAATACGACGATGAAAATGTTTTCGTCGATTGGCTTGCCTAAATACTCCGTCATTTTTTTTTTGAAATATAAAAATGCTGTATAAAAGTTAAAAACAAATGGTTGATAATATTGTGGTATACTGGAATTTATATAGGAATATTAGGCCTTAGACTTCATTCAGTACATAAGCAGTTTAGGGCTGTTAAGATATTAAGTAAATATATATTTTTGAATTGGAATATCGACTTACATTATATGACATTCATTTTTTTCTTTGCCAATGGATTCATTTATACAACTTCTTGTAAAAAGACAAAAAAGATTAAAGTAAAGGGTTCATACTCTCTTTGGTTTTTCTTCTTCCTTTTCTTTCATTTTCTTGGCGTAATCTTCTGTGTAATAGTCGAATATAATGCATTGTAGAGCGGTAGATCCGTAGGTGGCTCTCGGCGGCGGGATGGTTTGTGTATCAATCGACTGTATAACAGAAGATTTTATTCGCAACTGAAATGACATGCTATTCGGATACAAGCGTGCGTAACGAGTGCTCGTCTAGTATTTATTATACGTGTACGTCATCATCAAATAGTGTAGTGAACAAAAATAAGTGCTTCAAGGTGCTAACGTGAGTACGTTTAAGTGATTTAAATCACGTATTCTTATGGTTTTTGTACACTAATTACTGTTTGTATTAAGTCTACTCTTTAATATTTTTTTAAGTTTAAATATTTAAGATAGCGTGTTATCTAACTATATTTGAGACTGTGCGTTTAAAAGTTTTTGTTTTTATGTACAATTGGGTAATTAAAAATTAATATAATACGTTTAATTAAATATAAAATTATTTACTTTTCTCTATACATACGTGGCAGGATACGTTAAACACAAAATTGTTAATTAGTAAAGAAACAGATGGTTATATAATACTGCATTATATAGAGATACATGTTAATTTATACAATATGTTATATAAAGTTGTCAAAGACTCAATATATGGATAAATCTCTCGATTGTAATAAAATATTTATTAGATATTACGGTGTTTCTTATCATTTAAATAGTATAGAAAACTACTACCAGAAGTAGGTAGCTACTTTATTTAGTCACTAAACATATTCTTTTATCCATTTTTAATGATTTGTCATTATACTTTTATAACTGTAATCAGGATCAAAATTGTAAGTGAATTTGTATAACCAAATTTGAAACAAAATCTTTGTATAACATATTGTATATTAAATATGTATATAAATAATGTATATTATATCGGGCAACCACAATTAGTAACACATATAGCATTAATATACAGCGGGCATTCAAATATAATACATTATATACAAAAATAGTATAATTAGGGAGTTTAATGATTATAGACTTTTTGGCCTATCTTGCATCAATTTCTTTTTAGTGAGTCGGTTGTCATCAACCACCCACACTAATATCATAAATTCGAAAGTAACAGTCTACCTGCCTGTTATAATATCACGCCAATTTTATTGAAATCAGTACAGTGGTTTAGCACTGATTTCAATAAAATTTGGCGTGGAAATACTTTGATTCTTGAAGAAGGACATAGGTTACTCTTAACGATAACCGACATACACGTGGGCGGAGCCACGGGCAAAAGCTAGTGTAGTTCGAACCAAACTTTATGGCACTTCTGAAGTTACCTGCAAAAGCAGGTGTGCGCAGGTACAGTCAAATCGAAAATAATTAAATGAGTGGATATAAATAAAATATTACATCTGTTAATATAAACATTAACTTATTTTATAGTTACAATAGTTTATAACAATATGAATGGTGCCTACAATTCTGAAGCCGGCAATATACAGAAGGGTTATTTCTGAGATGTTGTACGTGGCAAATTAAAATGATTTCAAATATTAATAATAGCTGTTTTATATACAGGCCTTTTAAAAGCGTTTGTGAAAGCCTATTTACGGAAATAAATAACTTTGAATTAGAAGATTATACAGTCCGCGAGGCATTTTAATCGCCACACTATATATGTAATCATCGAATAATTTACATAAAATGCACAAAACAGTCAATAATATAATAAGTGAGTAAAAATAACAAAACAAGTACGTTACGAAACAGTCTAAAACGATTATCAACTCGATTGTACATAGGCAAGATTATGCGTGTTTGTGTGTGTGTGTTTGTTGTGTACGGATACAATTCACACACGAGTAAGACTCGGTGTGTGTCTACCTCCCCCCGCACCCTTTAACTTCCGCTGATACCTTAAACTGTATTCTGCGCAGCGACACGCACGATGTTCTGAGCCGCCATAAAGTTTCGTTCGGACTATACATTTATATATATACTAAAAAGGATTGTTATTTTGAAATAAGTACCTAAAAAAAATTGGTGCATAGCATCATTTAAGCTATTCCGATTCCGACTTTAGTAATTGTTATACGTGAACCAATCAAGCGGCTTTTGCCAGACATAAAGACAGACAGAAGTTAATTTTTTTTCTATGGCAGGCGGTTGACGTTTATCGTTGTCTGTTCCTATAGTTTAGTGATACCGGTGTGTTTTCCCTCCTCATTTAATGTTCTATCTACAAAATATAAATTAATACACCGTTTTTAAAGTCCAATTAAAATTAATGTTTCGCCTTCTGATGATATAAATTCCGTGGACTTGAATGTAAATGTATATTTTAATGCATGTTAAAATATGGGTGCTATTTTTAAAATGTACAAATAGCTAGTGTTAAAACAGAAATGACCTTTTATTGAAAATACAAAATTTGACTAGGAATTAAAACACTCTCAGGTCCATGAATTACCTTTATTACTATTAAATGTGTGATAAAAAAATAGCATTGGGCTGCTATTTCAAGAAAAGAAGCTACACAAAACGCTCAACTTAAAATGCAATCGCACGAGAAAATAATATTACTAGAAAATAATATTACTCGGTTGGCGATCTTTGAATATTTTAACGTGTTTTCGTGAAATTTTGTCACATATTTTGTAAACAGTTCCCACAAATCACAGTCATCGTTGCTAATTTATTCGCTTAATTTAAAATGCAGATATTTACAGTGTCAAATATATTTACATTATGGTCACTGAATTAAGACGTCAAAAGTACCGTTTGATGAATTAGTGTCGTATATCAACTTATAAGGAATCATTTGAACGAATAATTTGGCTCGATTGATGTACCTTTTAGATCGCAATCTTTTTCTATGATTTTTAAACAGACGCTTGGTAACGCGTGAATGACAACTGTTCAATATCTTCTGCAGTAGTTTAAATCCAATCATATCAAAGGCATCTATAAAACTAGTTGGAGTTTTATTAATGTTTGCTATATATATAATCTTTTCAAAAGTTAGTATAACATCAAATAAACTACCCTGTTTTTGGCGTCTAAAAAATATATTCGAAATAAAAACTTACCTAATAAGCTTTTAGCTTTATTCCGAAAACTCAATTATACTGGCTTTTGCCCGTGTCTTCGCTCACACAAGAGTAGATATTGCAATGCATTCCATTAAACAGTTCAGTTCTATTTTTAGTCAATATGTATATTTGAAGCAAACGCGTATATTTGAAGCAAACGCAGCAATGACATGAAAAGTTTCGCACAAACTTTCTTCCTCTAATTTATCTAAAATATGTATTTTATTACCTTAACCCAACTAAATTTTTACAAAATTTTAAGCAAATCCACCAGGCAACAGGTTTGAGTTGTGCATTGATCTCTGTGTATCTTAGTCAGTCAGTCACTTTCCTCTTTTATGTACATAGATTACATATTCATTCACGATCGAGTGCTTAGTAACCTCAAACCTCTTCTACATGCAATGCATATTCCTTCTATATTCTTAAAAGAAAACCTTAAATTATATAATTAAATCATGTTCTGGCGCATGCTCCATAAATTATGGTTCATATCATGTTTGAACCTGTTTAAAGGCTCAACTAAGACTAGGACTGAAATAGAAGATGGATACTAACTCGTCTTGGGAAGTTGTAGGTCAGAGCAGCGCGTTCACAGAAGTTGAATTGATTCGCTAATTTCTTCACTCTCGGTTTGATGTCCAAGACACTTAACGCTGCGTCCAGGGCCGTCGTCTCTGTATAAACGAACGTAAAACTTTCCACTCGCTCATAAACATTGTATTTGATTTTATATTAGCTATCATTGAAATATCTTCAACAACATGTCTGTATGGTAACGGATTAAGCACACGGAGTTTCACCATCTCTATTCATTCCGTGCAAGGAGTAAACAATGCAGGCTATTAGTACTGCGAAGAAAAGAAAAACTAGCCAATAATACTATACCAAATCCATCTAACCACAATGGCATTGTGGGCCAAAACCTAAAATATCATGGTATAGTAGGCCAAAAAGTGGGTTACCTGATAGGGACTATTGCAGCCCATAGACGCCTGCAATGCAAGAGGTGTGCGGTGCCGCTTTTAAAGTGATGATGATAAAGGTGATTGGAAAGTGGTTGAAAGGTCAGATAACCACACTTTTCGGTAAAAACTGCTTAACTTTGGTATAAACCTTAGAATGGTTTTCTAAGTTTGGCATCCCTAGGGCATCCCTAGGGCAACACTAATTGTGTTCTGAGATCTATTTAGTAACGTCAGTTGTCTAATTCTTGAGAACGGTAGAGTATTCGCTCTCTTTATCCTCTTTTCACTTTTATGTTAACTAGTTCAGTTCAATATTCAAACTTCGCACTAAGATTTTTACCATCACAAGAACAGTGGAACTTACGTCCATCGTCAGGTTCCATTTCCTCTTCGACCACTTCAGGAACAATTTCGTCTGCTGCTTCTACCGCTTCTGGTGGTGGAGCCTCTTCAGTTTCTGCTGCTGCTTCATCTGGAGGTTTCTCTTCGTCATGTGCCACATCCTCTGATAATAGAAGTATATTTACCCATAAGAAAAGAAAATGGGTGTACTATATCAAAATAATTTTTACGACTAAAAATAAAATCAAACAAGTATTTTGTTTTGCTTCAGCCACTTAAGCCGCAGTAGTCAGTGACGTTTAAAATCAGGTTTGTTTATCTCATACAAGTGATGGCCTGGGCTGTTGAAAATAGACGTCCTATTGAAATAAACACGAGTTTCTATGAGTTTCTGTCGCGTAACAAAATGCAGTCCGTTTTAAATATAAAGCCAGCTATATTGTAGCATGTTTTAAGCAGATTAATATAGGCTATATTATGTTAAAATTGGATATCTGATAGTTATATTATATCAAGAAGATGATATATAGTTTGAGTTTCTCTACAACGAGAACTTGTAAATAAAGTGTATAAGTATCATTTGATGGTGGTTTACCTTCTCCTCCGGGTTCAGTGTCAGCTGGGGCAGCTGCTTCTTTATCCTCTTCTTCTTCTTCCTCAGCAGAAGACTTCTTAACTTTTGCCTTTTTAGGCCCGGCGTCGTCAAATCCAACCATACCTAATGCGAATAGGAATTCGTAATCATTCAGTGATGTAGGATACAGCAAGTTTATTATCTTATTTGTAAACCCTCAAATTATGCCTCAAACTTACAGTGACACATTGCTACGAGATGCTACGAGGTGTCGAAATATTAAATAGTATTTTTTTTAATTTTGTGTTGCTTTACCATTAATTTGTTTACGATGCATCGGTACTTTATGCAGATTAGACAATGATATAATAAACATTAACATCTAAGAAATTTAAGCCCAAAAAAGAATATCGAAAACACAATCTTTAATTATTTATAACTTATATAAATTTAGTAACTGATGATTAACTATTGAAAAAGAATCGTTATTGGCTGCGATAACTCGAATATATACCTGATATGGCGAACTTTGACAGTTAATGAATGAGCAGATTATAGTTTTCTAATAAGAATTATTTTTATTGATGAATATCATATTCTTATACAAAATGAGCCCAGCAGTGCTACTCGGCTCGGTGTATCTTCACCCGCAGGTAACGTAGCGGGTCGAATCAATTCTTTTTTGTTAAATCTAAACAATTCTGGAATCCACAGTAATAGGAGTTAGACATATGTACATAAGATTATTTATATATAAAAAGATTTATAATCGTATTCCATGTCTAAAAACAAAAAATCATAATCAATGGTCTAGCCGTTCTGAAGTTTTAATTGGCTTAACTGTTTTATACTTGGCCTCCAGCTATTTTACAATGCAAAACAATAACAAGATGTTTGGAGCGATACCGGAAATGCTATTAATGTATATAAATCCGAACCCGTCTTTATCTATCCTTATAATCCAGTACTTAACCTGAGAAATGGCAAGTATCTATACAAAATTACCTAAAACTTAGAATGAATTAAAAACATGAAATATAGAATAGTTATTCATGTTATCACTTTCCAAATTTAGTCTATCTATGTTTTACTTTATTCAGAGCAGTATGAAGCAAGGCCTAATAAATTTTTACTAATGGAGAGCGTCTGTAAAAGTTAAGCTGAAACGCCTTCATTACTTGGCCGATCAACAGGGATATAGTGAAAACTAGTTAGCAATTATATAAATAAAATTGAAGATTACCAAATTCTTTGACATAAACGTATTACAACAACATGATCTTTTGCATTCAATTATTTTAGGTTGAACCAAATACAAATGTTAAGTCGCACCAGAAATATAGTAATGGTACATATATAGCTAGTAAGACTAAGGTAGATCCTTGTACCCCTTTCTACAAAACTTATATGAACGGAGGATAATGAATTTGGCACAGTCACAGACACAGAATGATAAAAAAATATGTAATGAATTATGGTTGAATTTCGACCTTTGAACGATTTCTAGTTGGTATATATTAATAAAAATGTGTAACTTTATTCATATGAAATCAAATCACTAACCATATCCAGCGCTTATTTGGGCTTTTGCTTCTTCTGAGTCTTTGCGTATTGCCGTACCAGCAACTATTAATAAAGGATAGGCTTTTCCGAACGTTGGTTTTGGCTTTACTAGAAATTGGTGCCGCCCATAGTGATAAGCCACTTCATCCAACACCCATTGAGGGTTCAGCGTGGTTAAAATACGTCCTACCTCTTCTGTTAAATCCTGTTAAAATGTCAAAAAATAAATAAATATGATATATGGTAAAGTAGCCAAAGGACCAAGGGACGCCGGACACGAGACATCAAAACTAAAAACTTTTCAGAACTGGAAATACGAAGGGGTTTTCCACGCAACAATAGAAAAAGAAAAGAACAAAAAAAAGAGAACTGACAAGTATGTACGATTTACGTAAAAAGAATGGTATTATTTAAAATAAGTTTAAAATACTTTTTAACTCTATCTGGCGATGGGTGAAGCATTGGATTCACCATTTGCAGAATCAGGAATATAAACCCACTGGTACAGTTATCGCCTCCATATTTGTAAGTGCATGGAATACTTTCATAGAGGAAAATTTTAAATAGCGATTAATAAAACAAAATGGTCCAACACAAGATATTTGACCATGAAAGTGAAGTAATTGTCGCAAAGGAGATTTATTTAGAAGGCAAAGATTAATCATAAAACACACGGAATAGAAGAATAAGAAAAGCATTTAGCAACTGTATCGAAGTTAAAGAGACTATGATGACGATTAAAAAATATGTCATTTACAAAAAAAAATTTTATAGCGTTTAGTATTTTAACTAAGTGTTATCTTACAGATTCCGCCACATCTTCTTGGTCATCAGGTTTCATTAACTGACGCGGTTTGAGCCATTCCAAAGCATCATCGTCACCAAGATTGACACGAGACTTTTGCTGTCCTTCTTTCTGTAAAAATGTATAATTGTTGTTTTATATCCTTTTAATTACACAATAAATGGTGGCGACGTACCACCACATACATCAAAGTACTGCAAAGTTTTGTTCAAAAGTACATTTTCATCGGTGATGTTAAGAGCGCGTTTTATCATAGCCTTAAACATTTTGTTAGCAAATGTTTTGACTTATTACAGGAGTAAAGTAATACAGAGACACGCAAGCGTTGTCTGACAGCAAATGGAACACTGCTTAGTTTTCTAAGCGTTGGGGACTCGCAGCGGATTTACGAGTAAATATTCTAAAGACATTTGCATATTGTTTGATAGGTCTTAACTGGGTACGATCATGTAATTCGACTATAAATAATTCGAGGCACTTTTAGTTAAGCAAAGCAAGCGTAAACAAACGATTAAACCATTGCGTGCCTGAAGCATGCTGGATGTTATCTTTATTTACGATAATTTGTGTAAATGTTTGGGAGTTATTGTTCTGGTTAAGTCCTGGGTTGGTTGTACTTACGTCATATTCATCTTCCGATTCGAAAGACATATGCAGCATGTATGCGACTACCAGTGTAGTTCGTGGATTATTGTATTTAATAAGGACGTAAAATTTAGCACTGCAGTGTCTTTTGTTATGGCTGGCAATTCACACAAATGTTTTAGATGAACTTATAGCCAACCAACGAAGCAAACTGCATTGCTCACATTAGTTGCTAATGTACCTACCTGTTTCAGTAACAGCAAACCAAAAAGATTCACCAAGTAAATTTAGGTAAGAGCTTACAATTTCTTCAAGCAAAAATTACCATCATCATCCTTAGTTTTATGGATTACAAGATTTATTCCTTTCATATAAGTTTTGTTTTGAAGTTTCAAGTAATAAAAGTTAGCTATAAAATACTAAACATTTTGAGAAACTAACATTCAAAGTCATATTTTATGTATTTGAAACAGATGTTTTAAATAGATCAAATATTGCCTTTTACTGTTCGCCAAACAAATCCTTTATTACGTTTTTTATAAGAAAAACAGTAGTTACGTTTATAAGTATTCGTATTTGTAAATTTTTTGTTCAACGAGATAAACTATCTAAATATGTATTTTTATTTCACGTATAAAAATACATATTTAGATAGTTTATCTCGTTGAACAAAAAATTTACAAATACGAATACTTATAAACGTAACTACTGTTTTTCTTATAAAAAACGTAATAAAGGATTTGTTTGGCGAACAGTAAAAGGCAATATTTGATCCATTAAGAGTTTAAGTACCTAATCCTACAACATTAACTTAATTTAGGTACTTCATGGTCCATAAATAACGTTTACGAGATCAAGCTTGTTATGATTTCAAATTGGTTTTAATGTTTCTAAGAGCAAATTTATTATAAAATCGAACGAAATGGCAACTGAGTGAGTCCAATTACTGAGTGTCTTTTTAAGTAGATTTTCTAATGTAAATTCTGTTGGTTGCACAAAAAGATAGAGTTTATTTTGTTTTGTTTCTTATTCAAGAAATTAATTCAGTAATGACTTAGTAGGTTAAGAAATTAACTATGCATACTATACTATACCAGTATTATGTCTACTTGTATCAATTGGTAAGAGATGATGATTTGTTTTTAACAGAACAGAACCTCACAGGCACTCATTTCACCGACGATGTGAGTCACTCAGCTTAAAACGGTATTGCATGAACTGTCCTACAATGAACGTGAAGAAAAAAGACTGAGAAACAGTGCATGTTTTGTTGGTGCTATCGGTACAAACAAAGTTTATAAATTACCCCCCCGAGCTGGGCGTGTCACCAAATTCTAATTAGTCCCCGTGTCTGGTATTACCTAGTACTGCAAAGTTGGCTCACGAAGGCCTGTGCTGCGACAGTGGCGAGCGTAGATTAGTAACCGCAGTTATCTTAGCTCGCTAACTTTGTATTACAATCTCAGTACAGATTGATCCAACTAGTTGCAATTGCAATGTAAATATATTTGTTCAAAGCAATTTAAATTTCGGTAAGTCTGAATTTTTAACTATTTATTTTTTATTGTTATTAGTAAAACTTTATATATGTATCACATTTATTTGATTTGGATATTCTTCGATATAGAGTATTTTAATGTACGTATTTAATTTAATTAATTATTTTTCCTGGTCTAGATCGCTAAATACTTCTACATAATGAAGAAAATAATGTTGTTTATTTGTGGTTGTTGAGTTAACCTATGTTTTACTGATTCGGAGAAATTTATTAGACAATGAGACAGTTAAATGCATAGTACTCATTCAAAGGCTACTGTAGTAAAAACTAAAACCAACTACATTATATCACCTCATTTATTAATAGATAATTCAAAATTTTCACAAAATTAAAATGGACTTCAAGAACTGGACTAAATTGAAATGGAATCATGAAGATCGGTTCATGCAGTCGAAAGTTCTAAAGTAACAAACATAAAAAAACAGTCCAATTGAAAACCTCCCCCTTTTTTGAAGTTGGTTAAATACTACTTTTTCTAGCAAAGTATTTCATTGTTTAAAACCGCACGACGTTTTAAATGAGGTTTATTGATGTCTGTGTACCTACAGTAAAATACTCTAAGTTCAGTTAAAGACAATTGGAGCTTTACCTATACATGTTAGCTAATGATTAACAGTATTAGCTGTATATATATACAGTAAAATTTTGTTTTATTTTCATCAAAGGCAGGATCACCCTTTGTGATATTTTATCCATTTTGTATGTATTCACTTATGCTTAAACGAACAACCTCCCATCAAGTGATTTAAATCAAATTTTACTCAAGTATGTCTCTTTGGTAACATGGAAAGATTATTTTACCTTATCGAGTTTTAATATTCTCTTTAGAAATAGATTCACGAAGATTTTAATACTGTTTTTTGAGGACAGTAGAACAAAGATTAAGTGTCTAGATAGTCTATGTAAAATAGTGATGATCCTTTAGTAAAACTTCTTTAAGCACGAAAAAATATATCGCGGTTTCTAGACCTACATTCTAAAGGAGTTTTAAAACATCATCATCTAAAATTTAAGCGTCATATTATTTAAACGTGTCATTCTTTTCTTCTTAGAATTCCTCCAGTCGGGATAGGCCAAACTGCTGTAAAAAAGTGTGGCATGGAAAGTATTATACTTGCGGAATAAACGATTTAATTGAATTTTAAATTACAAATTCATCGTCATTTAGGTTTATAGAGATATTATATTATTAGACATGTGTATAGTGAACCATATTACCGTAGCGATATATGATACCGCAGATCATTTACCTGATTAACTTTTTTTAGCCTTTAGGTTTTACACCTTTCCAGTAGACAAAATACGTTAGTTATGGTCTTACATAAATACCGAGTCTATTTCTGTCATAATAGACAGATGCGACGTCATCAAATTCAGTTAATACTATAATACCAGATCCGAATTGTAACTTTTAAATTTAATCGTCCAGGAATCGTTACAAAAAATTATTAAGACCTTTATTGACATAAACTTTTATTGTTTGTATTTCCGCTACGTATCGCGTGACGTAGGGTAAACGATGTGTCCAATCAATGCGACATTATTGCTGATAAGTTATCGTGATAACAAACAATTTTGATAATGATCAGAAAATGAATTGAGATAGGACCCTAGTGATGGTTTCGATGTTCGACTGTAAACTCGTGGATTGCAGTTCGAAATCCATACGCGTATATTTGTATTAGGAAAAGAAATCCACGACAGGTATTATACAAACTGAATTTATCAAGCGCGAACGTATAGTTTTCATACGTAGAGCGTTTCTCGGGCGTTGAAAGTACGTTTTCGCTAAGGTTTAGCTTGAATTCTGCATGTGTTGTAGTAGAGTAAAAATTAAATAGTTTTTCTTTCTGATTTCAGATTCAGTTCTTATAGTTTATGCAGAAGTAAAACATGTGAAATATACAAAGTTTTAATTGAAGCATTTGAAAAATGGTACCTATACAAATTTAAGTTTAAATCATGCCTCTTGTTATTGTCGCGGCGACTTGAAATAATTTTTTAAAAAACAAAAACTTTTCTTGTTGACATGTTGTATAGTAACTGTTATAAAATGTTCTTTGTAATATAAAATATAATAACAATTAAAAATTTCAAGTTTTACGTCTTGCCAAGAAGTGAGTGACTAGTAATTATATCCATTTCTTTCATAAAACATTGTAACTAACGCATAACTATTAAAAATAAGCTCAACGGATGTAGTAAGTATACACTTTAGAAGTTTTGTAATTATTGTAGTTTTTCTAAGCTACAAATTTTAAGCATTGCCCATAGCGTTTATAGCAATATTGCAATTACTTCACGACCACAGCGAAGCTTGGAAAACGATTGAAAAACAAGTAAGCGTGCATGGACGTACACAATATGAATATTGTTACACAAATAAATTGAAGTCATAAAATGAAACAGTGATGTGTGCTTCACAACACAATATGTTAAAATAACGTAGGGTATAAAACTTAAGTTTCACAACCACGAAGTATAGATAAAGAGATGTAAGTCTTGTATTTCTATGAAATATTTATTAATATTCACCTGTATTGACAAATATTTAACAGCACTAATGTATGATAACCAGTAAAATCTTACACAATTCAAATTGGCGGTAACGTCGGTACTGACACAGATCAATACTTGTGATTCGTTATTAAATAAATATTACCGCAATTTATTTTCACTTTACATCAAATAGTAATATTGAAGTTCTTTATTTTAGGGAAAGCTCTTTGTTTACACTTCTTGGTTTTACACTTTGATATGGTTACACAGATTCAATCTTCGGACAAAAACGGACACAAACATGGCAAACATTGGCCTATACGGACACAAACATGGCAAACATTGGCCAAGACGGACACAAACACACAATGTCATATTTACAATGGTTGTTGCACACACATGCTCGGACCTAAGGATATTACTCACTCTCAACCTCTTTAGTAGTAGCATTCCTAGGGATTTTTCCTTGGACTTACTTCGCCAGATATCTGGCAATTTCATTTTCGCGCCTTTCGGGCTTTGTGCCTGCCAGGCAATGAAAGCTTAGTAAAATCTTAAATTAAAACAATTTTATATTTCTCGTATTTTCTGTATTAAGTATTTGTATGAATGTCGTACCTTTACGAGCTGAACCGTATTATTTATGTTTCTGATTGTATTCTTTTTGTTTGTATTCAAGTGTTAATTTGAAATGATTGTTCATTACTTACCATTTTGCATGTTTCTGTGAAAAAACATTTTTTTGACGACACGGTATTTTTATTAAACTTCAATAAGTATGATATGATTGATATTGTAAATGGAAGATTTATGACTGGAAACTTTAGGGATTTTTTGGTTGGTTTTCATTATGTTTTGATATATTTAATACGATATACCAAAGTCTTTGCTAATGCTAAGCGAAAGAGTCGTCAAGGTGGTCATGTTAAAACGCTTCATATAATATAGTTAGTTCTTATTTCTCTTTGATTCCGGTTTCCGTTTTTTTTGGGCTTGGCACAGCACTTTATTTACTTAATGATATTTAAAGAAATTGTTTTTATTCGAATATATTAAACAGGATTTCTTATTACAAAACTAGCGGTTGACAAAGAAGGCTTCAGTGTTATTAAAACCAGAAATCAGATTGTGGTAAATAATACTGAGTAAAGTGGAAGAAAAAACAATAAACATTTAATATCCTCATCTGTTACTCTTTTAAAAATATCTTAAACTATCAGGGAGTATTACAAAGTTTAGTTTTATAAATAGTTCAATTAAAATAAGTAGAGCAAGAGATATTCCTGCCGTTCTAGTTGAAGCTAAACTAGTCTTGTCATGACTAAAATTTATTACGTAAATCAAGGTTCAAGTCAAATTAAGTGACTGATTTGTGTCTAGGTAAGCTATATCAGGCAAGAAGGACACGGTATCATTTGTAATCGTGTTTGATCGATGTTGTTATGTAGATTTTACGTAATATACCTAAATATATAAACATTAAGGGAGTACTTAAACATAACAGGTCTGGAAAAAAAATATTACATTAGATCTACGTCAAACTTAAGAAGAAGAATTATTAGATTTGTTGTAAGTAAATGATAACAAAATATTTATTTTATATTTTTTTAACTTAATGAATCGTGATTATAGTAAATATAGACTCACCTTTTTTGGCGGCATTTTATATTGATAAATTAATATACGATTATTAAATCAATAAAAAACAATAACTATAATACATAGGAAAAGTCTTTCGATGCGTTGAAAAAGTTTGACAATTCGTAAATAAATTTTGATGTCGTTTTGTGTGGGTTGGGGGTGCGCGCGCAGAGTCTCGTCGCCATGGCAACGGGATGTGGAGCGCCCTCTAGGGTACCTTCGGACTCTGTAATTCTTCAGTATCTTTGTAGCGTGGAGCTCGAAGGTGTTTTGATACCGGAGCGAACATCTGTTGCTTTGTTTCCAGCTCTGGAATAATTCGGTAAATATGTCTTTTAGTTCTTTAATAATTATTTACGACGGCCTATATGTGTAAACGATTACAGATAAACTAGTATATGGACTATAAAAATAGATTTACCGTAATTATTGGTACAACACTACGCAGGTCTTCATTATCTAGGTACTATCCTGTTCTATTAGTTCAGCCGTCCAAGGCCATACGTAGCTTTTCACGGCAAATTATCAATAAGTTAATTTGAAGATTAAATGGAATATTTAATTACTGCTAATATCGTATTTCATAGAAATTTGAATACGTTATGTAAATGTGAGACATATTTGTATATATGTTGTTATTAATTTAAATGTTATCACTGAGTATCACATCGATACCTACTCAAATTCATGAAGATGATATTATGTTAAATATTGTAGAGAGGAAATAAAATATTAAAATAAGGGAGCAATGTATAGATATAGGAGATTTATAGGCTGGAAGAAGATATAAAACATGCAGAGGAAATATAAAATGAATACAAACAACAAAGACACATAACATCAACGAAAATAAAATGGCGTTTTTAAAAAGTAGACTCAGACCATATAGTTCAGTTCATGACCGTATTTTCGTATCCACGGACACAACTCGGATAGATCATCATTTTCATCAGACCAGTAACTGCCAATGGATATCGGTCTCCTATCCATAACACCATAACACTGATAGTAGCGTGGTTTTGTTTTTTCTTTTCTTTGATTCGTAGGGACACTAAATCTGAGTGTGTCCATATGATAGTGTCCGCGATTCTGTGAGATCGTGTTTAATGGGTAAGGTACCCAGATGTTTAAATAGCTATTCTAAGAGTCTCTCAGTTAAGTCAAAGAGTGGCATATTGAGTGGTGTATTTATATATATTTTTTGCCTGTTATTGTCTCATTGCCTAATATGTTACTAGTTTACCCAAAGAAAGCTAAAAGCACACTACATTATTTTGCACTCTATTTCATTTGACTAATTACAAGAAAAATAGCACCATATCGCGTTTCCTTAACCTACAGTTTTTACGGTAAACAATTTAATGGTGTTGACTTATTCATCGGTACTAGGCATAATGGCAAGAAAAGAGTTTTGGCTGTATTACTTTCATCAAGAGCTAGTTAAATTCTCAATATTGTTGCACTGAGTTGCTGGTTTGAAAGGTTTTCTTGATAGTAGAAACTTTTCATTGTATTAAGTAATCAAATAATATTATATTTAGTTTTCCTAATATTTATAAATATATTCTCATTTATTTACATGTTATCGTAGTTATATATTACATGTTAATTTTAAAACACATCTTTATATATCCCTCCAAAGCCTACCAATCAAATTTCAACATTATACTTAATTTTTGCATTTGCATTTTCATATTGTTCATTTACCTCATGTGTCTACTTGGATTCTCGTGGCCATGCTTTTATCAAGCAGGATATTGCTATTTTCACCACTTTTACATAGAAAAAAATCATGGTTAAAAACATTATTTTTTAATTCGGATAATTTATTCATTAAATAATTATGTAATTATAGTAATGAAAACTTAACATATTTTATCAAACTAAAAGTTTTTAGGATTTGTTATTATTTATTGTGTCGTCTTTGCTTGCATTTTATTATAAAATGTATTTTTGAAATATTATTTAAAGATTATCGGGTGCTAAAACTTGACTTGATATAGCTTCGTAATTTAGTAGTTCTGTTTACCTTGAACTAAAACTAATTCCTTTACCGAATACGACTCATAGAATTAGTTAACGAATAGTTAATACCAAACTTATTTACTAATCTGTTAGACAAATCGGGAAAGTCTTAACTCAAAAATAAAGTTGATATTAATTCAATACAGGACTAATTTGAATGGAGCTTTTTGTTTTACTGCATTAATTTGATCTCACTTGCTAAAGACAAACTAATTTACTGATCAAGAAGATTGGATTGATTGGAGCGTAGGGCACTAGTTTGAAGTTCTAAAATGTCTTTGTCTCTTTGAAAAATAACGAATGAAATGCTTTAGTGGGGGTTTGATCTTTTCTCCAACCAAATATTCGTATATGCGATAATAATATCTGGAAGCATTCTCCCACGGGAAATAACCTTTAACGAGTGCTTATTACAAAAGTTTTATTACATTTTGTTGTTGTTGTGTGTCCAGCAGTATCATCTTCTGTTCCCAATTTTACTTGGGGTCAGCGAGTTGTACGTGTGTCAAGTAGTGACAATTCATTCTATTTGCGGTTTCTCGACCAACATTTCTTACATCAAAATTTTACAATTAAAATTCTAAAACGGCTATGAAGTTTTGATTCTATGAACTTATGTACCCATTAACTGACCCGCGTAAGTTAATCTGTGCCTTTTAAAAAAACCCCCTTTTTTGTATAATTTTGTATTGATAATAGGCTCATAATAATCGTTATGGTATATAGCTATAAGCTATCGCTTCTTTTATGTAATAAGGAGTAAACGAGCAGACGCATAGCCTGATGGTAAGCGATTACTGCTGCCCATGGACACCCGCAACACCGGTGGCGTCACAAGTGCGTTCCCGGCTTTTGGAGGAAAGACCGGTTTTCAGTGAGGCCGTGGTAACACTCCGGTCGAGCCTACCCATTCATGCCGAAGCGTGGCTCTCCCAGGGAAAAAATTTCGCGATAAATGGGTTATCTAATACCAAAAAGTTGAAATATGTGTAGTATTTCAACTCAAACAATTACTTCCTGAGTATTCAAACAAATAGTTAATAAACTTTTGAGTTATGTATTTTAATATAACTATATGCTTATAGAATTTCGCATTCACATTCCAGGATACATTCACAACAAACTTTAATACGAGTTGTGTATTTGTAGAATAATCCCTTTGCATTGTAATGTCATAACATGTTTACATCTCTGAGTGTAGTTCTACGCTTCATATTTTAGATAAGGAGCATTAGTAAGCAAATGTGACATCACCATTCATTGGATAATGAAAGAAATTAATCTTTAAGGAATTAACACTTTAATCGTTGTCTATAAAAGATTTAAGTGAATGATAAGATTAGCTAATGAAATGTCTTAAGTCTTTTTATAGTAGTCGGGACGCTTGTCCCTGATGAGCCCGATGGTAAGTGATTATCGACACCCAAATAGAAAATTATTACTCAGGACTCAGGAGGTCATAATTGCGTTGCCGGTTTTTGAGTAACGAGTTAGCTTTATCTTTATATTATTACTTATCATCTAATTTCTGTGAATATGAGCACGTGGATGTCAAAAGGAAGGGTTATAGTTTTGGCAGTCCATGTGTGTATGTATGTTCTACCGTAGCCTCTAAACCTCTAAGCAAATTTTAATGAATAAAGTGTCAATAGATTCTTATTAATAGCCCGTGAGACAAGGGCTATTAAATTTAAAAAAGACCAGTTGACCCAGCGAACTTCCTAGCGACATATTTTTTTCTCGTGAATGTTTTCTAAATTTCCAAAACACTTGTTTTTGAATTTATATAGCTTTCCATGAGGACAGTATACAGTTGCAGATAAAAACATTACACTACCGGTTTTATATTTTAATAATGACAAACATAAAAAAAAAAACAATTTTGTAAGGTCCGTTTCGGCGATTCATTTTGGTTTATATTATTATAATATAAATTCTATAAACTTGTTCTTGCTGTTCAACAAAATCAAGCACTACTCAAACACAGACATTGGAATTGTTAATATTATAATATTTATATGTATATGATAATTTTCGAAATAATTATGTATGTTTGTGGGCAGTCTATTTATTGTAGTACGTGCTGTACCCATTCTGATCAGCCCCTACGTGAGATAAATAAAAATATGGTAGAAGCAGCATTAAATATTTAGTGAAGTACGTTATCATTTTTATTTTTTAGTTTCTTGATTGAGTATTTCAGTATTAAATTATAAATTGATGGCAAACTGTTCAGAGCGTGGTTTAGAGTTAGTCACGAGGCTGTAAGTTTTCTTAAATCGTATTTCAGAACATTAAGTGTATGTAAAGTGCAGTTCAAACCAAAGTAGCAGACTACGGAAATTCTTCAAATAAATAACTGTACCACTATGATGCCTTTTGCTCTTTGGGTAGAATCAACAGCTGTAAACAGAAAAACTTGTGGCATATCTTGTTGATAATATAGTCGTTTGCTATTAAGCAAACAAAAAATAGATGTTACTACTACTTTTGTTTGTATAATTATACTACTTTTTTACCCGCGGCTTCTCCCGCAGTGGAGCCATTAAATAAGTATGAGAGATAAAGGGCAAGGGTATAATAGAAATGAATCAATATGATAACAAAATTTTATTGCTTGGCTGAGATCAACAATCTTTAAAAATTACTACATACAATGAAGTTTCAACACCTTAAAATATGCTTTTGAAGTAGCTAAATTTGTCGATTTTTTGTCAAACAACTTCCTTATCTTTCGTAAAAAAATTTTTTTTTAATAAAAAGTATCCTTTCAAGAGTATATGTACAAAGTTTCATGATGATCGGTTAAGTAGTTTTTGCGTGAAAGCGTAACAAACAAACTTACATTCGCATTTATAATAGTATAGGGATAACATTTCGGTTCCTCTGTTCCTGCATAATCTCTTAAATCAACAGTGTGGGGCAAAAAATTAGAGATTTTAAAATAAGATAGTTAGTAACAATCGAAAGGCGGTGTTTCTTGTTATTCCGTTGTTGATTTTTCGTATTTCATTTTTATTTTAATAAAGAAAACAAAACAGTTTAAAAAAAATTGCTGCCTTGATATTGAACGGAACTGTAGTACTTGAGGTCTCGGGTTAGATTTCCGGGACGGACCAAATATTTGTATGAGCCACAAATATTTGTTACGAAGTTTGGGTGTTTTCTATGTATTTTAATTCCAAGAAAAGTAAATATGTATTTATGTGTACAAACTCGGCTTAGTTTGGGTCTCTATGGCGTTATGTGAATGTAGTTAAAAAGTTTTGAAAGCAGTTATCTATATATTTCATATTTATGTATAATATAGATAATATACCTATTCCTTAAACGCAATGACAAACAAACCACGTGAACTACAATCAGCACAAGAAACATTTGTTACCTTTTATTGTGATTTACAGGTTAGTTCGAAAGTTTATCAGCTGTTTAATAACCCGCCAAGCTGGCGCTGGAAGGAGATCGTGCAGCCATTTGGCCAGAGGGCCTGCAGGAATATGCTCCTGAGGTTTTGGACCTGGAGCCGTGGACCGAAGATAGTGGGATCAGTAGTGATGATACTATAGATCGCATGCGGCGTTTAGGCCAGGTTAGCAAATTTAGTCAAACTACTTAGATATATACTTGTTATTCTCTACAGAGTATTGAAAAAATATTATTGTTTTGCATATCAATTATTTTATAATTTTCTATGTGTGATAAATACGTTGTTTTGATAGCGATATATTTTACTGTGATCACCATCAACAACCCGTGGGAGAGCCACGCTTCGGCATGCATGGGCCGGCTCGACCGGAGTGATACCACGGCCTCACAGGAAACCGGTGTGAAACAGCGCCTGCGCTGTGAAATAATCAATATCTACCCCTTCCCCTCATCCGCCTCCCCATCCTCTAAGGTTGGCAACGCACTTGTGACGCCTCTGGTGTCACGGGTGTCCATGGACGGCGGTAATCGCTTACCATCAGGCGATACGTCTGCTCATTTGCCCCTATTTCATAAAAAAAATTTAGAAATCACCATTTCAAGATGATGTTAGTTCATAAAAAGTAGTAGTTCTTTGTTTATCGTTCTTTTCGTGTCAATATATTCTGGTTGAAATTGAACGATCTACCAAATGACAACGACCTAATTTTTGATATGATTATGATCTACTACAGTGCTAAAAAGAATCTAGACCCTACAAATTGCTTAGCTAAAATTGTGATTGCTACATAGATATGATATATAAATGGACATAAACAAAAACTTTTTCATACTTTACAGTCGAGTGGAGAGGAAAGCAGAAACAATAGTGATGAACATCTGTACAAAGAACAGGTTAGTGTAAACTCCGAAATATCTTGCAATCCCAGAGGATGAATTGATAAGAAACAGAGACTTATAATAAGGCGCTCATAGCCCAGTTGCACTCGGTGATTAGAAACAATCATCGAGGGTAAGCAACGATGGCGCGGTCAGTACCTGGATGGGTGACCGTTGGTGGCATGTTACCATGAGCGTGAGGTCACGTTAAGCAGTCGGTCCCGGTTGTTTTCATACGATAACAGTCGTGTAGCTTAGTTGGAGGCCTTCGGGCGGCTTAAAAACATCCAACGGCAAGATTTACGTAGCCACAACGTATTCTTGCCAGTCTCTAACCCGCACTTGGCCAGCGTGGGGACGTTTGGCCTTAACCCTCTCCTGAGAGGAGACCCGAGCCCAGCAGTGGGACATTATGGGTTGTTGTTTGTTTTGTTTAGAGACTTATAAAGGCCCACCAGCGTGAAAAAATATAATTGATTATACTACTAAATAGTGAAATACGGATTCCATTTTCTTTATTCATTGTAATATTTTGCAAGTAGAACACTGCACCCAATTAAAAAACTTTTTTGAAATCAGCATAGCTGCTCATATAAACAACTGCATTCTATTCTAAGATGCCCTGGTTTTGACGTCTCGGGGACCTCCTTCTTGCTTCACTTGCTTGCTTTTGGCACTTTTTCCTTTATTTGGCCAGTGGGTTCAATCCCCACCCAGTAAAAATATAAGTAATTATATAATATTATATATTATGACAAGGATGATTAATTTTAGGGCCAAGTATTGCTTATTTACTAAGGATATGTATTTAGTAACAAATAAGTACGTCTATGAAAAAGTTCATGTATAACAGTAGACTATTGAAAGCTGTCGATTATAGTATAATAATAATATTTTGGTTATTTAACACACAAAGCTAACTAGTTTCAAACCAAGCAGAGCTTGTACTATGGGTACAAGACAACTGATATAAACATTTATACACTTTTTTTTGTAAATTCAATCCTATTTTATATAGAAAACACCAAAACTCCGAATTAATGTTTGCAGATCATACGAACATTTGATCCGTCTCCGGAATCAAAGACGAGACCTCAAGCACAGCAGTCGCTTACGCTGCCACTGCCATGTTAAGAATGTTTTATTTGAAACTATTCTTTTACAGTTGTTTCATTACAAAATGAAGGATATCGTGGTCGGCCGAATGTACGTAGAACCACAACGAGAGGAGGTACATCGTCCACCCAGTTCAGATTCGGAACGCGCGTCACCGCCTCTTTTTGAAGTCGAATTGACAGCATCGGACGAAGATGACGATGGTTCTGTATTGGAACTGGTTATTCCTATACAGTCCTCTAGGTACCAGAGGGTTCCGACTTCCTCGCCAAAGAAAACCAAGCCAAAGATTGTTAAGAGGTATTTCTGCAGCTTGATGTGCTGTGGCCGTACCCGTAAGTAGATAAGTTTTGATCTTCATGTGGTATTAATCGTTTTATAAAGGAAAATGTTGAAGACAAGTCATTATTTGCAAGTTAGAGAAAGCCTTTTTAAACAAATTATGACCCTCTTTTAAAGAAATTTCCTCAACTCTAACTCTTTTAAAATAATGCCCTGTGAACAAGTTCAAAACATAGTTTGTTATTTATAAATATATTTTAAGTTTTACAAAAAATAATGATCAAATAATAATTATGAGTAATAATAGTTACTAAGATTTATTTAAACACATGTATATTCTATTATTTTAAGTTTTGTTCTTTAATTTTAAGTTTAAAATCTCGTTGGCTTGATTTAAGTTTCTAGAAAACTAAGGTAAACAAACGTCAATCTAAAAAAAACATGTATATTCTATAATTTTAAGTTTTGTTCTTTATTTTAAGTTTAAAATCTCGTTGGCTTAATTTAAGTTTTTAGAAAACTAAGTTAAACAAACGTCAATCTAGAAATATAAGTCGTATAGGAGTAATTTATTTCCTATTCAGATCTTTAAGTTAAATTTTGTAACACGATTTCGGGTATATTTTTTAAGTCTAAAGTCTTAGTTTTAAGTTTTAAGCCTTACAAAGACAATGATTTATATTATTACTCAGTGAAACTTCCTCGTTCTGTCTTCTGTAAATCAAAGTATTTAAATATTTATCTAATTATGTATCTGTGTTTAATTTGTTATAATAAAAAAACTGTTATGGAAGTAAGTGCGATATATTTGTTTTATAAAATTCAATGTTGGATTTATGTAGCATATTTCTAGTATAGTCAGCATCATATTGATTTATGCTCTCAAAGTGTTCAAAATTATGTGAAAAACATTAATTCAGTTTTATATTTACAGACATGGCGCTCAAATAGTTCTACGCATTCAAAGTGGTCAAAATATCTCAGCAATTAGTTGTTATTGTGTTGGCTAAAAGAGTGTTCATATTAATGTTATAATATAATAAGCAAACTAGTTAAAATATTTTTACAATGATAAAAAATCAACGTTATTGCCCGTAGTTAAAGTGTACTTTGCAGTAAAATGGTTAATTTTAAATATTTGCGTCCCTTTTTCTTGAATACCTGTCCCGTTCATTTCTTGTATGATGTAACTGACATGTTTTTTGTTCCGAATGTGTTTGGCAAAGAAAAATATGGCACTATTATAGTATATTTTATCTACAATATTATACTGAGAAAAGGAGTATGGTAAGGTAAATATATTTCAATGAGATAGAATAATTTGAAATTTGTTTGAAAATAAACCCTTTTTTCAGGCAAATCAATATAATGGTTTAAGCGATATTAAAATCACTGAATGGCATTATTCCCTCTCAACTGTGTATATGTATGTAGTTATTTAAGCCGGAAGGAAATAGTAAATTGGAAGGTGGGCCCTCGATCAATCACCATAAGTTCAGTTTAACTGAAGATCACAGTGCGATTTGGAATTTTTGTTTCTTTCTAGCATTAGTAAAAGAATTGGAACGATTGTAAATTCAACCTCTGCTTTGTAAAAGAAGCCTTGCAATAAGTTTTAATCCATCAAAAGTAGTTGGTCTCTCGATTGGAACGCGTGTAATCAAAAAATTACAATTTACAAAACATTCTTAATTAAATCAATTAATGATGAAGTCTATCTTTTATTAGGATTATTTTACTAAAAACAACTTTCAACAATATACAGTTTCATTTCAAAATAGTAATCAAATTGGCCGCTACACACTGTCCATCCAGCTTTCAATTGATATACTATAATTATGTGCCCAGCCTTAAAGTGAAATTGTAGCCAGCCTTAATGACAATGACTTTTGACTATTAAGGTTGCATAGACACCGTTGAGCAACCTATTTGATAACATTAATATGAACACTCTGTCAGCCAACACAATATTGACAACTGATAACTAAGATATTTTGACTACCTAGAACGCGTACAACAATTTGAGTGCCATGACAGCCAATATATGAATTTATGTTTTTCACATCATTTAGAGCACTTTAAGAGGACAAATCGATATGATTCTGACTGTACCTACAGTGTGTAATCAATAAATTAATAATTCTGAAGTATTAGTTCATATGATGAATTTTTAGGGCGATGTGAAAATCACTGTTGTATAAAAACTAATACAATATATATACTTTATAAATTATGTATAATAAACATTGCTTTCATTAAAAATATAAAAACATATACATTGTAACTTTTCTGCTGCGTATGTAGAAAACTAAGCAAATATTGCCAGGTTATGTTGCAAAAAGCTGGCTTCAAAAATATTGCCAATGGTAGCAAAACAAGACTCGATACGTAACGTAACAATTCTGCCTCCAAGACCACCTCGGTGGCGCAGTGGTAGCGTACTCGATTGTTGTCCATGAGGTCTCGGGTTCGAATCCTGGGTCGGACCAAATGTTTCTATGATCTGCAAATATTTGTTTCGGAGTTTGGGTGTTTTCTATGTATAATATGTATGTATTTACAAAAAAAAAGTATTTATGTATTAATATCAGTTATCTAGTACCCATAATACAAGCTCTGCTTAGTTTGGGACTAGATGGCGATGTGTGTTAGATGTCCGAAATATTAAAAAAAAAAAATATTTTTAATACACAGTCAATTTAATGCAATTAATTTAGCCTATTTTAACATTGAGTGAGAGTATTTCGGTCAATTATGTGCATTTAAAAAAATGAAGTTATTTAATTTAGATTTCTTGTTTTTATTAAACTATTATAGTGTGAATATTTGATCTTGTTTATTTAACCACAGATTTATAGATGAGATAAATAAATTGTAGTGACGGAGGTGACGAATCAATATTAAATTTTTTTAAAGCCTGTGTAGGCATATAAAAACATTATTAGTCAAGCAATCCATTGGTTAAAGAATTATTTGATTACAAATAGAGAAATACTATACCAGAAGGGATAATCAACTGGCAGCGAAATGTAGTGACGTCTATCTGTGCTGATTCTTGTCTGGCTATATTTATTTTTAAGGTATATTTACGAAGTAAACAAAAACATGCACATTCATTAGGTAAAATACATACACCATTATCATAGGGGAAAATATCTATATATTAATACGTGAGTATCTATGTATATATTTATTTATACGTGGAGCCAAAACGTTGCACCTCTTTTTACGAAAATTATTCGAGTGCTAAAGGCGCTCATAGCTCAGTTGCAATCGATGATTAGAAACAATCACCGAGGGCAAGCAACGACGGCGCGGTCCGTACCTGGATGGGTGACCGCTGGTGGCATGTTACCATGAGCGTCTCCGTGATTCGGAGGTCACGTTAAGCAGTCGGTCCCGGTTGTTGTCATACGATAACAGTCGTGAAGCTTAGTTGGAGGCCTTCGGGCGGCTTAAAAACATCCAACGGCAAGATTTACATAGCCACAACGTTGTCTTGCCAGTCCCCAACCCGCACTTGGCCAGCGTGGGGACGTATGGCCTTATCCCTCTCCTGAGAGGAGACCCGTGCCCAACAGTGGGACATTATGGGTTGTTGATTGATTGATTGATTCGAGTGTACATTTGACGGAGTTAAAATTTATATGAAGGCGGAGTGTAGAAAGCTAAAATAAATGAATTATGGTCGAATTTCAACCACTGGGCCGCAAGTTATTATAAAAAATAGGAAAATAACAACTTAAACAAAATTAAATTAAATTGCGAAATCAATAGACAAATCATATAATATTAAAGTAAAATTCTAAGAAGTACAAGAAAATTAACAACTAAAATACAATAAAAATAATAAATTTAACAGTTAAATTGAAGATTGAAAAGAGAATCTTTTGAAAATATTCTACATTCTGCAACTTAAATTCAATGAGTGCCATCGCTATACGACGACGCTAACTTTATGCCAAAACGTAACACTGTTGATGTTGTGTACAGTTGCAATTGCAGGCAGGTTTACTGTACTGTACTGTTAAGACTGTATTTTGTAATTTATCAATCTATTGTATCTATCTATAATAAAATAAAATGATTTTACGTTTGTGCCAAGTATATATATCAGCCTTTCAGTACTCTATTTCTATATAGAAGTAAAGAATGAGAGTTAATTCTCGAATTTATTAAGAAAACCAAAAAAAATATCTATTTTTTCTATAATTAAATATTTAAATAAAATTAGCATTAAAATAAGTTCAGACCGGTTCCTGTACTCTTATTTTTTTATTTTCCTTTACTTTCTTCGTTGTATCTCACAACGATATGTCAATTTTAATTATACTTTGAGACTTGTGTAAATTAATGTCGTGTTAATTGTATTGTGTAACGTTTAAGTGTTAAGTATGGTAAAGATTAAACTAAGATCTATTTGCTTATGAGCTCTCCCATGCTTCCATACATGGAATGATTTATCGTTATAATATTTTTTGGTTCATTTTTTGTACCAGTGAAAGTTCAGGCCACTCTACCAACATTATCAGCACATATTTTTAAATACCAGCGATAGTATTGGTCCTTTCCTTCTCCGCTCAAACATAATAAAGTCCATTATTAATATCTAGCTGCCTCTAGATTGAGATCTCCGACTAATACTTACATGAGATCATATTTCTTTCAATCTTTTATATTTGTGTGTTTTATGTGTACAATGGATACAATAAAGTACACTAGAATACAATACATTTCAATACAATACTACTAATCAATAATCGACAATAGCTGCCATTGGCTTCAAAATATCCCTGTTCCACGTCTGAATAAAATAATTCCTTGTTTTCTAAATTATCAGCAAAACATACATTTACAAATAATGATATTTTAAGTGCATAAAGTTACATTTATGCAACCTTCAAAGGTATTAAATTTGGCACTATCACAACAGGCACTAGCTAGAAAGTCGAAATCTATATCCTCTCTCCACATACTCTAATGTATCAAAATGGTGACATTGTGGGAGCCTCTAAACTCTTGCTTAGTAATAATAAATACAGATAAATGCAGTATCATAATTTAATGTATTTAAATTGCATATAACAGTGTTAATATATTTATGTGGGTAGTTTAACTATCCTTATTTTCAAATAAATGGGTTATAAGAAAGCGTGTTTTATTTAAGATCAGCCATGATTTGAGAAAAAGTATATTCAGCCTACTAAAGCTTCACGTTGGACGAAGGACATATTGCGTCTGGCACCATTTTTTTTTAAAGGAAGCAGTGGGCTAACGAGCAGACTTATCGCCTGATAGTAAACGATTACCACCACCCATGGAAACCTGCAACACCAGAGGCGTAATAAATGCGATGCCGGCCTTTGGGGGATGAGGAGGGGTTGAGGTATAGACCTCCGGTATCCTCACTCACTCGGTGAAACCCAGCGCAAGCGCTGTTTCACATCGGTTTCCGGTAGAGCCGGCCCATTCATGCTGAAGCATGGCTCTTCCACGGTTGTTCTCAATCAAGATATTCAAGCTACCTTTCACCTTTAGTAGTTCATTAACCTGATAGGGGTCGTATTATATTTTTCTGGGTTAAAACTTCGTTATTTTTTCTAATAGTTTTAGTCTGGTACCGAGAATCTTAAATTTGTCCTCATTACTGGCGATACAAATCCTTATACTATGTAACCCTCTGTTAAATTCGTGGATTTCTCCATATGAGTAGATTGTTGTTAATAGTACTAAATCAAATGGTGAGAATAAAATAAAAAACTCGTCCTCGAATGTATGAAACCCATGGTGTCTTTATCTATCCTTGATTCTTCAATCCTCTGAGTCTGCGCCATCACATTTGCGTAAGCTATGTAGTTCGTTCAAAATGCACGAGATGACTTACGTGTCTCACATTTAACGTTATAGGTTCAAACTTTGGTTTATTAAGAAGTTACTCTTTAGGTATGCTACTCGATAACAGATGGCTCTGATTACAATTTTGAAGGTACTCTTTTTGTCTAGCTGTCGCGACGGTAGGAAAACGGAAGGCATGAAAAAATAAAAGTGTTGTTTTTACTTTTTTCCTCCCTATTTTTACGGTTTTCTCAAATAAACTTCCTTGTGCCTCAACGAAAAAAATACCCGAATTGGTAGAGCGGTTCTCGAGTTTCGCGGTTAGCAAAACATTTGGCTCTTCATTTTTATTCATATATATAAAAACACATGTAAAGTAAATGCGACTTATTTTGAAATGTTATTATCGTACAGTGATGTAGTAATATTAAACTACAACTGAGCTGAGCACTGCTTAGCATTTACTAATCAGCAGAGCACTTTTAAAGACGATATAAATTATTGATTTTTGGATATCTTTCTCATACAGTGACATTGTAAGGGACAAAATTTAGAATTAAGGTTAAAATAGGTAAAATTGCGACGGTTGTGTATAAGTGAAATAGACTGCTATTCAAATATCTATTTTGTATTTCGAATGTAAATGCAAACATGTGCTATATCTTGTGGTCTCAACGGTATTAGAGCAGGGTCTGAAATCCCAAACATATGTAATACGACCTACTTTGTGAGACTGAGAAAATGTAGGTATAACAATAACGTATTTAGCCATTTGTATATTCTTCTAAAAGTATTATTCTTGCAAATGACAAAGCGCTGCAGCATGCGTAGCATCTCATGTTTAGTTAACGCTCGATTTTACTCTTCATAAAATTTTCACAGTAAGCATAAAGCCCATTATTTTTATGAAAACGGTTTCACAATCCTTTACATAGCGTTCCCTTTTAATTTTATTACATAGTAACATGTCCATTATTTTGTCACTATCGTTGAAAAGGCTGGAGCGACATTAATGCTTCTACGAACTATATCTGTTTTCTTGATTACCTCTTTTATTTGAGTTTTATTACTCTTCCGATCGTGATCCATTATGGCAGCATCCAACGTCCTCTGGAACATGCCACTAAATTACTACCCTTGTAGGATGCATTTAAATAACATCAATGTGTGTGTATGTCAGGATTGCAATGAAATTAAACTTCAGACCAAACTGTTCAAACGATACTAATTTCTTTATACTATTGAACAGTGAGTGATCGAAATTCTCTTCTGAAAGCTTTCTGCACTCCTCTTCGATATGAAGTACCAAATTTTATAAACGTTTATTCACATATTTTTCGTTAAAAGGGTTATAAAGTTTTTGCTTCACGTATTAATATATAAATATGTAATTGATTATTTCCTTTTTATTTCCTTGTCTCCATATGTAGTACGAATATTTTTTCTATTGTTAAAAAAGTTTACCCTATCGTAAATGAATTTATTATAATGCGTTTTACTTATTTATTCAGACAGGGAACACAAACAGAAGTATATAAAATGTACACACGGTTGTTATTAAAAACTAAACTTAATAAATATATTGCCCACTATGTTTTCCACAGATTACTCAAGGGGTTCAAGTTTATAAGCAAAGTTAGTCATTAATCAAAAACATGAAACTTTTGCTGTCTATAAAATGATATGTAGAACGTTTATGTATGCATGAACATTTTCTCATGTTCGATATAATTTAAACTAGCTTTAGTTGAATACGTTTAGTTGGTAAAAAAACACAGTATACGTCTAAAGATTTGACGTGTTCACAGTTTCTTAAAACAATTAACCAACGCATATGGGCAGTGACAGCGCGGGATAATAGCTCAAAATATATTTTTTAAGGAGAGGCCTATGTTCAGCAGCGTACAGTTATGGACTGTTGATGGATAGATGACAACAAAACAAAAAAACGGAACACTCCCGAATGGATTCGGTTGCAGCAGTATTATTATTAAATTATTTGGCAAGGTAGTAGAGTAGTAGGTAGGCTCAACCTAACTACTACTACCTTACTACTAAACTAGCTTCTCACAGAAGACCAATCTAAAATGACAGCATTCGTGCTGTAGTGTTTCGTTGGTGAGTGCTAGACGGGGAGACCCAGTGATGCAGAATGCTCTTTCCAGTATTCTCTGAATACTAGAAGGAAAGAAGAAAGATACAGTTCCTTTAGGCTCTTACGAGACCCACAGAATGAATAGGGATGGTGACTATGAATTAATATACATAAGAAAATACTACGGTCTCATAAAAACTGGTGCTAAGCAATTCTTTCAATGTATTTCTCTGAATACGTGGAGTTACAGGAGTCAAATCCCTTCCTCCCCCTGATTTTTTCAAGAGCGGATTCCCGCACTATGAATATTCCTGAATCACGATGGAATTTAAAAACATACATAAAACGGGCATTCAGACTCAGATTAATAATTCTGTCAATCGCAAAAAGTGTTGTCCCATTTGGGGTTTGGACCCACAATACTCATCGCAGTGATTTAAAAATGTATAACCATTGAGGTGCAGTTGTTGTCCAAGGGTGACGGTAGTAACTTGCCATTGCGTGACCCATTTTCTCGTTTGCCCTCTATGAAAAATCTAAAGTGGCTGCTTGTTTTGACATAAAGCTTATCATTTACATAATAAGGAAGATGTTTATACTTACTGCCTTAAAGATAACACACGGATTAAATCCCATTGTTTGCTGTTATGAGCTCACGCTTAATACCTTAAAACCAATGATACCTACGTTAAAATAAATAAAATTATGTTACAGCCAACGTTTCCTGCCAGCCTTCATGATAATGCTCAATTGAAATGATACTTTCATCCCAATGGGTAATAAAAAACTCAAAATTAATATACTTTAGCGGGCTTAAAATGGTTCTCAATTCGATTCATACTGTTTTCTCATTTTATGTATCGGTTTCTACGAGCTCCGTGAGGTTATTGGCCAGGCTTTTTATAATCAACACCGGAGTTTTTAAACAAATACCCACTGTTATATGATACCCTCTTCAGAAAGGAGACTCGAGCCCAGCAGTGGGACATTTTGGGTTGCTCATCAACATGATGATGATTGATGATTTGATTTTGACTCGTTAAATGGTAAGACACTGTAAGAAAAGGACGGCAAATTTGAACACCTGACGGCAACAATGAGCGTGGTAAAGTAGGCCAAATTTTTTTTCTCAAAATAGGCCTATGTATGTCAGTTTACTATTAACGGCTGACGATTATGAATGATATCATTATATTAATAGCTCTTCTAACTTTTTTTGAGATTTAAAATTACTTGTCCTCTGTAAATATACATCCTATGTGTGTGTGTGTGTGTGTGTGTGTGTGGTGACTCAATGAAGGCCCTGACATAGAATGTCAACACAGTGTTGTCCACTGTGGGATCAAACACTTACAACCCTACAACGCTTGAATCACTTGGTCTTTCGTGCAGTTAAATTAATATTACATATCAAATTAACGTTACGTATAAAACAGTAGTTAAAAATACTGCTTCAGGTTTTTAAAATCGATACAGAATATCCATACAAATACAGAAGCCGACACTAACCTTGTGATTCATTGTGATTTTATTTTTTTACTTTTTTTACAGAGGTTGTTGCATGTATAAGGATAAATAGCATTAGTTATGCATATTTGTTTTTGTGAACAAAAGCAATAGAAGTTCAACAAAACAGTAAAGTGACATTATTTGTGCTCAAGTACTTTGCTAATCTTTTTTTTGGACTTACTCAGAAAAATAAACGATGATACAGAATGAATAGAAAATATGCTTCAAAATTAATTGATTTAGCATGATCTAATTTGACATTATTTAAATTGCAGGGTTTCTTAAACACAATCTTTTTGTGTAGGTGTGATATGTACGTAAATTGTAAATATTCATTAAAAGGGAATAATATGATAATTGAATCTTTGTTGACACTTTTAATCTTTCTTTGGCTTATAGTATTAAAATTTTGTACTATAGAAATAAGTCTCATACGAGTCTAGAAAAACTTGGTTAATTTCTTTCAGTAAAAGAATTAAGATACGGTTTAACTATAATAAAATGAAAATTTATGAATAAAATTAAAACGCAAGTTTGGATATCGTCACGTCTTGATGTGGTAATAAATCAGTACGTAGGTACTACGTGAATAAGTACAAGTAACCCGTACCGAGTGTAATCTCTACATTTAAGTGTAGGTGAGGTTTATTAGCCCGCGCTTTTAAAGCGCTAGTCGTACACGTGAAGGCTGTTTAATCGCGTCTGGATCGCGCGGCGGCGGCGCCCCGCGTGGCACTGTGAGCGCGGGGCGGCGCCCGAGCGCCCGCCGTCAGTCGCGACTCAAGCCCCGGAGGGGCTGCACGTGTCCTCGCTCCCGCCAAGCGACTTATGTAACCATCGACACGGTGAGTCCGCAGCCTCCGTGCCCCTTCCTCCCCTACATCGACCCCGCGACTCGAACCCACGCGCTTTATCACACGACCGCTTTCGTCGACCGTGCACGGTGTGAGCACGCGCTGATAAACCTCGCGCGGATCTTAACTCGAACCCTGTGCAGTAACCGTCAGCTGAGAAGTGACATAATCGATGCAGTAAGTACCGGTGTCCGCTGCGAGAGAGTTCCCGGAATGCAGGTGTGTTATGTAACGGGAGTCGGAGGCGGATTGTGATCGAGGTTTTGCTCAAACCAACACGCGGTAGGACTTGATATTATTCGCGCCGCTTCTCGGAAAAACCTCGCTCGCATGCCTTCGAAAGAAACCATCCGATTTTATCCTAAACGACTACTTAAACGGTTTCTAAACACATTAATCATTCTGTTGATGTTATTCGAAAATTTTAAGTAAATAATGTGTTAACCAATCATGCCTTTTTATATGTCAATTTTCCTTTAGTAAAGTACACATAATAAGCAATAGAGTTGAAAGATTTCTATAGAGTAGGGCCTAATTGGAAAGGTCGGATATAAAAACCCATTCATTCGTGGGGAATATCCGATATAGGGTCAAACGTTTTTTATACTTGGTAATATCAAAACATATTTTCTGACATTACTACGCGTGGAAAATGTCGATCAACGTCGATATATTGATATGCTTTCTAATGTTCTTTGTTAAATTCAATGCTTGCAGTAAAGACTTCGGTTTGACTTAAATTATGTTTTATTGATTTGGAAGCTATTAAATGATTGCTGATACCATTTTGATATCAGTTGCTGAAAATGAATACAAACACTGAGTTTACGTACAAAGGCATCACATTTCTAGAAAGAGCGATTGAATAGCTATAAGATATCGACCTTTCCCTTAGAATGTCATTTAAAACAAAATACGCAGCCAAGAAGGGATCTATTTATCTTGATACTGTCGGTGACCTCAGGGCGAAGGAATTATATATATTTATATATATAGGCTTATGACCTTACCGTGGGTAGCTTCATAGCAGCATTAGGGTCAATTTATGTTATAATGTTGTGTCTAAAATATATCTGTATTATACTTAATCTGGCCTTATGGCTGTGGCTTTTTTATACTTATAATATTTATATACATTATATTTTCTTATTTTCGCGCCAATATATTGTAATATATTTTGTGATATTTGAAATAGAGTGGGCAGAATAGCTGTGATTGCATTACATTAAGTAGGTATGGAGCAAAATATAACTTTTAAAATCTTTCTCCCCGGTATTAGTCAAATGTTTGTGCACCGGGCTAGCGATAGGTACAATGAAACCACCTCTATTTGTGACAGAAAAAGATCTAGCCGTCCACGCTGTATTCTTACGAAAAATGCGATTAAAGCAGTAAGGGAAAGAATTCGAAGACATCTTGTCCGAAAGCAAAAGATTTTATCTCCCGAGATAAAGATACTACCTAAAACCACGTCGCGAATTTTAAAAGATGACTTAGACCTTGCAGCCTATACGAGACGCACTGGTCATTCCTTAACTGATATTTAAAAAAAAAGGGAGCGTTACGCAAAGGAAGGTCGCAGAAAAAATTTGTTTACGGATGAGAACTTTTTTAAATTAAGCAATATTTTAATAAACAAAATGATCGTATTGCTGGAAGCTCTAAAGAAGCTTTCCAATTAGTCAACAGAGTATAATGTGGATATTGTCTGACTTCAGTGAGGGTTTGGTGGGATGTTAGCTATGAAGGAAGTGACTGAGCCACAGATTGTAAAAAAGGTATCAAAAAGGCCGTCCAAATGTATCAAGATTCATGAGAAGGTAATAATAATAATATGGTTTATTTAATATTTAGGTAGTTAAGCCCTTTAACAATACCATGTTCAATTACCAAGAATGGTCCTGTCAGCAAGACTCGGCGCTGGGTCATAAAGCTCGATCCACCTAATCTTCGTTAGAAACAAACGTTCCGGACTTCATCAGAGTTGAAGACGGGCCGTCATCTAGTTCTGATCTTGATCTACTGGATTATGATTTATGGTAGTTTTAGAGAGTTAGGCTTGTTCTAAACGTCATGATAATTTGAAGTCCCTATTTTAAGATAGTCCATCCCATTGGCAGTGAAGAATTTTCACATAGAAAGAGTGCTTTTTGCAATCAATGGAGACCACTTCAAGCTTAAGCTTTATATAATTTTAATAGCTTTATATTCATGTATTAAGCTAATATAGTAGCTGTAATTATACACTGTAATAGTACGAAATCTTACATAGAATAAAAAAAAATGATTTTCTTTGTAAGAATATTTATGGCAAGACTAAGTATTTTAATATATGGAATAATAGATCTACTCTAATGAATTTATTGTATCGTACAGGCGTATTTATGATAAGTGAAGATATGTGTATTCTCTTTAATATCGATTAGTTGTTCGAATAATAAATACTATACTCATGTCATTGATACACGATTGCGTGGGAATCTACTTCAAAATGCTTAGCGTTAGGTAAATTGTTTAGTGAAGAAGGTTATATATGAATGATATCATTACACTACAGTGGATAAGTAAGTTGAAAGTGAAAGGAACGGGTTGCTTAATATAAATAATAAAAATAACATATTTTGCGGGCTCGTGTTTTACAGATTATCGCAATATCAAGTGGTGAATTTAGAAGACCTGTTGTTTTTAAAATATAAAGTGTTGTTTAACTTATTAAACTACTGCAGGTTACCACCTTCGATAATGGACATATTAATAATCTAAGGTATTCCAATGTGTGGCAAAATTTACTAAACTTCTACTTGGATTTGATTGATACTTTCCATCAGGCAGAGAAGAGTAATTACAGCAGTATAATATATAAATAAATGTATATATATATCTGTTAAAGGTAATAATAATTATTAAGGAGTGTAACATGACGATATTAAGATTTGTATGCAATACATTACATACAGAGATAAGTACAGATTTACTGATACTTTCACTTAATTCTTTAAATGGTCATAATAAAAGTTACACCAATAAGAGTTAAAATAAGCAACTCCTTTAGCTGACTTACTGCAACATATAATCATTTAACAGAGTCGATATAAAAAAACCGAACAAATGCGAGTTGGACTCGCACACCGAGGGTTTTTTTTATATTTTTTTATGGAATATGGGTTAAAAATGTATTGACTGACGGTAACCGATTACCCCCGCAAAATGTGGCTCTCTCACGGTATCCGTTTTTTTTATATTTAAGCTGCCAAAATGACTCTGCCCTGCCTGATGGAAAGCATGAGCAGAATCCAAGAGTGGTGGTCACCATCCTCAATGCGAAAAAGAACAATGCAGTATGGTGACCCACACTATGGCGGCTTGGGGGGAAAGGGGATGGTGAGGGGGATAGGGGGCGTTGGATTGGGATATGGGCCTCCGGTATCCTCACTCACTCGATGAAACACAGCGTAAGAGCTGTTTCACACCNATCCTCAATGCGAAAAAGAACAATGCAGTATGGTGACCCACACTATGGCGGCTTGGGGGGAAAGGGGATGGTGAGGGGGATAGGGGGCGTTGGATTGGGATATGGGCCTCCGGTATCCTCACTCACTCGATGAAACACAGCGTAAGAGCTGTTTCACACCGGTTTTCTGTGAGGCCGTGGTATCACTCCGGTCGAGCCGGCCCATTCATGCCGAAGCGTGGCTCTCCCACGGTATATCCACATAAACATTTTTTTTTACTTGGGGAATGGTTTTCGCTACGTACCGTGGGTGGGAGACGAAAGGCGTGTGCGGGAATCCCGGAGTACCGGTCTACTCACAAAATCCCGTGGTGGTTTACCTCGGCGGTCGGGAGGAGCTCCAGGAACGTATCGGTGGCTCTGGATTCTCCCCTACCATATCCCATGGCTAAGGTACATTCCCGGGTGACCCCAGTCATCCCGTATAAACCTGTAGGTATATAAGTAAAATTTATACTTTTCGCAATATTCCCTTTTAAGACTTTGCTTTGTACCAAATTTCAAGATTCTGAGTTCACGGGAAGTACTCTGTAGGTTTTGATTCCCTTGCGAGTCTCGAAAATTTGCAGCATAAACGGCTGTATCCTTTGACTGCGTTGACTTAGAAGTTTGATTTTTTCACAGCTCCAAGGGACAGTAAACCTGAGTATTTTATATGAATTTCAGCTTGATAACTCCACGCGTTCCCGAGATAAAGGGTCTTGGCAGACAGACGGACAACAAAGTGATCCTAAAAGGGTTCTGTTTTCTCCTTTTGTGGTATGGAACCCTAAAAAGTTACAGGTCTTTTTACTAACTTCATTTATAAACTTTTATTAACTTCAAAAACATTATAACCAATATTGTTATATTTGCCATTAAAACCTTATTGGAAATGTTGTGCAACTTTATTTTGACCTACTTTTAATCGTACGCCGTTGTCTTTTGTAGCACATCGAGTTGTTGCAGTACTTTTCTTATGTTGCTTACGAATTAATGGTTCTTTAGCTTCGCAGAAAGATCTTTTGATAATATATTTTTTATTCATTGATTCAGTAGCTATTTAAATATTTTAGTTAAACCGATTTATAGTTGATGATGTTTTTAACATCATCATCTGGTGTTGCATTTATCCAAGGGCGGCGGTAATATCATAAATAAAACAATAATCCATCCATGCCCCATTGTTGGGGTCGGATGTCCTCTCAGAACAGGGTTAAGGCTATACGTCCTCACCCTGACTGAGTGCGGGTTGAGGACTGGCAAGATAATGTTGTGGCTACGTAATCTTGCCGTTTGATGTTTTCAAGCCGCACAGAGGCTTCCCACTAAGCTTAACAATTGTTATCAACAACCGGGTTATGATAACAACCGGGACCGACATATCTTAACCACCGAACCACGGAGACGCTCATGGTGTCGTGCCACCAGCGGTCACCCATCCAGTTACTGACCGCGCCTCTGTTGCTTACTCTCGGTGCTTGTTTCTAATAACTGAATGCAACTGGGCTATGAGCGGCCAGCCCAATAAATACATCGTGTTATTGAATATCAATAGAATCGATTTGTGGTAGTTCGAAAACAATTGGAATTTTTACAGTGATTTTGAGCTCGGAAACTACGACTGCAGACTGGTAAAGTGCAAATGGGATGCTTTTTCAATACATAAAATTAAAATTTGCCAATATCTTCATCGTTAAATGTAATGATAGTAGCAATGAGCCTTTGCTGATTGACGGTGATGCAAGATCACAGAAGGAAATGTTCAGTAATGAGCTTTATACTATCGATTGCTTCTTATCATCTCATTATAATAGCATTTCCTTATTATGAAACGATTTATGTTATGATACACTGATATCATATCTACTATCGGATCCTACAGCTTTATAACATCACAGATTTGGTTCTGGCAAGTCCTGAAACGTATTTCGTAAATATTCAGAGAAAACTTATCTACTTACTTTTATGAACATTAATATGATTTTTACAGAGATTTGCCTTTCACTGTAATATGCTTTGCTTATATTTTTGGAAGAATATACAGAAAATAGCAACCCTAAGAAGGTTTCTTTATTAGTCCGTTTCCATATTTAAAAGAATTGTGATATAACGGTTCTTATTGAGTGCATGTACTTAAGAGCGTGCGCAACATGTTCTAAAAGTCAGGTATTTCAAGTATATACTTATATCTATCGTGAGCGCGTTACTTCCCGTGTTTTTTTATATACTTAAGCGCCTGCCACATTGATTCTACCCTGCCTGATAAAAGAATGAGTAGAACTCGAGACTAGTGGTCACTAAACTCATTGCATTTATACAATGTGGCATGGTAACTCAAAATGATAATAGTACGCGTTTGGTCTGAAAAGTTTCGACTCAACGATGATAAGAGACATTTATCTTAATTAATTTTATTTACATATTTGGTGTTCATGAACTCTATACACATCACCCAGCGATGCACAATATTAATGCAAAAATACACATCTACATTTACTAGTTTTTATCAACGAGTGCGGCTATCCTCACACTGAGGTTGGAAACGTTTCATACCAACGTCTTCTACCGACTAAAAGAAAAGATATTCCAACTAATTAACTACTAAATTAATTACACTAATTACTAAAACTCCAAATGAAATAAAATGAAAATAAAAACATATTACATCAACATTCTATAATTGACCACTGCTGGAAATTCGGCTTCTCTTAAACAAGGACGATAAAGGTATTATGATGTCAAATAATTTTTATAAAAGGAAAATAAGTCGTTTATGAAGTACTAGTTTATGCCCCGCCCGTGTATATGTTGGTTATCGCGGCAAAGCGGTAGTTTTTACGTGAAAGAGTAACAAACATCCTTATGAACTTTCGCGTTTATAATATTAGTAGGGTTACCTAACTGAGGAGGTTTTTGAGTCCACTATACAACATCTGATCATCCTATAACCAGAGTTATTGGGTGACCAATCGTGTCAAGTGATTATGACACATCGTAGACAACGTGTATAACGTGTACTCGGCTTGCTAAAAATAATCTTGACCTTGATTTATATTGCAATTAATTGGCAGTCCTCACATTGTTTTTTTTGTGAAGTTTTTATGTGTTGCGGAACGTTCTCGGAACTAGTGGATAATTAAGTTAGAATGTGTAATCGGTTCTAAGAATAGATGATAAATCGAAATAATATCCTAAGTCGTAATTATCAAGACGATTATAGAATGTATTTAGAATCTAATGCACATGCACCATAAGTACTCACTTTAGGAGTACTTTGGCTACCGATTTATGGTTTTAAAAATAAATAAGTATGTATCGTATGTTTCTATGTCTCTAATATCTTAATAAGTTGACCGACTGTTTCTCTTGTATGCCATACTGAAGTACAATATATTTTAAGGTTGATTTTGCTATTTCTTCATTTGTTAGCATGAGAGCTATAACTTTTAAAAAATCTTTTTGATATTATTTTTGGACACTTTTGAGGATTTTTTTTGTTATTTAAGTCCTATTGTAGGTTTGAATATATATATTTAAACTAGTTGTTGCTAAATAAGAGTGATATGAAATCATTTTTTTAAATAAAAGAGGAATAGCACAAAGACTTTCATTAACTACCGAAAAAGTCATGAAACAAATATTGTGTAGGTTGATTGTAATTATTTTTCATGTCTAATCTTAAATTATTAGTAAACACCATAGCATCAACTTAATATACTTTTAATTAGTTTTATGCTAAAGTAGAGTATAAAATCGCTCTCATTGATCAACAGACAAATAACTATAAAACAGAACAAAAATGATGTGTTGTATGTACGTAAATACAAGAATGAAAACGTTCTCATAGGTGTGAGTGCTGTGAACACAAAAGCTTTCGCAACCACGAGGATAGAGCATTCTAACTCTTAACTCTAGACAGAGATCAAGTGGTTCTTTGTATTTTTCTCGTAACTACACTCATATTTTGTAGCGAGTCTTACGACACAGACATATGAAATGTAAGAAAATCTCAGTGTTTTTGTATATTTGATAATAATAATAACTTACACTCCTCGCACGGGAATCCGTTTCCAAACTACGTAGATCCTTTAGTACAATAACCGCGCTGCGAACACATATAGACAGATAGAAACATAATATTATATTGGTATACCAGAGTTTACACGGACACTGTCGGAAAACAAAAGAAAATGTGACTATTTAAATGATTTGTGCTGATTGGGTCCTTATTGTCTGGTATTACGTAATTATAAATTATGAAATCCTTTAATGTTGGTAATTACTACAGGATATAATGAGGTTGGCATAGTCATGTTTGATTGGGGTCCGGATGGCGTAAGACAGAGGTTCGCGGATCCCTCCCGTCTCAGGCACAGAGTGGCACACCATGTGGTTTTAGTCGGTTCGATTCCGACACACCGTCACGCCGCAAACCCCGGTGGGGTGAAGGCCCGAGGGGGCTTTATATATAATATATAAAATACGTAAATAATAAAGATAAAAAATTATAAAGCTTAAAATGTACAGCAAAAATAATGTACAAAGGGCGGAATCTCTACCAGGCAACCTTTGGATGGACTGGAGTGATTTAAGATTGGTGACACACAAGGTTAGGTGCTAAATAAACTTTTTCTTTCTTTACGTATGTTTTCATATCTCAGTAAATAAATGCTTGTTAGATAAATTATATAAAGTCGAATGATTCAGATTATTTGTTTATATAAAATATCGAACTCATCACATAATGATGGTTCCTGGGTGCCTATCAAACCTACTTTAGTTTTATCAGTAAAGGATAACTTTGATCATGTAGTGATAGTCCAGGTATCTTAATTCAATTAGAACTAAAAGAAACTAGCCAGTATTGTTGTTTAATATTATTTACCTTTTGTTAACACAACATTGTTTAAATATTTAAGTATTAATCTTTTCCCCTATGAAAACTTAAAGCATTATCAAATTAAATATATAGCAAATTATATAAAACAATTAATATGTGAAAATATTCTTTTCACATATTATTTTTTACTGCCTCGGTAGCGCAAGTGGTAGCGTAAGCGACTGCTGTGCATGAGGTCCCGGGTTCGATTCCCGGGTCGGACCAAATATTTGAATGATCTGCAAATGTTTTTTTTGGAGTTTGTGTTTCTATGTATAAAGTGTCCGTATTTACAAAAACAAGTATAAATGTATATATCAGTTGTCATAACACAAGGTCTGCTTAGCTTGGGACTGGATGGCGTGTATTAGACATCTGAAAATATTCATTTATTTATTTAATAAATACAAGTGGTCGCCAAGTGGTCGAAATTAAACCATAATTCAATACAAAATTCTTTTTTTTCTTAAACTTTTGCAGTTTTCCTTCCTAGAAACTTATACTATGACAAATTTCATACTCCTCCGATTGCATAATCAAACAAACAAATCTCAAAAGGAGTACAAAGTTTTGCTTCACGTGTTGATATATAGATATACATATAAATATAAATAAATGAACTGAACCTCGTGATCTGATTTTGCTTTTAACAAGGCCATGTTTTTTGTCGTTGCGATTTGTATGTGTGTGTAGACAAGATAATATATAGAGTAGTTATTTAGTTCTAGACATTTTGATGCTTGTTAACTATGCTTTAATGTGTTATTTTAGTGTGGTTGACCTTCAGAAACCTTTTCGTGGTTACATCGTTAACAATAATTGTATTCAATCAATAAAGGACGATTTGATAATAGATTTAGACCTGTGCTTAAAGTTTATGATAACTGTTTTGTCAATTATAATGTTTTTATATAATAGAAAAGGCTTTGATCTATTTCATTATATTTTTATATAGACCCGAAATTTTCCTAATTTTAAATATATTTAAATATTCATCATATCTACCTAAGGACGTCCACCGCTGGAAACTAGCCTCCCCTAAGGCTCTGCATTGCAACCGGTCCTATGCTGCTAATATTCAACAGTATCCCGCTTTTCCCTTCAATACTAAAATCTGTTAATTCAAATTAGAATCCCAATTTTCCCACGTGACATGCGACTGCTCAACAGCCGAAGCACGATTTTTAATGTAATATCTCTTATTGACAGCAAATATCCTTCAAATCTCTTTAATTAACAAAAAAACATTTACAAATTCTTGTGATGATTTCTTATAGATTACTGGGGTTTGCCCGCGGCCTCTTCTAAAAACTCCTCTAGCATTTACGTTCCTTAATATATTTGAAGAAAGTTTTGGAAAAAGCTGTATATTCTTTTCTGTACTTAGACATTTATGTAATATATCACATTAACAGTTTGAGTATTTAAGACGCGGAAGTACAACAAACAAACCTGTTGCAATAAGATTGCTTACAACTATTGCTTAGTAACTATTTAAATGTCATTATCGAACTAGTTATGATACTAGAAATAACTATTTTAACAAAAAACTCTACCTGATCTTCAAACGTATCTATTCTTAATGTACATTTGATTATTTATACTACTTTATATTTATTTACGCAGTATTTAGTATTCACTTAAAGCTGACTGTTTAGTATAATTAACTTAAATATAAACGTGTAATTGTGTATACCAAAAATCCGAAAGTGTGACAATACAATTATACATAAAACTTACAATTTTTGCACTTAAAACTTAAAGATTAAAATTTTGTAAAGGTTTTTACTTAAAACTTGCAATGATTCAATATTTTTATATCTTTTTCCAAACCCAGTGTCAGTACAGTAAAGACGAATTTAACGACGCCTCTCTATCCGAATGGATTTTGGAACACGTTCCGCCTACACAGCGTATCAAAAATATATAGATACATTATGAATGTATCTATATATTTTTGGTACGCTGTGTACGCCTAATGAAGTAGGAAGTACTCCTTGGTAGTCTCCTAGCTGAGGAGAGGCCTGTGTTCAGCAGTGTTGTATTAATGACTGTTGATATTGATGACATACATTTATTAAAAAAAACATAACCTAATTTAGTTATTAAGAAGCAATAACAAACCATTAAACTCTAAGAAACTTTCCTTTGAAGAAATCCAATAAATACCCTCAACTAAAATTATTTATAAAGCATTTTATTGTTGTAATCATTTAACAGCTCGTTTCACTTATCATTGACTTTGAAACTAACACATTTATAACGCAATGGGAATTTCCTTTGACTTTGTTACATTCAGACATTATTTATTTTATTTCAGTCATTCGATTTTTATTGGCTGTTTTGGAAAGGGATTATCATTCAATATAAAATGAATATCTATAACTATGTTGCGAATCGTCCTGCCTTTAAGTATGTTTGTTTTCATTTGTATTTCTCTTAGAACGCGATATTGCATTTTTTTTGTTTAATTTTGTGAAGGTTAAGGGGGGAACATGATTCAGTTTAAGGAAAACGTTTTGTATGAGGATTAGAATTGGCTCTTGGGCCAAGTTGATGTTTGTGTAAAAACAATGGAATTATTTAAACATACTCTTGTCTGTTTTGAAAACCTTTGTTTCGATACAATTTTTGTTTGTTTGTAATGAGGCAGAACTCTTTAAATTTCAAACACTATTGCTGGATTTGAAGTTGACCATTGCAACTTTTATTTTTAAATTATTTTAAAGTTATTTGTTTTCATGCAAAATGTTTCAACCTAAACATCAAATAAACTTAATAAATGTACTAGATGTTTTTACATATATCGGGCCGTAAACAACCTGTGTACTTGTACTTTTAACGTTTTCATTTTTAATGTAACGGTTTTATTTATGGAATAGGGGCCAATCGAGCAGACGTATCGCCTGATGGTAAGCGATTACCGCCGCCCATGGACACCCGTAACACCAGAGGCGTCACAAGTGCGTTGCCGGCCTGGGGGGATGGGGAGGTGGATGAGGGGAAGGGTTGGATTATGGGCTCCCGGAATACTCACTCACTCGGTGAAACACAGCGCAGGCGCTGTTTCACACCGGTTTCCTGTGGGGCCGTGGTATCATTCCGGTCGAGCCGGCCCATATGACATCACTGAAATTACTACGAAATGTTTGCTTCTATGTTGGTACGTCATTAGTGTATTAAATTGCCACATATTTATATAAATAAGTTAGACACACTGCCTAACCGAGAGTTCCATGTACGTCTAATGCCCTAGAAGACCGATCAATAACTCTAAACGGAGTCGATAATTTAATGTCTTACAAAATGTGTTTTAATGTTTCACTTTTATTTCTACGTCAACCAGTTCACTATCACATATACTTATAACTTTACCCATAACTGTAATACCTATTGTACTTTCAACTTTTACGGCTTGTACTTTATTTAGACATTTATTGTATTTTTATTCAATTTCGTTCCAGCAGAAAAATATGCTACAATGAGACGAAATTTGTTTGTAAAATACAGTTGTTGAGGGACAGCTGAGCAGTGTTTTGGTTGTTTATATATATATTTAGTTCAGTGAGTCGCCTACGTTATAAAGTAAACTCGACACGAACCTATATCAATTGCTATCATTTGTCCTCCGTTTCATTATTTTTGAGCTTTAATATCGTAAAGGTTACCTACGCAAGTCATCGAAGTCCTTATTATTTTTATACTATGATTCACTAAAATTTCGTAGAACGTCCTTACGTTCTAAGAAATTTTAGTAAATCAGAGTATATATATATATATATATGTAGCTTATATTTATATATAGTTTTTCTGTCCTTACAGATAAACGTACTTGTATATTTTCGCACTATGATAAGTGGTATAAAGGTAAGATATTTTACTACAAATAAATTCTTAGTGTTGTGAGTGGTCGTATTAAACAGGGTAGACAATATCGGTGTTTGCGAAATCCTAGCTACAGTATTAAAGTTTGTAAGCTGCAATGACTACTAGTAATAACTGGTTATCTCATAAACTGCGAAAGTAATATAATACTAAAACAAGTAATGAATTATTTAAAATGAAAAACCCGTCTGAGTCAATATCTGTCATCTTTATTAAATTCATTGATGAACTGAAAAGATAGAAAAGGGAAAAAGAAAGTATCTTTTTTTTTATTTTGATGTACCCAGTGTCAAGACGAATCTATTGACACCACTCACAAAAAATGCGACAAGCTGTTTAGGTTCTAGGTCGTGCCAAAGAAATATACATATATACACTTGAAAAATATAACCCTTCTTCTTTCGCAGTCGGGTAAGAAATAACAACGTTGGTAATTGCATTTTTTTAGTACACGCACACGCACACACACATAAAAGAGTACTCTATCGTGCACCTAGATTTAGTGTACGAGTATAGCTAGGGATCTAAATTGCACACATTTTTGGTCTTGTACGTAGTATTTATATTAAACTTTATATTCATGATATAGAGTAAAATAGTTGAAAGTTCTAGATTTTCTTAGAAAGTAAAAAAATATTGCAATACATGTAAAATATAATCTTGGGAGACGTACGTCTATAAATTTTCAACGCAATTATTATTATTATTATTTTTTATACTTATGCTGCCAAAATGACTCTGCCCTACCTGATGGAAAGCATGAGCAGAATCCAAGAGTGGTGGTCACCATCCTCAATGCGAAAAAGAACAATGCAGCATGGTGACCCACACTATGGCGGCCTGGGGAGAAGCGGGATGGTGAGGGGGATAGGGGGCGTTGGATTGGGGTATGGGCCTCCGGTATCCTCACTCACTCGATGAAACACATCGTAAGCGCTGTTTCACACCGGTTTTCTGTGAGGCCGTGGTATCACTCCGGTCGAGCCGGCCCATTCATGCCGAAGCGTGGCTCTCCCACGGCAATGTTAGAAGGCTAAGAAGTTTAGTTGTAAGATGCAGATTATTCTTAATAACATAAGATTTTTAAAGTTATCGTTATTATAGTGTTTTTCAGAGAAATAAATATTTGGATGTTATTTCATTGAGTTCCTATTAAATAATTGTCGTACAATTGTCTCATTTGAATTGAGATCAACTCAACGTTTAACATTAATAATAATAATTACAGTATAAAAAACCTTTAAACACCCTGCATATAACTTACATACTGTACGTACAGTATATTAAAAACATACCGGTGAAACAAATAAAACGTCTATTTCATCATCATCAGCCTATCGCAGTCCACTGCTGGACCTAGGCATCTTCAATAAATAGCACGCCACTTATTACGATCCTCGACTTCTCGCATCCAGCTCCTGCCAGCCGTCTTGCGCAAATCATCTCTCCACCTGGCCTGTGGACGTCCTACACTACGTTTACCGAGACGTGGTCTCCACTCAAGAATCCGTTTACCCCAACGATTATCGGTTCTACCTCAAATATATCAAACGTCTATGTGTCTAACTTTATAGACATTGTCTGAAAGTGATTTTGAGTTGATTGAGGACGGAAAAAAATTAGGCTAGCACATTACGGTGATTCGGAGGTCACGTTAAGCAGTCGGTCCCGGTTGTTATCATAGGATAACAGTCGTGAAGCTTAGTTGGAGGCCTTCGGGCGGCTTAAAAACATGCAACGGTAAGATTATACGTAATCTTACCGTTGTCAGTTGTAGCCACAACGTTGTCTTGCCAGTCCCCAACCCGCACCTGGCCAGCGTGGGGACGTATGGCCTTAAGGCCATACGTCCCCACGCTGGCCAGGCCTTCTCCTGAGAGGAGACCCGAGCCCAGCAGTGGGACATTATGGGTTGTTGATGATGTTGATGATTATGGTAAGGGCTACCACAAATCTGATATGAGGGAATGAGACTAAGGTTAAAAGCCTCTCCTGCAACAAGCCATTTCTCTCTATTTCCGTATTAGTTCCGGCCAGTCCATGCGTAGGTATCAAGATCGTCGCGAATCTTTTAGGGGTCTGCCTCGTCGTCGGCATCCACCCTTTGGTGAAGTACATATTTTTGATCCTGATATTTCTAAGATTCTTTATTCAATAAGAAGTATGACATAATATAACGAACTATAACTTAAGTAATGTTATTGATTTCTACACTTCTTCTGTAAATTGTAATAACCTTTGATAAAATGTATGTAGTAATCGACTGATTCATTAAAGTTCCGGTGGAATATAAATAGACTGCCAAAACTTTTACTCTTCCTTTTGTGTTTATCGTAGTCGGTTAAAAAGCCTTTGGTGCGAAGTAACGCTTGTAGACATTTTGAGGAAATGTATTACTTTATCAAGTAAATTAAATTTGTTTCATATAATTCTAAAAAGTTATAATTTGAGTACGTGTGTGAAAAAGTTGAAATTAAATTGAATTTTCATTAATATGTCAACCCTGGTTTTGGCAATTTATTATTAAATAACCAGCTTTTAAAAAATTTGTAATTACTACTTCGAGCTGCCTACATAATCTATGCTAATATATAAAGCTGTGTTTGTTTTACTTGCTGAAACGTCAATCTCAGTAACCACTGGTCCGATTTAAAAATTCTTTCATAAATCTAATTCTTTGATATGTGGTATAGGTATAGGTATACTCACAGAATTAAGAATCAAATGAATGTTGAGTTGAAAGTAGGAACACAACTTTAATGTCACTCACAAACAGAAGAATAAAGTTCACAGTAATTAATACATTAAGTTTAGGTGAAAAGGGATACAATTAAAAGACATACAACAACACGCACGATAATTAGCGATTCTAATTATGATAATCGCCAACTAATACAATTAACGCAACACGTCATGTTTAGCGCGACCGAGGGCAGTCTGATACTAAATTCATCGATGCGCTTGCACCGGTCGAATACTATAGGCCTCGTAAGAAAGGGTGTGGTCCCGTTACGGCAAATGTATACAATATGAATAAATATTATTTGATTTACTTATATGATTTATGTAAATAGTAATTGTTATATATTCTAATAATAATAATATATAGTAATAAGAAAAGAGTAATAACATCAGATAATGAAATGTTTACATAGATATAAATTCAATAGAATAGGAAATTGAATATTATAAGGATTGATTTCGAATAGTATAAATATGTGTATATATATGTGTGTGCATGTATGTCTGTATGTATGTAAACCTCCTACAGATAGATCAGTTATCGAGGAAGTCTGTAATACATCATCACGCTAATGAAGATTGTTACAAAAACAGGGGAAAATTATTACGCTACGGGCAATGAGAGACATACACGAGGCTGCGTTGGTCAGCTTTTACCCTTTATTCTGCATCCGTTAATTTTTTAGTCTTAAAAAACATATTTGTTTTACAAAATTTTATGAGTTTAAATGGGAGTGATAAATTTCTAAACCTCAGCTAAAAACCATTTCTGAGATAACTAAAAGACAACCGAATTAAGAATTTCATTTTGTACTTTGTTTAAAAATGAAACAGTTTATACTAATAACATCGATTGTACTTTTTAATATATATGTTCATTAGTTTGACAGGGAGAACGTTCAGATATACCAATTAAGTAAGTTCGTCGCGACCCGTATTTTCAAGAGACTAACTTAAGTTTAAGCTGCAAATTAATCCGGCAACTTTGTCAGCATTTAATTATGACAATCTTCGATACAATATCGCAGCTGTTTGAATTCGGAGTATTTGCCACGGCTGTCATCGGCGTGAAAGCCTCGGTGTAGGCTTTTGTCATTGTGCTTTTGTACTGAAACGCTTGTATATCGGCCAGCAATATGTACTTACAATCGTGAAATGATTTATTGCTTGTCAATAAATGTTCTACAGCCAGTGGACTATTCGTTTTGTAAGGTGAAAATATGTACTGTGCCGATAGATTTCATCTTTGGTAAATGGTCGTAGTTTCTAGATATATTTATGTATATCACTAAGTGTATGGTTTTTAAGTTAAATTGAATATCATTTTGATACGGAGACCGATATATAACCCGGCTTGTGTTGACAAAAACATGACTAATGCAGTGAAAATCTAATGAAAATACAAGTTTTTCTTTAAAAAATTCATATTCAATTAGTACAAAACATTACACCTTTCACACATGATAAAGTTTAAAACTTATGAGTGAATAACTTTTGAAATGAATTCTATAAGGCTGCATTATAATATTTTATTAGAAAAGAGCGTGTCATTATCACTAGAGGTATCGCTTTAATTTTTAAACTATTGGTTTTACTAAGAAAGATTTATAAGAACCCTTCTGCACTGGATGGTGTTAATTTTTATTTTGAACCTGTTCAAACATTTGGAAAATTGTAAAAAAATCATGCCCTGATGACATTGATTATGATGAAAATGGATTATCATTTTTTCTTTACTTAGAGCAGTTTCATTCTTTTTTTCTTTTTTCATTTCGATGTTAACAACTTTATGGCCATTAGGATGCGACAAAGTGTAAGTTGACAAGATAATATTTATAAACATTTTAGCTTACATAAGATTAGTATTTTACATAAGCTTAAAAATATTTTAAGGGATATTAGATCTAAGAACAAGGTCAGTTACATAGCCGGTTAAATTTTCTTAGCTTACAATATTCTCACCAGAAAATTAAGGCATCGAAAGGCAGGATTTAACGACCTCAGGTTCGCTATTCGATAAGCTTAAATATCGTTCCTACACGTACCAGAAATGGATCGCTTTATTTAATCAGTCACCCTAAAGTTACCTAGAATTTATATGGAATATTAATCCATTATCCGTTGTCTGTTGACCTAAGAGGAGTCATTCCTAAACAATAGAATTACAGAGCACCCATACTTATTATTCTAATGAGGTCTGCTTCTGATTTAATCAGATGAAGCAGAGTAATTATTATCTGATTCTAACTCCTGCGTTGGAGTTAAATATATTGTTTTATAATTAGATATATAGTAGGTATTCTTATATAATAATTAGTTTATAAGTATAACGAAAATTTAAAAGAACAGATCCTATTTTAAAAAGAAAGGAAAATTAACTTTCGTGATCCTTTTAATGAAATAGAATAACATAGCAAAAGGGATTATGATATACCAACCGATACAAACCAAACGGAAGTTATCTAATGTTAAGATGAACTGTTTATATAAATGCTTACTTGTATGTAAAACTACTACTAATCGGGGCTCAATGTCCTGGTAAAACACACGCAGACGCAGAAGGTCGCTTCATATATAGAAAAAGTCCTCTGTCGGCCTTAAAAGCATACATCTACGAAATACACAAACTATTAGTCTGTATAAAAATTAAGACTACTCATAACAGTTTTTATTTCAACTTACAACCTTTCAAAATATTACGATCCCACAAGCTTCAACTCAAAGGATTAGCCAGCAGGTTTAAATATAACAAAATTCGTTATTTCAATGAAACAAACATATTAGTGTACTACAAAATTACATTTCACTAAAAGCTTTTAACATGTAAACGTTAAGATTTTTTTTTTCGAACTATTGCATGTACAACTAATTAGCTTGATTAAATTGCTCGTTTCCAATGTCTGGTATTTTAATGGCCGTTAGATTTATATTTGATAAATGGGAAAAACCTTGGGATATGAACAAGAAAAAACGCCTACGATAAGCATAATTACGATTCACATAATTATGACAAACGACGATGTATGTCAGATGATAAGATTATCGCAAGTAATTGTTGCAAATTGTGGGTAAATCGGGATATCTTGTAGTCAATAGTTTATCTTTAATCTTGTTCTTATTGTATTTAGATTTGGAGGATTGTAGAATAGAGTAGAATATAATTTTGTTTAGTTAGGGCTATTATGGTGATTTTAGTCTGTAGACATTAGAAACAATTTTTTAAAGCTAGTAGGTTGTAGCAAATTGTCTATATTTATATATTTTTCTTTTCATGATGTATATAAATTTCTAATTAGAGTTAAGAACTTTTTTACGGGGTTTTAATCGAAATGTGACTAATCCGAACATTCGAGTAAGGTTGATGCTACATAATGATTTACTCTTTGATACAACTGTATACCCTTAACGCAAATCTTCTGCTATATAGTACTTAAAGTAATAACATTCGGTAGTTATTTATTTTGATTCTTTTTTTAAATATATTTTAAAAACTAACATTCGGTCATTTTTAGGTTGTTTATTTATTAAAACTTTTTGTACTTATTGTACAAAAGGCGGACTTAATACCATGAGAAATTGTCTCCCAGTTCACCTTTATATGTTGGAGAAAAAAGATGCGGTAGGTGCAAGGATAATGGTTTTTTAATCTATATGAAATAGAACCACTTAACATAAATTTACTAATATAAAATACATATAATTATACACATTAATAAATTTAATATAATAGTACACAGTCGGGTACTAGGGTTGTGACTGTATTGAAAACCGATTCCGAACAAGTTCACCTACTTTCAACTTGATTGTAACGCGGTTTGTAGACATCCTGATCTCGGCAGGGAGGTTATCACCGCGAAGATAACTTACATCCTTCCCCGAGAATCAAAGTATCTACATGCCGAATGTAATTGAAGTCGGTGCAGCGGTTTAGTCGTGATAGCGTAAGAGACTGTCAGAGTTGTTTTCAAATTTATAAATTTAAATTACGCAATTCCATATTCAAAGCAGTGATAAAATAAAACGATAGTATAGTTAATTTTACGCATATACTGGCCGTGTCCACATAACAATTTCAGCTTGAAGGTACGATAAATGATGCAAAATAACCCACGAAACAATGTGCGAGTCATCAACACGCACATTTATTAGCCTATTGCCATGTTTCCGAGAAAGAAGGTAGTCAGGAACGAGGAATTAAGGCACTTATTAGGGAGCCGGTGCTTGACGTGGATTGATTCCGCTAACTTGTCTGTTTGTGGACAACACCACAGACAACAGTGTGCACAATTTGGTGGAAACGCCAAAGTATTTGTTAGCTGTATAACGTTTTGTTAATTAAGGTTTTTAAACGCATTCCTTATTGAAGGACTTTAACTTTGATGATTTTTTTGTACAATCTAAAAAAGTATGGATTTAGTTAGAGTAGAAATATTTACATAGCTATTATTGGCAAGATAAATATTCTGATAATACTTAATTGGTTTATATTTAGTACGTGTAGAAATAAGTAATAAAGAAGTTAACATTACAAAAAGTATCAATGACTTCAGTACGCCTAGATCATAGTGCAACCTTAGAAGATGAAGACGGCTCTTCCTGGAATAGCTAATCTATCGGAAATTTATTTTCCTGAACCATCGGTGATTCAATATTGATGTGATAGTCTTGGATTTGAAGTCTTTAAGGTAAGGAAAGATCTTCTTAAGAACTCACAAGAAGACCTTAAAAAAAATTGCTTCAGAATTTTTTGTTGAATCGAATTGGGTCTAAATCACTCTTCTGAAATTTAGATAATCAGATGGCGCTGTTATGGTGTTTGCTGAAGACAGTGAGATGTCGTTTCGTTATTAGTTATTCGGCGAACTTTGATGCTCATATTTCAAATTAACTTTATCGATACAACTTTATGTTAAGTTCCCATAATGCTTCTCTATATAGGTATACAGCTATGTGGCATTAGAAACTTTTTATTATCATTGATATCACTGGAAAAAACAATATATGCACTTAGTTGCTAAATTCGCTCTTTTAAAGGTAAGACTTTCAAAACGATGCATACCCGTATCCACAACACGTCGCGTCAAATTTCCTTGAATGAGTTGCTACTTTTAGGTAAACCGTACCCTAGTGTGTTCACCTTCCCTCCCAATTTGCCTCCCCTCTCTCGATTCGTGCCACCGTCCTATGCTCTTGCCGTTATTACCGTGTTTTTACATCACACTGTTATACCGACTTCACTCTGGAGACAGGCAAAAAATAACTTAGTGGAAACAGGCTTGGATACCTGATACGATTCAATTAATATTTGATCTTGTCGAAATGTTACTCCTGTTACACTAAAGCGTATCAAAGTGTATCCAATTTTGTGATTACATTTTAATTGTTGTGATCAAAGGAGCTTAGTAATTAACTTGTTTATTTGAAGTCAATGTTATGAGGAAAATTATTTCAGCGTATTTAATATTAAATACGAATTACATTTTGATGATGCTTTAAAAATTAATTACGTTTCGCTTTAAATTATTTTAGCCTGTTCCTTGAACTTTTATATTTAGTAGATGTGTTTAATTAGCTTTAAAATATATTAGTTCTCAATCAAAATAAATAATTGAACATTTGGACTATTCTTAAATAAACAGCCAACTTTTTTGGTAAGGTGAATATAAGTTAATATTTTATAAACTGAAAATTTCAGTCCATGAATTCATTAAAAATTAATACACAAGGATTCATTTATTTTTTGTTAATGTTCATTGGTAAAACTTATAGTTAATGTATAAAGATACACCTGTATTTTATTAATACACAAGAATTCTTTTATTTTTGATAATGTTCATTGGTAAAACTTATAGTTAATGTATAAAGATACACCTGTATTTTATTAATACACAAGGATTCATTTATTTTTTGTTAATGTTCATTGGTAAAACTTATAGTTAATGTATAAAGATACACCTGTATTTTATTATAAAACCTTGGAAACCATCAATTATCTCGTTATCGGACGGCATTGTTATATTGTATACTGCCCACCTGCTAGATATTATTTTGTACTGTGAACATGTGTATCTTATCAATTTAATTGAAAACTTGTTCATCTGGGGCGTTGTCGGAATAATTATGGAGATATAAGAAAAAAGTTTTGACCGTATATTTCCGACCATTCGTCACATAGTAATAGACCTTTGTGCCGACTCTCTTAAATAGCGTACGCGACTGCTGTCCATGAGGTCTCGGGTTCGAATCCTGGGTCGGACCAAATGTTTGTAGGATCTGCAAATATTTGTTTCGGAGTTTGGGTGTTTTCTATGTATAATATGTATGTATTTACAAAAAAAAAGTATTTATGTATTCATATCAGTTGTCTAGTACCCATAATACAAGCTCTGCTTAGTTTGGGACTAGATGGTGTTGTGTGTTAGATGTCTGAAATATTTATTATTATTATTATTAAATTAAAAAAACTACAGGTCCCTTAGAAGCTTAGCTTAGCTTATGTTAGGCTTTCACAGCTAAACCGTTGTACCGATTTCCATGAAATTTGCCATGAACTTTGATGATGTTGATGATATTTTGATTCTTGAAGAAGGACATAGGCTACTCTTTACCGCGATGACTGTCATACGAGCGGGGTAAATATAATTTGTTATATGTAACGAATACTCGTTTTAGATTCTATAAGTTTGAGACTAGTCATTAAAAACGGTTTAATACACTAATAGAACAAGTAACACTGTTTTTTTAAAGGTTGATCAATTAAATTGGAATTGTTTTAGGTAAAATTTTTCATTATTGGGACTCATTAACAATGAAAATTATGTTCTTAGGACAAACATTGTTGTAGACAAAAGAATATTGTAGTAGAAGATATGTATCTTTCACACAGAGAGGCATTGCGCTTTGATAACAAATGATATCAAGGAAAATAAAGTAAGGATTTTCATGTATGCCGGCCATAGAGACTGCTCTGACTGACAAAAGCATGAATAGAATGCAAGAGTGATAATCGCCATACTAGTTTCGAATGCAGACAATGCAGAATGGGGACACACAGGTGGGCCAGTAGATGTTTTCATATGCCACGCTTAAAGGAACCGGGATCATAGTGGGAGGGAAGTACGTGCGCTGGTAGTGAGTTACAGGTTTTGACTATTCAGCACAAAAAGAAAGAGCATTTAGTTCAAGAGAGTATGCCTACCACTCTAAAATGATGACTTCCAAGGCCAGCACGTGTTAAGTTTGGTTTAGTTCGCACTTTGCCTCTTGATTGGGCTATTTACGTTTAGTAATTTTCTTACTCCAACCATTCTAGATCATCCCAGAAGCTTAGCAGCTTTTTCAGGTCGCTACATTTTTCCGAGAGTGATGTTGATTAGAGGATGTCTGCTCGTTGATCTGCCTCACTTCTACATGTGTTGCAGCACTTCTTCTGCCTCCATGAATCCCCTGCACAGAGGGTTGTCTGTAAGTCTGTTGCACCTATAGTGAAAAGGTGCTTTTTTTGGGGGACAATGTCCAGTTAGGATATCTATGACCTTCCTGATATCTTCCTTTTTCAGTTTGATCAGGTTGCGGGCTAGTATTTTTGATGCCACCAGAATTGCATTATTTGTTAGCCTGCTTTCTTCGTTGTTTTTCCATTCGGTTTTGTGTTTTTCTTCGATATTGTAGCACAGCCATGTTTTTCTTTGGGCTTGGGGTAAGGGTAGTAGTGGTTCCGGGCCACAAACTGTTGTTTCTGATCCCCTTATGGCCAATTTATCTGCAGCGTCGTTACCCATTGAGTTACTGTGCCCTTTTGACCATTGTGGGATAATTTTTTTGTGGTTGCAATGGACTGGAGATTGTCATAACATTCCTAGATTTGGATAAAGGTCAATACGTGTTATCGTTCAGATTAAAAGAGAAGGTGTGACTAGTTAGAAAAGTTCATCAGGACACTCCATGATAAAGGCGATAGAGAGCTGCCAAAGAAGTGACATTTTTTCGCAATCGCAGAGGTTCAAGGGACTTGGTTAGACGATTATTTTCTTTTCTTCTTAGGTGTTCTAAAACGGAAATCATCATCGTCAGCCTATAGCCGTCGTTACCGACAAACATTCCAGTCAAAAAAAAAAAGTAGGAAATCAAATACTGTCATAAAATTGTTGAAGTATTACAGCCATGCTGATTTCAGCTTGATACGATTACGATCAGGAAAATACTACCCTCGCTCAGAAAATCAACATGAAAGGACAGCTTTTATGCTGTCTTGTTTCGTTGGTTAGTGCGAGACCGAAGGTCCAATGATGCAGAAACATTACTAGGCCGCCATGGCCGCAACTCTTGGATTTTGCTTACGTTTTCCATCACGCAGCGTAGAGTCATTTTGGCAGGTCCATACATAAAAAAATACTCAATACATAGACGTAACTACAATATGAAAATAGGGACGAGTTTGGCTTGACACCATTAGTTGGATAGGCCTGTCGTTAAATATCTAAACAAGAATGTTTCAAGATAATTCATCACTTTACTCGACTATAAACAGCTATAACTGTACAGAATGGGCACAGTATGACCGAAAGCACTATAAACTATTACGTGAATGTGACCGTTTCGTTATACTGAATATAATACACTCAAAGTCGTAGTTATAAATGTTCTCGGATTTAGTTAAATATCTACACTCAAAGGAATTTGATCCCTTAGAAAAGATAAATGACGCTTTTAAAATATCTTTGATTTCGAGGCTTAAGATCTTTCACCTTAAGGTTTCCAGAATTACTAAATCCTTTTTTTGTAAGTTTTATTAGAAAACTAAATTTTGGCCAGCGGCTCCCCGCGTGTACGTAGGATAATCGTGGATTGGACGTTTGACATTTTTCAGTAGATACAGAGATTAGAGTACAAGGTCTACAAGGTCACAAAATTTACCTCTTTATATAGGCAATATGGAATTTATATCATTCAGTAATTCATTAAGCAAAAAGTATATAATAGTTAAATAACAGAATAAACATGGTTAGGATTTTTCGATTTAGAACAAATGTCAGGGAATAACCACATCTAAGAGAGCTATGTACCAGGTTTCCTTTATTGAAACAGACTGAAAAGGAAACATTTGAACGTTACTAGAATATATATCAGAGTATATTAAATGAAATCATAAAAATGTATAAAAAGTAAAACAGTTTTAGTACAAGTGCTGCAATTATCACATTGGCTACCATGTCTTTTACTGATTTTGTCACAAGTCGCCTTCGCATTCCAAGCATATGGCTCCCAAATGGAGATCAGTTGCCAATAAATTCTCGGGAATTCGTTTGAATTCAACCAACAACGAACCAAGTGATCTAAAGAAACAGGAACATTAGTGTGGTCTTTAAATTTTAGAGATTATATTATTTACACGAGATTAAATGTACAAAAGCTGCTTGATGACTGTTAAGAGATACATGTTACAAGTACATCTATTTGTAAATATTAGATCACTGACGCCGAAGCTGTTTTGCATAAAAAAACTATTCATGCAAAAACCACCGAATTCAGTGATGAACTTTCAGGGACCTAAACCTGCTAAATAACTTGAAGCTGGCTCTGCAATTTATAAGTTTAAAATAACTCCTGATTTAGATTAAAGGCGAATGAGACAAGGTTGAGACGAATGAGATTATGGGTATTTAATGCGTCTAATAATGATTCAGAAAAACTGTTAGAATTTTCTTAAAAAAAAACATTATAACAGAAGTACTGAAATCAACTGGATCCTTTGAAAATGTTGACTTAAAATGTAGATACACTAATAATACTACGAATAATGATGGTAACACCATTACGGCTACTAAGTTGAGACAAAGTACATTACAAGATAGTTGATATAAGACACTAAGCTAGCACCACTTTTTGATTTGACTTCATTTAGACTTAATTTGAATGATATCATATAAAGTTAAATCAAATAAATCACAGTTTTATAGTCACTCGTATAAATAACAGTGCTTACATACATATGTAGCGGCTGCTTCACTTGGCTTCCATAACTAGTGTGGCCGCAGCCTTCATTCTGAATATCTAACCAATCTCACTTCGTACGGTATGAACCCCGTCTAGGAATTGGTGTTATTTATACATGGTTATCTTGAACATACCTGACTAAATTTTAAAGTAAATTACAGTGCGTAACACGTGAATCTTATTTTTTTTATTGAAAATATTAGTGGCCTCCCGGGTTCGCACGAATATTAATAGGTATTTAATAAAAAAAACTACTAAACTATAAATTTTATCTTACTCTTAGTAAACTTTCAACGCTTGGAGCACTCGATCAAGTCTGACTTTGACAAAACAAAAATCAAAATCATCCGTTCAAGAGCTATGGTGCCGCAAAAACTCACAGACAGATACATACACAGACACATAGATTCATACATTACACGTCATAAATGGTGTGGTTAATGTACTTTAGTAATAGCCAAAACTAGATTTCTTATCATCGCATATAAACTTTGGTACTCTATAACCCTTTTGCTCTATTACACTTCGCTTTTTACGCATATGTAGGCGTCTTGTTTCACTTATTTACACATACAGGTACCATTACATAAATTTTATATTTATATCCTCTATTGTATATAAAATCATTAGTCACATTAGCAAAGATTCTTAAATTTCTTTTTTGATAAATAGTATACTTATTACAACTTTTGAATGGTATGTCCGATTTGAATAATTTAAATAATAATTTATAGGAATTGACATAGGTCTTGATTATGAAGTGGTTTTTTTGGATAAGGATTAATACCAAGGTACGGATAAAGAGGCCTAGTTTATATCGAAGTCACTCTCACAAATGTGAAAAAGAAGTAATTTAAATATATATAAATATTTCCGACACCTAAAACACAACGTCATCTAGTCCCAATCTAAGCAGAGCTTGTACTATGGGTACTAGACAACTTATATAAAACTTATATACTTTTTTTTGTTGTAAATACATACATATCATACATAGAAAACACCCAAACTCCGAAACAAATATTTGTAGATCATACAAACATTTGATCCGACCCGGGAATCGAACCCGAGACCTCAGGAACAGCAGTCGCATACGCTATCGCTGGGCCACCGAGGCAGTTATAATTGTGACATAACTGTAATAGGTAGACATATGGTACCGTATTTGTGGATATTAATGTCCTCTATAAAGCTGTAGTACATATCTGCTCTATTGTCAATACTTTCCGCAGCACTCTCGTAATAGGATTTTTTTTGGGAAGGTTTTTAACACGTCGGGTAACATTATCGAAGTTTTCATAAAGATCCCTAACTTTTTTGCAAATACTTTGAATGTAGCCTTTGTTTCTAATGGTGAAAGAATTTTCCAAATTGCTCCTATATTTTTTTAGTTTATTCGTATCATACAAAAATACATATCTTTCCTCTTTATAATATTACCAGCATTCGACCGCGGCTTCACTCTCATTTACTAAATGTATCCTATGTTAGTTACTTCTTATACTTCCAAAAATATGTGTACTAAGTTTCATGATGATCAGCTGTTTTCGCGTGAAAGCGTAACAAACAAGATAAATATAGATATATGTATATATAAACACTCGTTGATGTAACCACTGTACTGTTATACATTATAATGTAACATCACAAATTCCTTTTGATTGCTTGCTTCCTTTCTATGGATTTATAAATTCTAAGGGTAATTCACAAAATTAGTTGACATTTTAAACTGGCACTAAACGAAAAATGTTTGTAAAGTAGTGGAACAGAGTTATCACTCTTCTGTATAGTATACATTTATCACGTATATATTGTCAGAACTCCACTCCCAGTATAAAATCATGCTAAGCCTTGTCCCATCATTTAGTGGCGGTATTTTAAATATGCTCGATCCACGTTTCCCTGCCACAAGCAATTGAAGCATTCATTTCAAATTCTTTTGTCCTTTTGGACTGTCGCCAACCAGAGGGTGGGAGATCTCCCACGGCGTCGTATCGTCAATATGTAATTGACATACAGAATCTGTTACAAAACTTTTCTCATTTCCATTACATTTTCATGATTGAATTCATTCGTGTCAAAATCGATACTTTAATAACATCGATAAGTTACCTAATAAGTAACGGCTCACAGAATATTTATAGTCTGCTTATCGAGTTTATCAGTATTTTTATCATCGACAAAATGAATTAGTCAATAGTTGCTACCCACGCAGATCTGATGCTTTAAGCAAAAGTATTGACTATGAAAGAGACAATATAGCCATATTGTTTTCTGGTGGATATTTATTTTTTTCGTTTTAATGGCATAACTCATGACTTGGTACATTTACATGTCTCCCAAACGAATGTATAAAATAGTCTACATGACCTGTCTTAAACATTTTTTGTGGACATTTTTTGCTTTAAGTACCAAAATGAAAGTCTTATCAAAGTCATAGATCTATGACTTTCATCATGTTAATTATTATTATTTAGAAATTATAACCTAACCGTTGTTTACATACCGTGAAATAACACAGAAGTTTTCGCGTTGTTAATCCAATGATGGGGCTAATAAAAGCAGGTAGCATAATTGGAAAATGCCTGGTATTTGTTGGTAAGTACCTGTAATCCACTGCGATTGGTGATGGGCAAGTGTGGTCCATTCAATCGAACCGTTGTTGTCCCGTCGCGCCAGTCAAACAAAAGGACCGCACATTACATACATGTGCTTGCTGGTTAGTGTAACATATAGAGTACCAACATTAAATTATTAATACAGCTTATATAGGTTAAACTATGTTATATTAGTTTTTGTATGTATTTTGGGTGAATTTTGATAGCAGTGGATTGTATTTCATAAAACACTGATAGAAATATGATCTCTTACGAAAATCATTTTAAAGATATAAAAAATAAAATTAGGAGTTCGATTATTAAAATTGAAGTGCATTGAAACGGTCAGGTTCACTATAGGATTCCACCTTATTTTTAATAAGTAAAGTTCACTTTTAAGCGTCTGTAGTCATAATTTGAGATTCTCTAAATAATTTAACTCTAAGTAAATGGAAATAAGACTTGACTTTAAATCCGAGGGATGCGTTAACAGGTAACATACAAAAGCAATGTCTCAGAACTCAATCAACTAAAAAGAATGAATAAAGTCCTGCATAAGTAAACAGGTAATATTTACGTCTTGCTCAGTTTGTATGGAATGCGATAAGTTTGTTTTTATACAGGTTATTTCTCCTTTACAAAGCCAAGTATAAGCTTGAATTAACAACATTAAGTACCGATATTTATAGCATAGACTTACTACGAGTAGTTTTAAGTTAATAATTCCACACCGTAGTAACGAGATGATTAATCGAACTAATAAAACTCGTAGTTGGCTGATGACAAACGATGACAAAACAAGGCTTATTTAAAAAATATAAATATAGTAGATGTGATAGTTATTTTAACTGCAGGTTCACATCAATATTGGCTTAAAAGTGGTCGTTAATTTTTTGAATTCGCCAAATTAGGCAGTTATTTATTTTAAAATTTCAATAGATTGGATGGTCGTTACAATGTTATCCAATGAAATAGTGAAGATCAGAAACAGTTGAATGCGCCCAGTATGGGACCGACTGTTGTGAAGAGTCTTAGGATAGGCCTATGTCCAGCTGTGGACCTCTTTCGACTGAGATGATGATGACAGTGATAGATGTTTCTAGTTAATTTTTTATTACATTTAAACAAACCTTTACCTTTACCTCTTCTTAAGGAATTAAATATACACTTGGGAGGTCCATTGACACTAGACGCCATGTTCTCATATGTTTTAAATAAATATAAACGAATGTAAGAAGTACAGGATTCCTGACAGGATTATTTTTATTCATATGCAATAACAATTCAAGATGATTTATAAAAGTTGAATTCTTGAGTTTTTGTTGTTTAACACTAATGGCTTTAGGTTAAAAATAAGAAACACATCCACAAAACTGGTTTGGTATTGCAATATGCACAAGAAACTTGTACGCTTCAAATAACGGTATTTGCAGAAGCTGTTTAATTCCTAATAATGATGTAGGTATATATGTATATAAGTACAGCTTATATTGTAAATTAGCAAAATCGATTAACACTTGACAAGCTGTCATAACATCTTTACTGAAACGAATTTGTTAAAGGCGGGAGCAGTAACAATCCTCCTAATGACCTCAAACTTGATTAGGCAGAGAGAAGTCATCGATATGTTTCGATAGGGTCCTTTACATATTTTAATAATCAAAATATGACTAATTACAATTGACTAGCGATGATTTGCGCGGGACGGCTGGCAGGAGCTAGATGCGAGAAGCAATAGATCGAACTAAGTGGCGTGAAATTGGAGGGGCCTATGTCCGGCAGTGGACTGCGATAGGCTGATGATGAACAAAATAGATGAATATCCACCCTCAGGGTGGGATTCGTATTGCAACTTATACAATGATAATTTTTGAAAATGTGTATTCTTACAGTAAAAAATAAATGTCATATACGCAGAGAATAATTAACTTACGTTTCATCCATTTATAGGATCGTTTGAAAACTTTTCATGCACGATGCCGGGGGTAATGAAAAAGGATAAAAGTACTTTTATGTATACATATTTACTTTTGGTATCGTTTTGAAGCAAAAAGTTCGTTCCGGAGTTAAAAAAGTACATTTTCGTAAAGTTAGTCAACTAGATACAAAACAATCAATTTAATTAAACGACAAAGCCCACTTACAAAATAAGTGCAATGTTAGAACAAATACTTTGTGACATATTCGAGGCATACTTATACTATCGCGAATGTACTCGTGGATACTTGAGCGAAGCACCTATTAAAATTCAGCGCTTTAACTCCCATTCTGCATTCTAGTTAGCAGTGCAAATTAAAATTGTTTTTGTTCCTGTACCGTACCACTGTATGAACCGAGTCTTTTTAGCGTATAAACAATAAACATTTGTCGGTTAAACAAACACGGTTTTATGCGAGCGATATGAGCACGCGCCTTTGGTGTTATTTGGTATGTATTTTCTCTTCGTAATCGGCGTCCCAAAACTAAAATGTGAATTTTTCGATTGGGTAATTTATTGGAATAAATATTTTTTTGGATTCAGATAAAAAATGATGTAGCAAAATTTATACGATATTTAAATGGCACTTTAAGTAAATCGCATCACAAATCATTCTATATTCAGAACGTAATACATCTTAGATTATTTTTATATGAAAATAAGGTTGCTGGTCTTTTATGAAAAAGGAAAATGTATATTGTTATAAAGAATATAAGTATAATATATAGTATTTAAATAATGTGAATATATATATTTAATATCGTTACTGGCCAATGCTAATTATGAGTTAAGTTGAACTGTCCGGTTTAATTATTTTTTTTTACGACATTGATATTGTTTTTTCCAGCAGCATACATTTTGGAGTCTTCGAATATTATTATTTAAATAGATAATGGGGACTTAATATTTTAAATATTTCATTGCTAGAAGTACAAAATTAATTGGTGAATTTTAATATTAAAATCATTCAAAAGGGACATTTTTGCGGCTCAGTTTTAGAAGCGAAACTGATAGTAACATTTTTAAATTAGGAAAATGAGGCTCTTAGTCCCTGTTCAGAAGCATTTTCATACCAGCCAGGGATCAAGATAAGGATAATACATTCTGAATTAAAATAATTACAGACCTCGCTCCAACATAGGAATGACAATCATTTTGGTAAAATATAATAAAGAAATGTAGACTCTTTACAGCCAATGATATGTGCATGAACATTTTTAATTGTATTTGCTAATACTTATAGATTTCAGAGAAGAGGTTTCATTTTCTACTTAATTTTTACTTATTTACTAAATCAGACAAAGAGTATGTCGGGTGATCCTAACAAATTTTCATTTTCTTGTATTTAATGGATTGTACAGTTGTTCCCCAACACCAATCTGTTGGAAAGCTTATACGTTATGAAACTTGGACACCTTCTGTGTTAGCACCAAAATATTGTCTGATCTCGTTCGTTGCATACCTAGCCATTATGCTGATGCATCGTTGGAACGCCAGTGGTGACAGGAGCAAGATAGATTATGTCATTGTGGTATGTGTGTTTTAATGTATTACCTGCGTTTCCTCGTGTAATATTTCAAGTATTAAGTACTTGATAATATTTGTTGCTATACTAATTCTTCTTTTTTAATATGATTCATTTTTCTAAAAAGTCAACTAAAGTTGACAGTCTTGGAGTTGTTATAAAATTTAAAATCAGACGATTTTTCTTCTTTTAATTTTATGTTAGAATATATTTTATATATTTTTTATGTACGAGCCATTGAATATGCATGTAAAGTATGTGAAATAATTATTCTTCTTAGTTGTTTACTCTTGACAGAGTAGTAATGGTTGACGATGCTGCATTTTCTTTGGCCAATGAGGCTCCCGCGATGTTTCTCCACTTGTTACAGTTTAGGCGTCTCGGGAACTCTGGACGATGGAGGTTTGTGTTGCAGCTATGATGAAATTTGTTCAATGCATATGTAAGCACCCGCACGACCGTCTGCTTCCCACTGAACAACGAGCTCCACGGAGTATTCGTTGCGAGTAGCACGAATATTTACGGATAGCATAATTACAAGAAAATTATTACGGAATTAGACTATCGAAGACCGGACTGATACTTGGCGCTCCTTGGGTTAGGCCTTAATTTAGCTCCGGATGGCGTAAGAAAGCGGTTCCCGGATCTCTCCCGTCTCAGGCGCAGAGTGGCACACCGTGGTGGTTTAGTGGGTAGTCTGGCTGGTGTCAGTCAGGAGTCCCACACGAAGCGAAGCCCCTGTACCCGCAGGGGGGGAGCGAAGTGCGTAAAGGCATTCCACCACGTCNATCGAAGACCGGACTGATACTTGGCGCTCCTTGGGTTAGGCCTTAATTTAGCTCCGGATGGCGTAAGAAAGCGGTTCCCGGATCTCTCCCGTCTCAGGCGCAGAGTGGCACACCGTGGTGGTTTAGTGGGTAGTCTGGCGAGTCAGTCAGGGAGTCCCACACAAAGCGAACCCCCTGCGTAAAGGCATTCGTAAAAAACGTAAAAAAAAAACAAAAAAAGGCCTTAATTTAGCTGTGGACGACAATAGGCCTCAGCTTAGTTCATCGGTTGATAATGATGGTGACAATAATTTTATAAGGAGCAACTTTTTATTTCACTAATCACACTTTATCATTCATATTTATTTTTAGCACCTAACTTTTGCCCACGGTTTCACCTGCATATATGTTGGTTATAGCCGGAAAGAGTAACCTATGCCCTTTCTCAAGAACCAAACTATCTCCATGGATGAATAATATTGAAATCTGTGCAGCGGTTTAGACAAAAACAGTTACTTTCTAATTTATAATATTGGTCTTGATATAAAAAATACTGCTGCACTAGAAATGATTTTTATGTCATGTGTGATTTTAAAGACCAATAAATAATCATCACAAATACTAAAGTTTTCCAGTGGACTACTTAAATTTGCATTACATTAGAAATATTTGATCAGTCAAACCCAAATACAGTACAGGAATTTCTCCATCCAATTTCGGGTATAGCTTGGGAACTTGGCTTGTCAAAATTGATTAGCTTATTAGTATCGGATCTCGGGTCGGAAGCTTCTTAATTATCTAGCCTCCAAAGACGGTATAAATTCTCCCCTCCACGAAATACGACGAAGGACTTGTCGCCGAGTATATGTGTAATTAGATTATATTATTTATGCTTCTTATGTGAAAGTAGATATAAAGCAAAAAAATCATTATAATATCAGGTTATTTTGTTTATATGATAAAATTTGCCAAGGTTTGACCACAGATAGTTTTTTTTTCATCTGGTAATTTTAGCTTTGTCAGTGCGGAATGAATAAATAAAGAATTAAATAAACGATAAATATATATATATCGTTTATATATATATATATATATTATTTGCTTTTACTGTAACTAAAAAATTCAAATTAATAAAATTTACGTGCCACGGTGTTTGTAACAAACTCCTCCGAAACGGCTGGACCGATCTTTATAAAATTTTGTGTGCATATCTTTTCATTCATTGTCTAAGATATTTTATTTTTTATACCCCTAAGTGGTAAGGGTGACCCACTCCAATATATATTTTTTATTTTTTTTGTAATTCATATATGTAATTTATATGTTTTATAAAAAATATGTAGCAAAACAGCGTTTGCCGGGTCCTAGCTGACTTTGACTTTGACTTGAGCTTTAGTATATAATTCTTATTATATATTTGTTCTTAAGTATAATTTAATAATAACCGGCTAGAGCATTGGATGAAAATTTAGTAATTAGAACTGTTCAAACAATGAATGTACATTTTTTATAGAACAAAGGAAACGAATAGATCGTATGTTAGAACGACCTGATAAGTATTTTATAATATTTATTTTTTTATAATATTTTCGGACACCAACTCACCTGGTTGTCTTAATGCCTGGTTGCCAATGAGGTCGCCCTTAATTCATTACTTAACTGACATTTGCAAGTATGTTGTGCAAGTAAAGAGTTTTCTATCTAACACACGTTGCCATCTAGTCCCAAACTTAGTAGAGAGTAAGGCAGTCTTGGACTACAACTACTGTCAAGTGACTGTCGTCGGCCATGGACTAATTGCAACTCAAATATCACAAGTACGTTGTCGCTATTTTAATGTTTCTTTTCTCCTACAGAAAAGGTGGTATTAGTGCTTTTGTTATATGTGGCTCATTCGGTCGAAAGTGGTTTTCTGTGAGGCCGTGGTAATATTTCCTTCAAGCCGACCCTAAAAGACGTTAGCGTCTCTCTCCCAGTACTACTACAACTAGCAGGATTTATATTTAGATAAGTTGTTAGTTTGTTCGTGTAGATAGTTAAGTTCTAATTACCTTTTTGTTAAGCGGATTGTTTCTAAGTTCATAATTATTATGAGTGCAGGTGGGTTCATCTACAAAGATAATTGTTACTATGATAGACCATACAACCGCACACTTTTGGGAATTACGGATGTTTTTACTCACGCAACGCGGTAATATCCGGATATTAAACATGTTTATAGTACATAAGTAATTGTTGTAACTATATTCATCACAATATACTGCGATTTTCAAGATAAAGCGGTAAATGTTCGGTCATAATTAAGTGGTCACTGTCTTGTTAGTGATGTGACGGAAAGTTTGGAGATTGTAACAGACTTTATAAAAGGAAGAGTTGGTCTATTCGGATGTACTGATATTTTATAACCATATAACGTCGTCCTTCAAGAATTGATTTGTTTTTTTTTAGTTAGTGGTAAAGATACCGTTTCGTTCTTCTCCAAATAAAAACAAATTATATTGGAATATTAAGCGCCCAAATTTTAATTTTCGAAAATTCACCCTGAATTTTATTTGTCGAGTCTTAGACGTTTCTATCATTGAATATCAAAAATTATTCAAAAATTTTGAAAAAACAAACAGTGAAGTTATACTTTTTCAGCATCGAATTAAGAAAATAATAAAAATTTTAAAGGAAATGACGAAATTGTTAAAAGTCAGTGATGGTAATTCTATTATTGTCATCACTTAACTAAAATTCACAAAAATTTGTTGTTCGATTATATACTATAATTTAATCTGCTTACAGTACTATTTTCGATATCACATATTTCAGCTGTTACTGTGTGTCACTTTAGTTCTGCACCAAATACACGTAAATCAGAAAAAACAGGCTTGTTTATTACTAAAATAAAAAAAATACTTTAGCATAATCAAAATTAATAAATTACTCAATTTAAGCCATAACTTTTCTTTTGCTATTCTAATCGTTCTACGATTAAAACGTGTAGCATTTGACGTGAAACTTGTCAGGTCTCACTAAACTAAGAAGTCGTCTAAATACATACCGACTAAATTATTTACTTAATTATTCCTTTTAATTTTTACATTTAGCTTTTTTAATTTTTGCATTTATTAATAAACAAGCGTGTACTTATGATCAATTTTGTGATATGATGATGATATACAGGTATAGTACCTTATACTTGTACATATATAATCATCATCAGCCTATTGCAGTCTACTACTGTATATAAGCCTCCTCCACAGCATGCCACTTGATCTGCATTCAGTATACATATATATGTTTTATATAACTGCTACCATTTTTCCGCGGCTCCGAATGCGTGTATGTTGGTTGTCACGATAGAAAGTAGCCTACGTAAAGACAGGAAGGCCTCAGAAATCATAGTATCACCATGCCAAATGTCACTGAAGTCGATGCAGTGGTTTAGCCCTGAAAACGCCAGATAGACTTACCTATGAATTTGTAATATTAGTATAGATTTCATGTTTTATTTTTATATATATCGTCAAGTACCGATCACATCTTTGTAAATGCATGTGCGTAATATGTATTCAATATGTATCTATTTACATAAATATCCCGGGTCGGGCCAAAAGTGTTAATTAGTTTTTCTGATTATATAAATACTTAATAACACCTCGGAGTTTGGAAGTTGGGGTCTGAACCCCGGGCCTCGGAGAGCACGTAAAGCTGTCAGACCTGCGCCTGATCTCTCCCTGATCGTGTCGGTCAATCGTCCCATCAGATTGTGAGAGTGAGGGAACAGAGAGTGCACCTGTGTTTGCGCATACACTTGTGCACTTTAATATCTCCTGCGTAGTTGGCTGGTTTCCGTTGAGACTGGCCACCGTGGCCATAATCGGCTAGGAGAACATCATTTATATAAAGTTATAATCTGCGTAAAAATGACACGTAAATAGCCATCGTATGCAGTGGGTTCTATACCGATTTTACTTCGTGGATTGAACTGCCTTAACAATCTGCGTCATCAATGTTCACCATGAACATTGATGAACATTGATGAAATGCATAATTCCTATTCCACATATCATCACCATCATCAATCATATCACAAGTTTGCATTATCATACAAAGTGATCGTTTTGACAGCTGATAAAAAGGAACTAATTTGATTAAGGTGTCATATACCCTATCAGTGAATGACATCACCCTTCGTTAAAAGAGAGGCTCAAGCCTGTAGAAATGCTCTACGTTTAGTAACTTGAAATTGTCTTCAATAGCGTGCGTTACAAAAGATGTGACTCACTCTATCTCGTTGAGTCACCGAAATGGTCTGAATACAGCGATAGATGTAGTACAGCACTTTAGATAAAAAAAAATATGTAGTTGAGAATTAGGGGTACTAGTGACGGTGTGATGTGTGAGTGAGCGGAATAAGTAACAATGTGTGTCACTTTTAGAGTCAGCGTAGACCAAGAGGGATAATCGACAACATGATCATAGGCAAATGCCGTGTTCAAACATATTATAGCAATAGTTTTGAAATTTATGTTCGAAGGTCATAAAAATCCTCACCGATGCTTTTTTTATGGAATAGGGGGCGAACGAGCAGTCTTATCGCCTGATGGCAAGCGATTACCACCGCCCATGGACACCCTTAACACCAGAGGCGTCATAAGTGCGTTGCCGGCCTTGGGGGATGGGGAGAGGGATGAGGGGAATGGTTGGATTATGGGCCTCCGGTATCCTCACTCACTCGGTAAAACACAGCGCAAGCGTTGTTTCACACTGGTTTTCTGTGACGCCGTGGTATCACACCGGTCGAGCCGGCCCATGTATGCCGAAGCGTGGCCCTTCCACGGTAAAGCGCGGCTATCCCACGGGCTTTCGATCTGGGCTTTCCCTTAGACTATTATAGTAGGTTTTACACAAAACTTACACATTTTAAAATATCCTTAAATTTTGACTAATATTAATATCTTTAAATGTATAGTGAACATTAAGATTTTCAGTTTTACTAACATTAATTATATATATTATATAAGCTATAGAATTAATTGGATATCTGTGTATGAACCAGATAGATTTATTTATATTTCGGACATCAGCGCTCTTCTTTGAGAATAGATATTACCTAGAAGCATGTTAAAACGGCTCACTCTAATCAGATTAACGTTAGTATATTTATCTAACTATAGAACATAAAAAAGAAAATAGTATGATATCTGGGTGTTGTGTGTTTGTTGGTTTGTGTGTGCGTGTGTGTATGTCAATGTATCTAAGTGTATATATAATGTTTCGTTTTAACTCCTTAAGATGATAAAGTCTTGTTAATCTGTTTGCTTACAGAGGTTATACGACTATGATGTTTGCCTTTCATTTAGATTTCCCTTGATACTTGTTTCGTGTTTCATCTTTTCATCATATAGCGTCATGGTCTGATTTATGAACTGCTAGGATTATTGCATCTAATCGCTGAAATTGGGGTGCAACTGAATTTTATCCTTATAAAAAAGGATAAGCCTGTCGTAGATTAAAGTTTTGTACAAAACAATAGTATCTGGAATCCTTCAATATGTTATACATGGATTCTATTAGGAGGTTAGATGTTTATCTATCGTGGAAGTCTGCAAAACAAATTGAGGCGACTTCCACATACAACGCTACAGAAATATGCTACAACGCCATCTACCGAAGATACATCGAACTACAGAGTAACGAAGGAAACGAAGAAACTACCAAGCATGAATCGCGCAAAAGAAATTTTGGCGCCGATTAGCATATATACAACATCCCAACGTCAATCGTTAGTCAGTGGCCTGCCAGGCATGATCGCCTTACCTGGCCGGAGAATCCCCCCTTTGTGTTGGAGGAATATGACACCCGTTCCTCCACAAAGTGAACCTATCGCAGTCATTGCTGTTAAAATATAGTTGATTAAAAGTAGAACATGTTGCAGAAATTGTCCTCAAATATGAACAGATAGTGTGGTATGGGTACGAATAATTACATCTCGCATTACCGCCCCAATACTGTATAAGTAGTTTTGCTTTAGGTTTCTTATCGGTTCTAGTAGCATCTTCATTATTACCATCATCAGCCTACTGCTGTCCAACGTTGGTCATAGCCTCTCCTATTAAACTACGCTCTGAACAATTTTGGGCTTCTCGGAACTAGCTATAGGAGTTTCTTAGCTTAATATGAATCATCTTATGGCATAAGTAATACATCATTCAGATTAGTGTATTTGTTATAATGATATTTTTTTATTTAAATATCCAGTACTTTGGTTACCTCAGGTTACGTGGTAATTTGGCTTTACTTTCAAATATTCTAATCCTCTTACCAAATAGAGTAAACTATAAACTAACTATAAACTAACTATAAACGTGGTTTACGACGATATATTAACATCAAACGCTATTTAGTTATCAAAACAATTTTAAGTTTTTAAGTCAGAACGAAAAAATAAGTTTAGTACTTAGTAGTTGTAAAACTAGAGCAGTTTGAGTTCTTTTAAAAGCTAGTATGAGATTATGATCTGATAGAAATAAAAGACTTCAACAGGGTAAACCCTTACTTGATTCTAAATACAAAGAAATAAACAACTAATATAACGTACGATATATCAGAAGGATACTAAAAGTATCTTGTCTGTCTATAGTTAAGATCTTAAGAAAGATTTATGACTTCAAAATACCAGATTTAAATAATTCAAGTTCGTAGGTAATATTAGCCCACCCTGTTATGTTGCTCACCCAAAGTTTAGTAGTTAATAAAATAACAAATCTACTCACCTCAGGGGTATTAGTGAAGAAAAAACAAACTTAGAACTTTGGTCAGAAGTATACCAAGTAAATAGTAGGAATATTGATTCTTAGAGAAAGACAAAGAATGTTATCTTGTAAAGCTGTTTCATTAATGAAGACCGACGAAAGCTTGTAAACAGTATAAGTAGTATAGAACAATAATAATGAAGAATGTTTCTTCCTGTCAAATTTAGTACTGTTTTGGACATGGCACCATGTTGGTTATTTTTTTTTATTATTTCAACAATCCGCCAAACGAGTCAGGAGGTATTGTCTTAATGTCAATCCCTACAATTGTAATTTTACAGTTTAAAATAAGAATTTTTAATAGAAATTAGAAGTTTCTTGTACTTTTACTACATCTAAGTTCTAAGTCGAGTTCTAAGTCAACTCCATTATAAGATACGGTCTTTCATTCTGATATTTTGCAGGTTAATTAAAACTTATTCGATATTTCTCATTGACCTAAAACAGTACCAAAAAACAAGGCAAATGATAAAGTCTCAGATCACAAACAAAGGAAAATTTCAAAAGTCATTTCTTTGTTGTTATAGGACATAAAAATGTATATTTTGATTAGAAACTCATATTTTGCGCTTTAAAAATTGACTTTGATGTGTATTGATGTCGGGATGAGTAATTTTAAGCCGGCAATGTTTATTGCTACTCGGAAATAACGGGCAGAAATCTTCAAGAACCGACACCCAAGATGGATGAGTTTTATACTTGATATAAGTTTATGGATGAGTTTTAAGTTATCAGCCTAGCACTTGTTGGGTTTTTAAGGCAAAGCCATGAACTTTATTCACCTATGGAGAATAAGATGTCTTATGTTTAATATATTGTTAATGAAAAATATTAATGAGAAGGGAAAAGTTATTTTGTAAGGTAGGTCTATCCGGTGTGTTCACTTATAGGATTGAGATGGCTCATAATAATTCCTTACGTACGCCAGCAAATAGAGAGGTTGTCATATGTTTAAAAATATCAATATTTACAGGGACACCTAAACTGCCAAACTATAGCTTTATCTCTGTGACAGTTCTCTCTAGTTATTTTAGAACTTATGAGGTACATTTTAGGTGTACATTTTTATTTCTACAGTATAATGTAAAGCAGATAATAGACTTCCGCAAAGAAGCTAAAAAGTATGTGATTTTTAAGTTATAATATTGAGGGGTTCCTTTACATTGTAAGTTAAGGCAGAAATATTAGCCTAGCTAACATAAGTTTAGGTACTGGAATTAAACTCACTCCTAACCGGTTTTGCCTTATGGCATTATCAAAGATTAACCTTAAATGATGCCATAAGGTGAAACCGGGCAGGCTTAAGAATAAATAAATTAAATTGAATAACGGCAAGTGAGTTTAATTCCAGAATAAATTGCAACAAGGTCAATCAAGTGCCGACAATCGTCAGTTTAAATAAGTGTAATTTATATATTAAACTAACGGTACTAAAAACTTTTAAAATTTTAATACTTACGGATGGTCAATATATGTGAAAAAACAATTAGAAATACGTATTAACACCTCACTATTACCCTCATAGCCCAGTTGTACGCTCATAGCCCAGTTGCACTCGGTGATTAGAAACAATCATCTCGATTACCCTCGGGTAAGCAACGATGGCGCGGTCAGTACCTGGATGGGTGACCGCTGGTGGCATGTTACCATGAGCGTCTCCGTGATTCGGAGGTCACGTTAAGCAGTCGGTCTCGGTTCTTATCATACGATAACAGTCGTGAAGCTTAGTTGGAGGCCTTCGGGCGGCTTAAAAACATCCAACGGCAAGATTTACGTAGCCACAAGTATTCTTGCCAGTCCCCAACCCGCACTTGGCCAGCGTGGGGACGTATGGCCTTAACCCTCTCCTGAGAGGAGACCCGAGCCCAGCAGTGGGACATTATGGGTTGTTGTTTATTGTTTGTTTTTTTGTTTTACCTCACTATTAATACTGTTTTAAATATACAAAAAAAGGATTCTCTTGTCCTTAAGATTGTTTTTAATTTAATGTAGGATTGACTGGACAGTTTTAATTTTTATAAAATATATGTTTTGAAAAATTTCAAATAAGAATCGGTCATAACGTATAAACAGTCAGCAATTTCTTGACGTGCAAGTGAATTTTGTGAGGTGAAGCGCACAATTGCTGGCACCGCAGACGGCGAACGCCACGAAAGGCGACGATTCCGCGCGTACAATGCTACGTATTTGGGACGAGACGAGTACCGCGAAAATAGACTTAGTGAAAAATCGATATGGAGGTGCTGAGCCCGCGTCCTTACTTGCCCGCTCTTTAAAATTGTGTCAAGTATTATTACTTTTTCTAAGTGTTGACGGCAACATCACCTGCCTTGGATTGCTTTCGTAATTACTTCAAACATTTCACGTACAAGTTTCATTCAAACAAAACATGAAACATCGAATGCATGTTAAGTTTTCACAAGGTAATTACTGTAAAGAATAAAGTCATCATTATAAACTAGTTAGTCACGTTCAGAGGCTAAAGTAAAAGTGGCTAAGAACACATCGTTAAGGGAATTTTGAACTGTAGTTCATGTGGGAGTTGCTTAAAGAGCCATTAATCAATCAGGGCCCGAGACGAATCAATCATCGGTCTTTACACCGCATTGATCCAGCGGTTGTTTCTGGTCAATCACATTGATTCTGATAAATACTGTCTTAGTTAATATTCCTTTGAGATGGATTGATAAGATCATTATGGTTAGGATTCTTAATTTTCTTTAACATCTTTCATGTGTTTCGATGTTCATAGACCTCGTATTAGGTTGCCTGTAAGACATTGCCTCCGGGCAAAAAATAAATTGATTCGACGCGTGGCGTTACCTGCGGGTGAAGTTATACCGCGGGTAACATTGCGGGGCTCATCTAGTTTTCTTATTCACTTAATATTTCTTCATCATAGATTTCAACAGATTGTGTTTTAACGGTTTTAGTTCCATATAATGTATGGAAGTAAAACCGTTAAAACACAAATCTAGCAAAAAACAGTACCTTAAATTGTAAGCAGTATGTAACTGCTTACAATTTAAGGTACTGTTTTTTGCTAGAGTTTAAAAAAAGTTGTCAATCTTTCGACATTTTACAATCTCGATAGGTAGATTATAATCTAACAGTTTGTACAATCTTACGGTGAAATTTACAAATGAATAATATTTAAAGTTACCACTAGTTTATACTATTCCATAAATGTAGGAAAAAGAAATTTAGACAGTATGAGGTAGTTTCATCCTGAAAAATACTACAGCGTAAATTAGACTCTATAATGGCTCCGTCTTGGAACCGAGAAAGGAAATTGTTTTGGACATTGGCATAAAAATGCACTGGAGTTTTATATGTAAAACCTTAGATTATGTATGTATATGTCTAGATAGAACATCGCACTTCAAAAGATCAAAAAGAACAAAGATTAGGACCTCTGTGGCGACTTCCACATACAGCGCGACAGAAATATACTAGAGCGCTATTTAACCAAGATACATCGAACTACGGTGGATTGAAGTAACCCAAGAAACTACCAGTCCTGAATCGCGCAATAGCAGTTCTCGCGCTGATTAGCATATATACAACATTCCAACATCAACCGTTGGGCCGTGGCCCGCCAGGCAGGATCACCTCACTCGGTCGGAGGATCCTCCCTTTGTGTTGGACATGACACCCGTTCCTCCACACATAAACTCTTTGGCAGATGAAGTTGCAGATGCCTAGCTAATAAAACATAATTGAGGTGATATCCAGATGAAAAGTTTCAGTACAAACGACTCGATTGGATGTACTGCTCAAAAGTGGCTGATGTCTAAAGGTATCTAAGCTAGAAAAGCCTAGCATCGACTTAAATAACTTTTGAATTAGAAGAAGAAAATAATAGAGTAACTTAATTACAATAGTGGAATTATTATAAGTCAGTTTGATTCTAGAATGTATTGCAACAAGTTTAATTAAATACCTGTCGGTACTAGAGTATCGAGAGTACAAATTGTAGAAGAAAATAACTTCAATTTTAATATAAAAAACGTTATTGGTCCAATAAATACAAAACATATTTTACATGAAATACATGAATACACTTACATTTACATGAATTAGATTCAAAGAAGAAAACACTGTAAACTAAAAATATTTTGCATTTTTCAAATTGCAAAGCCAGCGCTCTTAGGATTTGTGTGAATACAAGTATAGAACGATGGATTTATTTTTACTTTGTTTGTTATCTTTACGCTTCCTGAATATGCTTCCAAAAAAAAACTTAAAAAGTATAATTGTTATGCTCCGATGGTAAGATTCTTTTTTTGTTTTCTTTGTCATACTTTTCATTGATCTATCTGTTCGGTGTTTTTGAATAAAAAATATTTGGCAAATATTATATTCTGAAGAATCGACAGTAAAAACTGCTCCTTAATTTATTACAGTTAAAATTACATTTACTTGTGTTTGTATTGTTTCATTTTTTGATAGATGATGTCTGTTGTGTGAATATCAGACATCTAAGTTAATAACCTCCAGTGAAGACACGTGTTTAATAGAATTTGTCCAACCACGATTCGAAGGTAACGGTATTAGATTATGTTGTCTCGTGAGATAATTGATGTTTCCGGTGACAAATTAATCAAGAAACGGTCTGGATGAACTATTGTACATATGTTTACAGAAAGTAACATCAAAGAAAGTTGACTAAGATCTATTAATAAAACTATGTATATTCTATTTATAGATGTACTAATATTAATTATAGATAGACGTGTTATATACGGTTTTATTAACTAACAGTTGTAAAGCTTATTATGACACTTGAAAAGTTCTTAAAATAAGTAATTATTAACGCGTACACATCCATTATTTTTTTGTATTTATTTTAAGCCTCGTCCAAAAATTTCTGATAATAAGCTTAACTTTCATATTATGAAGCTGGAAGGTGCCAAGTACATCAGATTTGCTTAAGTTTAAAGACACCTCTTTCCTCAGTTATTGCGGCTAAGTCATTACTAAGTTTGTAATTCAGCTTATAATTCATCTTAGGATAATCGCAAGCGGTTTTAAATGTTTCATATTATTCAATTATTACTATCGGTTTATCTTGTTTGATAACTTTGATTAAGATTTTATGCCAGAATAACAGTAATAATTTGTTAACGATATAAATTTTATTACTGTACTAATATTGCTAGTAGGTTGTCGTTGTTGTTGGTGTACATACATTAGGAAGTGAATATCAATTATTATGGTTCTTTATTGTTTTGTGGTACGCTCTTCGAAGCTACTTAGAGACTTAAATTTTGATAGATTTTTGGATGAGAGTGGGCTGTACTGATCGAAGAATCACTGAAGAAATTATTATTATTGAACATTTACAGGATTAATTTAATTTAGTAGCTATCTTTAAGGACTTCAAATACAAATCTCTTTCTAAGTAACTGTTTTTTAGTTTATACAAGTTTAAAATACAGTCCCCAACCCGCACTTGGCCAGCGTGGGGGTGTGTGGCATTAACCCTCTCCTGAGAGGAGACCCGAGTCCAGCAGTGGGACGTTATGGGTTGTTGATTGATTGAAAATACTGTATTTCTACGATTTAGATTTATAATAATTTTCAGTATAACTTTTTATTTTACTTTTTTTAGGGATAAAAGTTGTGTATAAAACATGAAACGTATATAACGTTACATATTTTATTGGCGATCATATTTCGTCGTCCTTACGATGCAATATCTTATCCAATTCACTGCATACCCTATTGTATCGAACTATTTGCTTAAACTTTTAATCTGCAGAATGTATAAAAGCACTACAGTAACGCATTGCGTTGTGCCGTGACACTAAACATTACAAAAGTACACATGACGGCAAACGTATTGTTGCATAGTTTAAAAAAAATCCAGGGTATTAAAAAACAATAACGAAAAATATTTGCATATTTGCGAGGCTCTTCAGTTAACCGTCACACAAACAAAACGTTAATTAACATTCGATAGCACGTAACAATAAGATCAAATAAGACAAAATTTAAAGGGAGTTCATTGATTATATTATTGTTTATTTATTAGTTCACCTGCGGTTGTGGTTAGTCCGAGAATAAGGGACCTTATAATTATATGGAAATTGTTTATACAAAACAAGCTGCGGTATCTTGTTTTTTTTTGTAAAAAAGGTTTAAGCGATCTTCTTATATTACTCATAATTGGCTAACATAACAATAAGATAGGTATACTCCTGACTGGTTTGTGTGCGTGTGTATGTGAGTGTGGTATATGTGTTTGTCTGTCTAAAATGCTCTTATTCAATAACATAAAGCAAAACCGAGAAAACATCGAAACTGGTTCATACAACAGAATATTACAGAGCACAGTTATTTAGGCAGATAAGATTTTAAAAAATGCAAATGCAAAGAAAATATGGCTATCTATAAAGGTCTGCTCACTATAATTATTTTTATGATAGTAAAATTTTTCACACTTTATAACATCACACTACGATCAGTAGGAGACAGACGAAATAGCGTGGGCCAGCTGGTCTTGCTATATTATTAGCATATAACTGTTTGCAAAATAATTTTATCATATTTAATATATATATTTCAATTTCATGAATAAGGAAAAAATATTTTTAACATTTATTTGAACTTTTATTTGCAATGTGAATATGTGAAATTGAAGCCACTGCAACAATATGTCATCGCGTCTTCAAACAACGAAGTGCTAACAAGATTATGTTAATGTTTCATGTAAATAAAAAATATATAGTTGGTTTATTTTGCTCACATTATATGTTACGTATGTACTTTAGGGATACAATTATATATTTCAGATAGTGTGAAAATTTGTGACCGAGTCAGAAATGTAGTTATAAGAGAACGTTGTAGATTGAAAGAAGACGTAGTGACAATGATTGAAAAGGGCATGCTTCGATGGTTTGGCCATTTAGAGAGGATGGATGATAGAAAACAACAACAACAACAACCCATAATGTCCCACTGCTGGGCTCGGGTCTCCTCTCAGGAGAGGGTTAAGGCCATACGTCCCCACGCTGGCCAAGTGCGGGTTGGGGATAGAAAACATACGAAAAGAATTAACAGAGCGAATGTGTGTGGAAGTGTCGGAAGAGGTCGTCCACGGCGAACATTTATCGATCAAATTGGTGATATTCTGAAAAAGGGTTATGTGAAGAGCACCAGGAACCGACGAGCATGCATGCAGCGATTGATGAATATGGAGGAAACTAAAGAAGTATGTCAAGACCGTAGTAAGTGGAGATCAATTGTCTCTGCCTACCCCTCTAGGAAAAAGGCGTGATTATATGTATGTATGTTATATATTTCATCCAGCCAGAAAGTACATTAAGATATTATGTAATCATGATATGTTAAAACGTCGATGTAGTGTAGTGGTCGCCCAGTGGTCTAAAATTAATATATATATAACTACTGATTTAATTTTTCTTATTTTATTTTTGTGACTTTCTGCTCTTCTCCTTCATATAAACTGTGCTAAACTTTATACTCCTCCATATAAAGTAGGTACAAAGTTTTTGGTTCACTTTTTTTCTTATTCTTGTCTTAGGATCAAATCAACGCAATCTCTTTGAACATGATTTTTAGCACGATTGTGCTAAAAATCATGTTCAAAGAGATGTTGATGTTCAAAGAGATGTTGCATATACGAGTACCTCCATATGTGCATATTCAGACAGATAACTGAGAAGTCGTATGACATGGTATGTGATATAAGTTTATAAAAACGATTTCGAGGTTGAAAACGTATCCTTTGTATAATATACAGGCCTGGCTTTGTGTTGGTTGAAAATAAGCTTGCAGACTGAATCTGGGACAAATAGGATCTTTATTGAGGCTTAGGCAATCGACAGGCAATCTATCAGTCTTTACATAATGGCCTTTAGAAGGAAAGAGTTTTATGGTGAATAAATTGGTGTTTGTAAAAGGAATGAGTAGGTATCTAGATTAAATAAAATATATAACTTAATTCAGGAATGAAGTTCATGTAGTATGTGTTTTTATCCATGTTTGTGTTGTTAGCCTGATGGTTTTAGTCCAGCGAGGGTTTTGATGCTTGGGGATTTTTACTTTACAAATATACTGTGAAACGGTGCAAATATCAGACATGTAACATGTAGACTCTCGAAGACGTTGCTACAAAAAATACTAAGTCTGGCCATAAATAATGTTAAAATTAAAAATAAATAATAATTACTTTTGAATTTGGGATTTGTCATCTTCATACGATTGTTCATTGTATTTTATTATTATCGGCAACGTATTGTAAAATATATTTTGTGGTATTAAAATGGAGTGGGGTGATAAAGAGAACCGAAACGCTGTTATTGCATTACATAATAGGTATGGATCCAAATACTATTTTTAAAATCCTGCATACACTTAGTATCAGTCAAATGTTTGTGTACCGGGCTAGATAGGTACAATGAAACCTTCTCTATTTGTAACAGAAAAAAATCTGGCCTCACACGTTGTGTTCGTACGAAAAAAGACGATCATGTGACGAAATCCTGTTCGAAAGCAATAGATTTTATCTCGAGAGATGAAGATAGCACCTAGAACCATGTTGCGTATTTTAAAAGCTGACTTAGGACTTGCAGCCTATAAGAGACGCACTGGTCATTAATTTCTCAACTGATAATTTAAAAAAGAATAGGGTGATCGAATTAAAACAACTACTTAAGCGGCAAGCAAAGGGAAGTCACAAAAAAAAATGATTACGGAAGAGAAAGTTTTTACAATTGACCTATATTTTAACAAACAAAATGAAGCTTCCCAACTAGGTGACAGAGTACAACGTGAGCATTATCCGACTTCAGTGATGATTTGGTGGGGTGTTAGCTATGAAGGAGTGGCTTAGCCATATTTTTGTGAAAAAGGTATCAAAACATCGGCACTAGTGAATCAAGATACCAATTTTGAAAAGGTTTTTAAGCCCGTTAACGACATTATGTGCAACAACCTAAAATTGTCCTTTCAGTAAGACACGGCGCCGGGTCATAAAGCTCGATCCACCCAATCTTGGTTAGAAACGAACGTTCCAGATTTCATCAGAGCCGAAGACTGGTCGTAATCTAATCCTGATCGTAATCTACTGAATTATGATTTATGGCCAGTTTTAGAGAATAAGGTTTGCTTCAAATACCATGATGATTTGGAGTCCCTAAAACAACCCATGCGATTTGCAGTGAAGAATTTTCCATTAAAAAGAATGCGTGTTGCTTTGATAACTGGCCTCAACGTTTAAAGGACTGTATTGCAGTCAATAGAGACCACTTTGAATAAGCTTTATATTTTTTTAATGGTTTTGTATTAATGTATTAAACTAACATACTGTAATAGTAATATATGTTACGCACAATAATAAAATGTTGTTTTTCTTTATAACAATATTTATGGCAAGACTGAGTATACAATTCTAATGTTTTACATTCAATATTTTAGGAAACAATAACAAATCAAGTTTTATAACTTTTAGCTTGTGCTATATTTAACAAGCACTAGCCGAGGTCTAAGGATAGTGATGGTTTATATTGTAAGTGTACTAGGCAGTAGGACGATGCAAGTATCTTTGGATGTTTCTAATGATACAACTTGTTCATAAAAATTTTGGATCAATACAAATAATATTTAAAATAGGAAATTAAATATAATAATGCTAAAACTATACTCAATTCACAATTTGAGGACAAGTGCTACAAATGTAAAATTGACTATGCTTCTCATACAAATATTTTAAAGTTAAATTTATCTAAGTCGGCCCTAAACGTGATCAGCTTAGCAGTATCAAATCAAAATGACAAGCGTTGACTGTTCAGAACATTTAGATGAGTTGTAACATCAAGGGAATTTATATCAGGGTTGGTGGTTAAGTCTCATCACTATAAATTTGACGAAAGCACCCTTTGGAATAATCTGAAATTTATTTATTTAATGGGTATATATTATTTATATTGCTATACAGTGTATATATTGGGTTGGTGTATCGAACCAAATGGCGTGGAATTGGAGAGACTAGTCCAGCTGTGGACTGCGATGGTCTGATAATGATGATATAGTGTGAAACTACTACTAATATAAGTTTTATTAGATTTGGCCTCGAGGCGCAAGTATTGAACAAATAGATTAATATTTAACGTAAAAACAAAGCATTAAAATAATAATATAATTAATCACTCTGGAATGTACTCCTAGCCGAAATCAGGATGTTCACAAACCGCCTTACTTTTAAGAAAAAAGCACGCGAACTCCTTCAAGTAGATTAAACAGTACAAGCTAGTACCGATAGTTACATTTTATTTAATATTAAGTATATGTATACTTACATATGTTATGTATGTATAAATATGTATGGTAGAGGATTTGTATATATTGGTTGTATCTGATGCAGGGTTACCTCTTATTAACATAACTATTATGTTCTTTGTCGAATTCAGTACTTTATCTTTTGCGCTTACCGCGTCATATTTCTACTTTACTTGAAGGTTGACTAGTAGAGAATGCCTTATGACATTAAGCCCGTCTTTGTGCGTCATGTGCAGAAAGTTGCAAATAAATAAATAAATAATCTATTAATGACATATTTTTTTTAAAAGAAATCTAATACCAATATCACTTCACGTCATCCACGTTTATAATTGTTTATTCAGGACATCAGTTTACTCAATACAAGCCTTGGAAAACAATCACAGTTTAAGCGACACTAAAAATACGAACTATGAAAATATCAATTGTAAGGTTAAAAATTCGGAGATCAATTAAAAAAATTTAGATGTTGTTAAGCCATTCATAGTATATATTTATACGCTTTAATAAAATATTTTACACCATCTGACACACAGCGCCATCTAGTTTCAAACCAAGCAAAGAATTGGTGAATGAAAGTATGTAAGCTTTTTTCTTCACTAAATTTCTAAATATACCATATAGTGGTATATATTGAAGCAAGTTATTATAGACCGATCGCTTTAGTCTTTATATAAAGAAAATACTGACATTTACTGAGAAGCACGTTTAAATGTAATGAAATTTATTCTAGACCTTTCCAAATGTAATCCAATAAAAGTAAAATAAACAACGTTTTAAAAACCACCTTGATAATTGCATGGTAACGAGAAACAAAGAAAGGTTTCGTTTTATAATTTTCTTGATAATAATTTTCTATTTCTAATGTATTAAATGTTAATATGGTAGTTTTAACTGGGTGTGCGCCGGGCGATACTCTATGCATTACACAAATTCCTTTGATTACAAACGATCTTCCGGTTAAATTTAATTGATTGCAGTTTCCTCTCAAAGTCTACTTCACGATGACACTGACAAGTCTCAAGTCTCGAAACAAATTTGAGTGTTTATCAACTTTGTTGCGATAGGTTTAAGAGAATACTGATTCCCTCATGGCTAGTTCTATATAAGTTACTCACGAGTAAGCCCAATAGCTTAGTAGCTTTGGCACCTGGATTAGTAAAGAATATTGTCTTTAGAGACGTTTTGTACAATTTTTTTATTTACTGTGTTTGTCATTATTTCCATCACTCGAAATCAAACCTAACGCGAGTGAAGACGCGGATAAAAGCTTTTGTTTAATAGCCATGATTAAAGTGCGTATTTTTTTATTTAACAAAGAAGAGAAGAAACGATGAAAGGGATCCTAGGATATACGTTTAAAATAAAACAATCAACAATGTCCCACTGCTGGGCTCGGGTCTCTTCTCAGCAGAGGGTTAAGGCCATACGTCCCCACGCTGGCCAAGTGCGGGCTAGAGACTGGCACGACTACGTTGTGGCTACGTCATCTTATCATTGGATGTTTTAAAGCCGCCCAAAGGCCTCCAACTAAGTCTCACGACTATTATCCCTAGATAACAACCGGGACCGACTGCTTAAGACGCTCATGGCAACATGCCACCCACCAACGGTCACCCATCTAGGTACTGACCATGCCGTCATTGCTTACCCTCGGTGATTGTTTCTAATCACTGAGTGCAACTGGGCTATAAGCGCCTCAAAATAACACGAATATTATAAAATTGAATTGCAATTATGTGCTTCTGTGCAATTATATAGATAGCTTATGTATATATAAGCTATCCATATGCTTTATTTTTTTTATTTTTTTTTTTTTGAAAAAAGACAACTCCCGCACGAATTATCAGAACCACATAATTGAAATTTAATTCAATTATTTTAAATAAGCGTGACGTAACGGCATGACGTACATTATCTTGATAAAACGTCAATAGCAGGGTGCAGCGTCTTGGAATGAGCAGAAGTAAAACTGGCGAGCCGACTTTTAATGAAATAACGGACTTAATCTTAATCTTGCAAGCTGTCACAAACACTCGTTAAAATTTATCTGGAATTATTAGAGTTACAATTATTTTCTTTCCTTTTTTCCTTCTCGATTGTTCTGTCAGTTTGATTGTGTTTTGTTTTAGAAATGAACCTCTTGTGTTACAGTTTTTGACAAAGAATTCAGCTTAAACATATTTGAAATGGAAAAGCGTTGAATGAAAAAATCGAAAAGGTAAAAATGGTTATCTGCAAGAACTTAAGGTTTAAAGTTCATATTTATCTACAATACTAAACGTGAAACAGCCGTCAAATAGCATCATTACAAGCTTTTTTTTAAATTACTCTGATGATAAATTATAAATATAGCGATAGCAGCTGGGAATAAAATAAAAGTTATACTAAAAACAGGCCGTATTATTCCAACTGTTTGGATTAGAAGCTTTCAAAAGATTAACTAGACCAGACCTCCGGCAGACCGTTTGGGTAAAAGTTGCTCTGCGACTCAAAGCCGTAATTACATTTATAACAAAAATCATTTCGTGACTCAATTAAAAGGTTACGTGGTATTCGTAATACATTCCAATGTGCGTATTAATGAAGACAGTGATGTACGTCATTTTATATTTTGTGGAAAACCTTTACACTTCTTACTCGATACGGAGCATGACGCGACAAGGCGATGCGCACCAATATTTGTTTTGTGAAATTAATTTGAAGGCAGTGATTCAGCTACCGTGGGGTCGATGAATTATTATTTCTCTTTGAATTTATGATTAATTAGATTCATCCCTAATTATGTTTTTTGTTTGTTTCAGATATTACGACGGGAAGCAAGAGCTAACCTTATACATTAATTAGTTAATTATAATACAATCGAATAAACGACGAAGCGCCTTCAATCAATATTTCAATTATTTATTAGTTAGCTTATTCTGTATAGAAGATAGTGTACACAAGTGCCAAACGTTGGAGACGCGTGGGTTTCGCGCGTCCGGCGTCCGTATCGCGTGTAGCGTGGTGGCGTCGTGGGTCGTGTCACGATCGATGCGTACGCGTGGTGTTGCTCTCGACAGACGCCAGAAGGCGTGAGTAAGTCGCGCGCGTGTGCGCGTCGAATCGTCAAGATTGAGGTGGTGGCCGGGTGCGGTTGGGGCAGGCGCGCGCGCGTGCGCCCGTTGCACGCGTTGGGCCGCGCGGCCGGTATGTTGGCTTCGCAGCGCTCGCAGTCCTGCAACGAAGAGGGTGCGTTCTTCGGGGCGCGTGCGCTGCGCCGGCCGCGCGGCAAGGGCAGCGGAAGTCCCACTTGCTAGGGGTACGCCATGTCGCTGCGCAGCCTACACCGGCGGCTCTCCTCCGCCAATAACACGTAAGTTAAACTCTGTTTAGTACTAATTCTATTTCTAAGAAAACATTTATATATGCTACCTACCTCGATAACTAATACAAGCTGATTTTTCTAAGCCATTCACATTTATTCCATTTGAAAGACGATCGTACTTACTCTAGCGGCAAGTCATCAAAATGTCGAACGTGCGACCATCGGGATGTGAATATTCAATTACCAAACCTAAATCCGAAGCGCACAGCCATGAATCCGATGTGAACATGCAAAAATAGACCTTAATACTTTAAGGTCTGATTGATTCTTGCTTCACTTTTCAATTTCCGCTCGTTATTACCTCGGGCGAGCACAATTAGAGATCTATAATCGTGGTAAAAATTATGCAATGTTAGAATTTATGCCCCCGGGTAATGTATTGATTTTCATTCCTTATTTTGTGCAGATTGTAGGTTGATTAGCTTATTAATGACATTGTTATCAAAATATGTTCAAACGCGCATAATTCATTTTGATTGACGCACAAACGGGTTGGTTGATGTCTCGACAAGGTCAGAATTCTGGATCGGACGTATGTTGGCTGGAATTGACGGCGTGCAATTATTGGCACGCACACTCTACCTCTCATTGAATGGACAGACCATTTGTTTTCATCATTGATGCGTTTAACACTAGATAACATATTATGATTTTTCAGTTCCAATTAAAGTTCAGTTAAAATTTATTGCTTCAGTTGTATAAAAGGAATCTGGTATTCCTATCGACTAATTGGAATATTTGCATACCCACCAGTTCGAAAATATGTCATTGAAGTGTGCATATGGGTTATGCATAGTTAATCACATTCCTTTAAAAGTTGTTATGATACATGTAAGTACGGTTTTCCTTATAGAAAAAAAACTTTGAAGCTTTTCTTATTGGCAAGGTTGTCAGTATAGTTCTAGTTTCAGCCATATTTGAGTAAAGAATATATATATTTTTTTTACATTTTAAATAGTATTATCGACTTAAATGCAGTATTATTTACTCTTTAATTCTCTTGCTAATACAAATTGATTCTTTTCAACACTAGAGATGTATGCCTACCCTCCCAAACAAACAAATATTTTTCCGAATCGGTTTAATAAAGAGTTCTGGGATAACAAACAAAATAAAACACAAACGAACAGTAATCTAACATATTTATTTGTGTTAATTACCATCGTTGATTTCAAATCAACGCTAAATCAATCAAATCAAAATTAACTATTGTAATAACTTTACACAGTATAACACCTTGCAAACCTTCGTAAGCAGATTACTGATAAACTTATAGTATACATTTCTAAATATAATCCTTTTTTTAACCCTGACCTGGCCGTACAGGTCTACAGACCTTATTAAAATCTTATTATTTCATACTATCTACTTTTGACGTCTTACAGACACGATATACTACTAGGGTAGTTCATAAATCTATTATAGAGTCGAATGAATATACTTGTCAGCGACATACGGTCAAGGTTCGCTGTGGTACCTTTGTAACATACATTAAAGTACATTTGAAACAAACAGGCCCATTTGTTGCTCTGGTTTAAAAATAGATTCATTGAATAAAACATTTGGTGCCTAATATATAAACTTTATTAAGCTATAAGCAATGGCTCTGTTATTTACAATTTTAAACTTACAGCCTTAAAGTTAAAAATAACACAAAACCGCTGCGGAAAGTTTTATAATTTTTTTGAATAAAGCTGTTGTTTGGTAGTTTTGTATTGTTAATTGAGGATATAAGGTTTTATTCACGGATATATTTTGGGTATTGATTTTATCTACGAGTGAATTGGCCTAAAGGCCTACAAGTGGTATATCCTTAATTTAAACTGATTCTTTATAAGACTTAAAAAGGGCGCCCGAACTGTTAAGAGAATATAAGAACTATTTTTTTAATTAGTGCAGAGTTTCAATATTGCATCGACTTAAAAAAAAATGGAGGTTATTATTCGGCGCATATTTTCAACAGACTTCGTCAATTACAGACTGTTGAATTTTGTTCAAACGATATATGTATGTTCTAAGAACATTGCTTTGGCCCTGTTCAGCGATTCTTGTTACTTTGATAGAGGTCACAGGTTTAATTCCTAACCGGGTCAAATATTTTGTAATTTTCTTTACATATTGTCTAACTAAATACTTTTATCTATAATACGCCTAGATATGTAAATATTTAGGTACCTATGTTTGTATAGAAATGTATGCCCGATGATGTCAAGAAACTTGTGACCTATTACATTAATGGGACTAAGGCTTTGTCGGCAAAATATGGGTATTTTAATATGTTTCTGATCATACTCTTGTAAACAAAATACGTGAGAATGACTTTAGGAAATGAAACCCGTTTCATTTCCCTAAATGTGTTAAGTTCATAAAACTTCCATGCATACGATATTGGTAAAATATATGAACTCCTATAAAACATCGTAAATGTGTTGCCTAAGTAAATCATTGTTTCTTTTATAGGTAATCCGAAGAGAATATTGATTAAATTTATGTACTGACTTTGATGTTATGGGGTTGTTTGTGGGTTTATTTTTTACATGTATTTTTATTAGCAATATTGTAAAAACCACATTACATTCAAAACATAACAGATTTTTTCCGGTGAAACAGTTTAATTGAATGTTAGATATGCTCACGTTATTAATATGGGATATTTTTATTCGAAAATTAAAATAAAACAACGAAGGAGTAAGGTTAAACCCAAAGCCTCCTCTCGTCTTCTCGTCACTCCCGTTGTCCTTCTTTCGTCTCCTCTGCCACTCCTTCGGTGTACAAGCACCAGCTCGCGCGTTGTAATTATATTTGGCAAAAATAATAATAAATAAATAAATACAAATTCAAATTAAAAATCATTTATTCAATTAAGACACTAAGTGACATTTATAAACGTTAAGTTACCAATATAATGATTAAAATGTATTCATTGTCATTGATATTTATAAGCTTTTCCAACCACACAATACTAAAAGCTGTGTTTTTGTAACTTTCATCCTGTTAAAAGTGGAATAATACCAATTTAAATAAATAAATATTTCGGACATCTAACATACAACGCCATCTAGTCCCAAACTAAGCGGAGCTTGTATTACGGGTACTAGACAACTGATATGAATACTTACACTTTAAAAAAAAAAGAAAAAAAATCATACTTTTATTTTGTTAATACATACATGCTATACAAAGAAAACACCCAAGCTCCGAAACAAATATTTGTAGGATCATATAAACATTTGTTCCAACCCAGGATTCAAACCCGAGACCTCAGGGACAGTAGTCGCGTACGCTACCACTGCGCCACGGAGGCAGTCAAAAAAATTGAGACCCCTTTCACCAGTTAAGTTCTCTCTCCGACCAGCATTGAGTTTATGTCTTCACAGTTTACCCTTCCCCGTAAACAATCCATTGTCAAATAATTGTACACTGTATTTATCTATTGTAATGCGGTGATTCGATTAGCTGTGCATATAAATACGTTACAATTTTGAAACCGTAAATACAGTAGAATATAAACACTTAAGAAAAATATAGACGAGTTTCACTTTCAGCTATAAAATTTATCATAACTTGTAAAGTGATTAATGAAACCAGTTCAAAATACTTTTCATATTGTTACTCTCAAAGTATCTGATATTGCGCCTATTTATAGCTTGCTTCAACTCGTAGATGTACTAAACGAGAATGTAACGTAGACCGAAACTTCGTAGAATTATGTAGCTACGGTTTTCGTCCAGTCTGCAGCACTTGAGTAATTTTAACTTTATGACTTTGCTCTCACGGTTGAATTTTGAACAGTAGATTTAGCTACTGCTTAGGCCTTTGGCTAATGTACAAGGGTTACACCGCAAAGTGAATTCCAAACCGCGTAGAATGTATTTCCGCCCTTTGAATACATAGCGAGGGCGTTGTTTACGATAAAAGTGCCATTATTTAACCTACTTAACGTTAATTAAAGCTACATTTTTGCGGTTTCCTATAACTGGTCCAATCGGTTGGCTTATAATCTAGAGAAGTTTCATGCTATTTATATTCTGTAAACTTATTGGGAAGTTTTATTGCAAGAGTTTACGCAGTGTCTTTGTTATTCATACAAACAAAACAGTTTCTCCAAACAAAGTATACTGTGCAAGCAGTAGAACATATGTAGGACGGAAAATCCCTCTTGAGACTTAAAGGTTCAATAACGATCGTGAGTTACGTATTCTGTAACACTCCAGAAGCGGGTGAATCGATAGATATATTGTTGATATTGGTTATAGCGAAGTCTTAGAAAGTGACGTAATAAGTAAAGTCGGGAACAGGGGTTAATACATCTAAAACAAAAGACTTTATTGGCTTTGGTTTAGTTATAATAAAGATATACGTTGAAACACTATTGTTGTTGTTACGAACGTAAAGAGATTCTACTGTATGTCAGTAGTATTGAAAGATAATTCATTTGTATGCGCGTATGGAACGCTACCGTACACACGCTATTTAAATATTTTAGTATTCAATACACAATGAGTTATTCATATATCCATGGAACTTCTTTCTTCATTCATGCCATTAATAATATCATTATATCGTATTCTAGATCTTATTTTGATCTCCGAAGATACATGCATTATCATTACTGCGACAGCTTTGGAGACACTCCGTACAATTGACTATAGCATACATATTATTGAAAATATTTTGTATTTTAATACATTTCTTTTGTAAATTTCGTAATAAAACTAAATGTATTTTTTCCCTACTTATAAAACTGACTAGCCAAAACAACCAGAAGTAGTAGTTAAAAAAAGCTAGTGAATTTTTTATCTCGTGTCATTAATTTTTTTTTTCTAGTTATCTGATTTTATATAACTGCCATTTTCCATGGATACTTGCATCTCAAGAAACATGTTGAGTGCTCTCCTTTGAATGAATTCATGTGGTTGATCTTCGGTAACCACATGAATTCATTGAAAAGTAAGAAAATAAGTTCCCGGTACTTTCTGTGAGATCAAAATATTATTCCTTTTCAGAAGATTTAATTGTGGCATAGTATGGCCCTCCAACGATAAAATATAGATGTTCTTTTATGAAATCATTGTAAACAGAGCTACAAACAGGAGAGGATAAATGTGACTAATTTATATAGTAATTATACATCCTGATTCATTGGTGACTAATACTGATTCGAAACTCCAAAAAAACATTTTAGCTTCTGTATTTACTTTTAAATTTATTAAATTATTGTTAAGTATAATTCTCATATCATATTGTTGCTCAAATTGAACTGCGAGACTATTTAATCGATTTTCACGTCTTTTTTGAACGTTTGTTTTGCTGGCGTGCTTAGGATGTTATAGTTAACATCACGGTTAGCTCAACTGGAGCCGGGCAAGATTGAAAAGAGATACAGATGAAGTTATGAGGGTCAGCTCGTGTTCTATAATACATCAACAACATCATAAACACACCATGCAGTAAAAATATCATACAACAAACATGTCATGCAATAAAGCGAGAATGTCGCATTTATATTCTTCTAGATGAAGCTAACTTCATCAACGAGACGTGAGAAGAATAAGTCATACTTCTTTTAGTATATTGCCATGTGAAGAGTCTGGGAGATAATAATATGATAGTTTTCAATTCAGAGTAAGCATTTGATAAAAGTCTGAGCCTGAATAAAATGGTTTTAAAAGCTCAAATTCAGAAAAGAAGTATGAAAAAAGTAATATTTTTTATTTCTATTTCTTTCATTACTTTTTTGAACATTCCATCGCATATCCTTGTAGGAATACGCTAAGAATACAACGTTAATTAACAACTAAAGGACAAACTACGCAGATTTGAAACAGGGGCTTGTTTCCAGTTTTCCTACTCCTTATAGGGTTATAATTAACACTTTTGGTTAACAAACCCAAACATCCTTACTAAGGAGTAGTTAATGGATAGCAGTGAAGTGTGAAACGCTGTTACTGATGATTGATAAACATTCCTACTAAAATTGGAGCTTAGAGACTAAAAAAGTCCCGACATTAACTAAATTAATGCAGTTAGATAGCAATTTGACTGCCTCGGTGGCACAGTGGTAGCTTACGCGACTGCTGTTCATGAGGTCTCGGGTTCGAATCCTGGGTCGGACCAAATGTTTGTATGATGCAAATATTTGTTTCGGAGTTTGGGTGTTTTCTATGTATAATATGTGTGTAATTACAAAAAAAAGTATATATATATTAATATCAGTTGTCTAGTACCCATAGTACAAGCTTNGTGTTGCCATTTTTTTTAATATAATTATTATTATAATTACACTTTTAAGTACACTTTAAGTCACCTAACAAATCGAATTCAAAATCATTTATTCAATTAAGACACTAAGTGACATTTATGAATGTTAAGTTAACAATGTAATGATTAAAATGTATTCATTGTCATTAATATTTATAAGCTTCTCTAACCACACAATACTAAAAGCTGTGTTTTTTTGTAAATTTCGTCCTATTAAAACTGGAATAATACCAATTTAAATAAATAAATATTTCGGATATCTAACACACAACGCCATCTAGTCCCAAACTAAGCAGAGCTTGTATTATGGGTACTAGACAACTGATATAAATACATATATACTTTTTTTGTAAATACATACATATCATACATTTGATAGAAAGTACAATTTTCGTAACGTCCGTTATCAATTGATACAGTTAACTTCTGCTCGTATGTTATCTTATATATATAAAAGCTTTGCTGTTCATTTATTTTATTATTGTTGCATTAAATATATTTTTTGGCAGAACATTGTCCCGCAATAAGCCTCGCATGTTTCGCTACTATTTTTGACTCACCTCTCGCATCTATGGTTTAATGTCGATTTTCTTGTTTATCATATGAAAAATGAGTATGAACAACATATTTATTCAATAAGATACTAATATGTGATGTTACTTTCTGTGTTCCTGTTTACGGCCCATAGCCGAAGCACTGTACGAAGTCATTTTGAAGTAGGCCACCTCCACTACGTAACGCCTGATATGAATGTGGTCTACAAACTTTATTCATCAGTGGACGATGGGCTTGGATAAACTGTAACGGCTCTCTCTCTCAGCATCATTGCTGGAAAATTGTATTAAGAACTGAGATTCAGATATTCTGTACAGATACACCATTATTTTATTAACTTGCGTCTCGGCGCAAAAGCCTCTATTTTCTTGTATTTATTGTTTGATTTTTGTTTTAACTACGTGTTCAAAACAATATTTATATATAAGTAGGTATAATTAATAAGTCACGCAACTTAGCGTTGAGAGATGTCACTCCCATTCATTTATTAGTTTTCTATTAACGTTTCGGCTCAGGGAGCTGATATGCTAGAATTTCAATTTACATTTCATCAACAGCTTTTAATGACATAGGCCTCTCCTTAAAATTGTAATAGTTGTAGTACGATTCGAGGCTCCGAGTCCGAAAGATGACATTTTTAGAATCGGTAGTTAACATACTCTCAAAAAGTAATAGATACTCGCTAAACTGAAAGCGGGGCTTTTTTACAGTTAGCAGTTATCAAAGGTGGAAAAAACCCTGTCATTTAGGAAGCCTAAATTTTATATATATCATTGAGTATGATCATCATCTTCTTAGCCTGTATTATTCCCAAGATTTGGGGTCGGCTACTAGTTCAACCGGTTTTACCTGAATATCAGTTTTTACACGGAGCGACTGACATCACACCTCCGCAACCCTGAGGGTGAACTGAATTTGAAAGTTGAACTAGTTGTCGGTAAATTTAAGGGCACTGACTTCCCAATAACGATTGCCATAAACGTTCATGACAACCGGGACCGACGGCTTAACGCGCTCTCCGAGGCACGGGCGGGAAACACCAACATATGCCATACTCCGCGCTGCTATTAAGAATTTCTTGTAAGAAAAACTCAACAGCCTCTGCTATATTTGCGACAGACATATGCGTCATGTGTATTTCTATATAAGTTAGCGTCGTCATTCATACTTCTCAAAAATACAGACTTAGAACTAACAACACACTAACTCAGAACTGTTATATAATATTTCCCAATGAGCCAGACAAATTTGGCGGGCCTAATACCCTCCCAGACCCGTTAAAAGATCCGCTGTGTGTGTATCTCTTACAACTCCTGGCTAGTGTTGGTCTGGTCTGGTCTGAGTAAGTGTGTTGTTAGTTTTTAGTCGAAATTGTTGAAAAGTTTGAACACCTACGCTATATACGCTTATATAGCAATCAATACACATGACGTGTACATCTGCCATAAATATAGCAGAGTTAGTTCCTATTAACTTTAAACAAGTCTGGGTGTATGGCCCGCCAGATTTGTCTGGCTCTTAAAAAATATTTTAAAATGTAATATAACACTTAATGACATAATGACATATATACTTGTTTATAAAATTCAGGCTGACTAAAATTACCTACTAACTGTAAAATGTGCCCGCCTTCATCTTACCGAGTATCCATTCCTTTCTTAGTATAGGTTAGACTACCAATCCTAAAAATTTCATCTTTCCTAAAATGATGTAAGTCCGGGGTGACTGAGATCTCAGTCCATTAGGAGAGAGTTGAATTCCGATCTTGAAATACATACTTAGCCGGATTGTCATGCAATGCGCTGGTTGCAAAAACTTAGCGAAATAAAGATACTTCTTAAATTAATGTGACTTTATAAAGTAATTTTCGAAGAAAATATCGTCCATATACGCCATATACACAAAAGGTATGTATATCCACGCTGGCCTTATAGTATACGTTTTCATGCAGATTTGGTTCTAAATATGAAATTTCTTGATTCAAATTTTAGGCTCATATGAGTCCTACTGGCTCGACGATGTCTTTATAGAACATAATCTGTGTGAGATTGTTGCAGAATATTGTAGTGTAGAGATATCGCAAAATGTAGAAACTATATACATTTCTGTGACCTAGAAAGAACATGGTTCCCATATCTGGTTCATAATGGCTGTAATAAATTGCGATGTCGTCTGTCGTATTCCTTAAACCAGCATATAGTGCAGTTTCATATCATAATAAAGTTAAACTTTAAAATACCGTCAACTTCATAACGATAAACGTAAAAACATACTATGTACTTGAAACTGTATCAAAACCATTGATAATATTAGTTCAATGATACGAACTTAATATTTATGTATAATACACAATTACATCAGGAAACAAAGCATACGCGTTTGGGACCGATCGCTACAATGTATCGCTCGCTTTTAAAAATATTAATTAATTACAATGTACTCTTATTAAATTGTCTCTACTTAATGGTATATATGACATTCTAACTGAGAGACATGGATACTGCTTATTTGCACCTGTTTGATGGTACTAATAGTAAAACATGAATATCTGAAAGGTTGTGCAGGACGTTCACATGCTAGTTGGAGTGATGATTTACGCAAGACGGCTGGCAGCAACTCGATGCAAGAAGCCGAGGATCGAACCAAGTGTCGTATAATTGGAGAGGCTTATGTCAAGCACTGGACTGCGATAGGCTGCTGCGATGATAATGGTGATGATCACGGAATCTAATTTAAAAGTAGTTAGAGTGTCATATAAAATTACTAGACGTTATTAGAGTACGTGCTGACTCCCAGTAGAATAGGGTATTTTAAGATATATATACGAATTAGCTATTGCCTATGGCTCCGCCCATTTGTATGCCAGTTACTGGGGTAAAAACCTATGTTCCTCCTTAGGAATCAAAATATCTCCAGACCAAATTTTATTGAAATCGGTGCAGGTTTGTAGCCATGAAAACATTTCAGACAGTGTTAATTTCGAATTTATAATATTAGTATGGATATACACATATAACAGTTTTAGTATATAGGTACCTTTAATTGAGTATGAGTATCCAAGAATATATAGTCTGTAAAACACTGAGGAAAATTATGTTAATGAAATAATAATTTTATGGTCCATAACGTTGTGCTCGAAGTTTCTATTCTTACAATAAACTCAACAAAGTTTCTCTAAGATGGCGAACACAATGTTATTTTGCTTTTTGTTCGTACGATCTAAACCGCACAAAGAGATAAATTGGTACGGCTATAAAAATAAAACGAATTCAGTGAACCGTGGCTGTTCAAACTAATATTTAGCACACTCGCGGTCCTGTCTTCGACATTTTTATTTTTGCAACCGTAGCAATAGCCGGATATTTTATCTGAATATAATTGCACGGGATATAAAAGTGAAAACCATGGAATACTTTAATATTTGGAAGGTCATTATTTGTCGTGTGGTCTGCGGTTATTTAAAGAACTGGCTATTTGATTTAGGTCGGGAAAGCCATTTATAATTTCATTCATGGATATTCATTTTAAGTAAGTGTATACGAAGTAGTTCGATAATATCGAGATACTTTTTGCTTACTGTTAAAGGTTTAAATCATTAATGACCATTCTAGAGAGTAAATAAATACAAACATTGGTTTTGTTCATCATTTTGACATTAATAACTGTAAGAAAAGATTATGAAACTTCTAGTTATCCAGCTTCATTATATTTTTGTATGTCTGTTATATGTCTCTTGAGTTAATAGAGGTGGATTTTCAAAAGTAAGCTAATGGTACTTTTACGACCGACTAAAACCGAAATAGCTGTCAAGAACTGCTGAGAGGCAGCAATATCAGTTAATCTAGAATTAGTGCTTACGCATAAGTAAGCTTTTGGACATAATGTACTTGCTAAACAGATATTTTTTTACACAGGTTCTTTTTCGCTGCCAAAAAAGCCAATATTTTTACCCAGTATCGGTCAGGTCATCATTTAGTTCAGTTAAGACGTGCCTCCAGTCAGTTCAAAGAGATCCGGAAACCATAAAACCTTCAATGCCTCAAATCTTCGTCTCAATAAGATATCTGTCTGGGCAGTCGGCACGCTGGTTAGGTTTTACGATTTGGGTCAAACTTAAATCGATATCAGAATATGTTTGTACACTTCAAAAGACATCAAAGTAAAGTGAACACAATTTTTTTCTGTTGTATTTTCTAATAAAGGATAAGTAAGGCAGAGAAACGTTGTGATCCAAATCGTTAGGTACAAGTAATTCTTCAGGAGAAAGTTAGAGGGAAGCATCTATATCTTTCTAGCTGTTAGAATGGCATTCAAATGAAACGTTAAAACTGCCTAGAACTGTTGGATTTTCCTTAAAACTTTACTGTCGTGGATAGGTTAAGAGGATTAGATTTTTATTGACTCACTCATAAAGAGGAATACTTAAGAAATTGTAAAAAAAAACTTAAGAGTAGCTTACAGTACAACAATACTTACAGTTTTCTAACAAGAAATTATATATGAGTAGCTGACCCATAAAACTTCGTCTGTGTCTCTTAAATCATTCTCGGCTTCTATTAGTCTAAGCATAATGTACTTTCATAGACACGCCAGCAGAACACACATTTTTAAATAAAAATATGAAAATCGGTAGGTAGTTTCGAAATTCATCGTGAGCAACAACATGACATGAACTTTATATGTTACCGGCAATCTGTATAATTCAGATATTCTATACAATACCTAGTCAATGTATAAAATACCTGGGTAATTCGGGCTATTTACAAATATTATGAATGTTATTGTCCATTACATTCTTAACCTAGGTATTTTATGTAATATCTAGTGATTATATAAAATACCTACTGACCCACTGAGTGCATGTGTAAAATAGATAGATTTTAGTTTGTTTTTATTAATTTTATGTTACTATCTAGCTACGTACTACTTACTACCTAGAAACTTGTCCCGTTTGCATCAAGCTTCAACTCAACTTTATTCAGAATTATATAGATTAAGGTTAGGTCATAACAGTGATCATCAGATCTACTCTGTTGTTGTTGAATCATTTGGATTCTTTCTTCTCTTTAGAAAGACTAAGGCAAACGTGTAGTGCTATTTGAGTGGATTGTTTTTTACCTCTTCTCGTAAATTGCTCATTTCCGGCTGCGCATTAGGCATTGTATAGAATAGGTACCTAGGCAAAGTATAAAATATATAATATTTCACACATTACCTACATGTTTTAGGTATTGTATACATTGCCTAAATATTGTATAGGATACCGGACTATGCAGAATGTCGGTAACATATATAATAGATTCTGTAGGATATTTACAGATGTCGCATTTGAATATGACTGAGTGGATGGTGGAGTTTGAGCAGGATGAGCGCTCACTTCGCTTATTGCATTGAGAATTATAGGTACAATCCCCATTTGGGATAACACTTTGTGTGATCCACATTTTGTCATTCTCAGCCTGGGTATTCTTTGTGTTCTATTCATGAGTTTTTTGTTTTAAATCCCCGCAACACAGAATATATTTTAGTGAAAAAAATAATGCTTACTAATGGATTTTAAGCCAATTTTATTTAGTAGGTTGTTGACAAGTTCTTGACTTCCAAGTCACATGTTACAATAGTTTAATTACCAAGTTAGCGAGGGAGGCGAAGTGATGATAATAATTAAGGGCGATGCAAATTAAGATATTAATGAAACAAAACGTTAATGGCCGTTTCAGGCGGCTTGAACTCAACATCCAATTAAAAATATATGGCTCGTTAACAAGCAATCACTTCAAATTTTTACTAACACTTATACAAGTGTCTATAATTACAGATGTATAATGTACAGAAGTATATTGTTAAGGTGCTTTGTTAGAGTAAGATACATATTAAATATTGCTTGAAACCATCTTAAGATGAACTTTAGTGAAATTTCTTTCTTCTTTATTGTAATATTTTTTTTATATTATTATTTTTTTGCAGTCTTCAGTGACTTTGTTAACAAGGTAAATGAACCGTCATTCCTTTCCTCGATAACGCAAAGTAAGTGAAGGTATTCAGAAGTTACTAAGCCGTTGATGTGAAAAATCATATTATCTAGATTCTAGATTTGTTATAGCTGTAGGTAAACGGTATATTTGTAGATATATATCCAACTCAAATCCCACGAACTTTCGGAATCGAGAATATGGGTAGCTGCAAGAACATATATAACTGGACTTCAATTCAAATGTCGGGAAAGTAATTATTTCATTTTCTTTTATAGAACTAATATACGAAGCAATGAATCAATATTTATTTGTGAGAACTTTTCCGGTAAAAGCAATGAACCGATTATGTGCCTTTAAAAAGAAAAAAATTAAAATTGTATATAATATATACGAACGTATAAACTTTTTATAAAGTTTATATAACCCCTGTCAGTCGGACTATTGTTACGAATCTTCTGAATCCTCATGTAATAAAAACACACGCACATAGACTGTCAAAATGATCACCCTTCCGTCATGCTTCGCCGTAGGCAGGTAAAATGTTGATAAAATGTAGCTTTGTAATATACCTCTGCTTGAATTCAGATGAAGAACTCGAATATACAAGTAAATGTTAAGAATGTAATGTTTATTTATGCATAATATAAGCCACAACGTGTACACAGTTTTACCACCAAAAGTTGAAATTCTACCGCATTTGAAAGGATATTCAATTTTATCTGGTAACAAAAGGTTACAAAGCAACTACATTTTACTTTTTTCTTTCCAATACTGCTAGATTTTTTAGATCTGCTAGATCACTATTAATGAAATATAAATAATCACAAAGGTTTAATCAAGTAATGAACTTAAATTCTTTTTTTCATTTTGTGGTCAGAAAATTGAGTTAATTTGTTTGAAGTTCGTACTATATTTAACCTAAGTTTGAAGCGTTAAACAAAGCAGCGAGTAACACAATAATTCAAAAATGTGCTTCTAAAATGTCGATCTGGAATCGTGAGGTGGTTGGCAGCTTACGTCATCAGCCGTGTGACGTCATTTGACCTTGTCTCAGGTTAGTCTTAAGCCGGATCGGATGAAAGTAAGTATATCAAATAACTTTTTCTACTTATTCAGCGCTGAAAGTAGCTTCTGCCTGTTCTCTATAATTATATAACGTAATATACAGCGAATAGGCTGAAAGTACCTTTCGCCTATTTTCTATATTTATATAGCGTAATATACAGCGAATAGCAGACAATTTAGTGTTAATCTTGAAATTATTATTTTGTTGTTGGCAGTTCAGTGTTGGCAGCCAAGTGCTTGCCACTGACAGGTCACTTGGTTTCCTAACTGAACTTTTGCTTATCTCGAAAATATTTAAGTTAATTTACAAAGATTCAAGTTAAATAATATAATGAATGATATGAAATAAACGAAAATCTAAATACTGCTTAATCTAAGCAAACAATACAGTTAAGATGTTGAGATGATTCAATATAATATTATAAAGCGAAGAGTTTGTTTGCTAGATTGAACGTGGTAATTCCAGGAATAAATAGTCTGTTTTCAAAAAATCTATCTGTATTAGATAGCTAAACTTGATTGTGGAAGGCTATAGGGAAATATATGCAAAACGGGGTAAAATTATTTCTTATAAGTGCGCTCTGCGTAATGGTTAAAGTTTCGCAAAAATAAAATATGTACTAATGGTACTTGTCGAAAATAAAATTCGTGGGTTAAAAGAAGTCATAACATATGTCTGTCATATATGCTATGACTGTCTTTAAAAATGGGGTCACTATAATCTTAGCAGCAGTGGGAATAGAAGACACAGTCGAGATTCTGCGAGTTAGCCAATTAGCCGCTTATTCTAAATACTTACATGCTTAATGAAATTAATAACATCTACCAAAAAAGTGAATTTCTTAAACAATTCAAGAAAGCTTGTGCCAGTTTAATTTTGTGTAAGAGTTTATTGGTCATATAAAACTAAATCAATAATGCTTCGTCTTTTACTTTATAGCAATTTGTTTTCCGTCAGAAGAACTTTTATTTATTCTTTACAATGATGGTGATTTTTTTGCAGCACAGTCCCTATTTTATCGCGGTGTGTTATCTTAAAAATATATGACATCCTTCCAGCTTAGAATTTTGAGTCCCACGGCTGTGGTATATTTTATATAAAAATCAAAAAGGTTTTCTAGACCATTACTATAGTCATCAGGTTAATGAAGATATCACAAAATTGTATCGTTACACAAAACAAAAACTCCGCAGAATTAAAATTATAACTAAACTAGCAACCCGCCCCGTCTTCGCAGAGATTCATGACGGAAAATATAATACACTATACTCATGCAACTTTGTCAGCGTCTGTGAAAAGAAATGAATTTTCCCCGTGTTTGTTACATTTATCATCGATGTACGGCTCCTATTGGTCTTAGTGTGACAGTATATAGCCTTTAGCATTCCTCGATAGCTAGGCCATCAAATACTAAAAGAATTAGGGAACTTGGTCCAGCCGTTCACGCGTGACTGCGTGACCAAGGGAAATAGGGACTCATTTTTATTTATATAGCTTATTTAAAGGCCTTAGAAGCTTGGAAATATTCTATAACCGAGATATAAATATACACAAAATAATCAATGAGAAAGTGATGAATGATGCCATACGGGTGTTTTGTTTTAAGCACTTTTTCCAACACTTAATAGAAGTTTTATTACTAGACATAAATATCTGACAGATCTGCCTATTTTATTAACAATACAAGCTTTGCTTACATTATTTTATTTTTGTCAACTCAAATGCTCATCTGCTAGTTATTTTGCAAGCTGTATTTGACATGATTAAACATCACCGTGGGAAGCTAAGGATCGGCACACGGGGTGGATTGACCGATGTAATCGAAAGCAATTTTTGTTTGCTTACAAGCGAGTGAGCTTACCGAAGTCCGAACCTCATAGGGCGGAGACTCACAGGGCGGGAATACACTAGGTACATTATTCTTGGGTTACAGGTGCCCATTGGGAGAAGTAGTAAAAAAAACAAATTAAATGTGCATAAAGAGGCTCATTGAAGAATTTGAAGACAGTCATAGATTTAGTTTAGTGGTTAAGGAGTATGCGCAAACACATAAACTACGGATTGACAATATCTAGTTAAAAAAATACTGTTTTAAGTTCTTCTTCAATATGGTTAATACTAAAAAACAGCTTTATACAAAAGACAGTTAAAAGGTAATCTCCTACTCAAACCTTATTTATTTCATTACACGGCGCCTCACTGGCAGCATTTTACCTTTATATAAAATAAAATGTAAAGCCTCTGTGTTGGCTTTCCATTCCATTTTGTATCGTCTTGGCGCAGGTAATGAGATAGGCCGCGAGGAAATCTAAAAAATGATTAAAACGTGAGTAAGAAAACAATGTAACTATATTGAAATTAAATTTTACTTAAATGAAAATGATACAGGTATCTGTTTTTCAAACTTATATATCTAAATTCAATGTACTAAGTAAGTAATGCCTAACTTAGTACACAGTATTCTAAGCTTTCCCTTAAAGTTTTTTACATTATATACCAGCAGTTCGCTTCAAAAGAGATCACCATACTTTTTTTTTTAATTTTAAACACGAAAATATGGCGAAGTTCCTTGTGGAGGAACGGGTATCATGTCACAAAGGGAGGATCCTCCGACCAGGCGAGGTGATCATGCCTGGCAGGCCACTGCCCAACGGTTGATGTTGGGAAGTTGTATATATGTTAATCGGCGCGAGCACTTCTATTGCGCGATGCAGGATTGGTAGCTTCTTCGTGCACTATGTTACTCCGTAGTTCAGTGTATCTTCGGCGGATGGCGTTGTCATATATTTATGTTGACGCTGTATGTGGAAGTCGCCACATTCCTATTAGAATTAGAAGCTTTTTTATGTTTTAATGCACGCGTTGCGTAAGGTTACTATTAGTACAACAGTTCATTCAAAGCAAATAATGTTATTGAAATATTGGTAGAAATAATAAAAGGTGCAAATATTGATAAAGTAGCTGAATTGATATAGATGCATTTTCGTTGGTGACTCGTAAGTAAACATTACTTATAAATAACTTCAATAAATTAATACACGATTGAGTAAAAATAACTGATACAACCTCCCAGCTAAAGTCAATTGATACCGATTCAACCGTAATCAGAGGAGAACCGTAAAAAAAACAAAACCCGTGTTTTTTCTGAACGACCAAACGTTCATAAACCTTTTAAGTTATTATTCAATAACATTTATTGGGATCCCTTTCATCTCGGAAATATTGTGCTTGCAAAGCTATTTTTTATTGATAATTAATCATTAGTTTAACCTAAATGTTTAATAAATAACTACAAATAAACTCTTTGTTGTAGACCAACAAGATTTACAACGAGCTTGAATATATGTTTTAATGGCAATACCTACTAATATTATACTTTACAACTTAACCTAATCAAATTAATTTTCAAGTATTATTTTAATTCTACTGTATTTGACAGTAGCCGTACTACTGTTTTTGATTTAGTTCTCAAAACAACGTCGACTAAGTCAAAGTAACGTTATTCATAAAACAAAATAACTTAAGTACATCTTTTTGAGTTAAATCAGAATGTACTTAAAATGCGCTTTAACATTTAACGTGAAATCCGCTTGAGATCAAAATTTAAACACAATTTGGACATATATTTACGTAACATATTACGATCTCCATTACATTTGGAGTGTTGGAGGTACAGTTTAATATTTGGCCCGTTTTATGAATGAATTAAATGAGATGGGCCGCAATAGCTTCTAAATATTCATGGCTCTGGCGAATGAAAACGATAAATTTGTAAAAATGCACAAGCATTTGCCGCGACCATGGGCGCCTCAACGCCGCGTTATGCAAAAGCTACAACCAAACACAAAACGTAATACAAAAATTATTACTTTGGAAGAAAGGCAATTTCGAATTTGAAATAGGAATACAATGAGTTTTTAAAAAAAAAATGTGATGAAAAAATGTGTTTGGGTCTAAACATGTACTGTGAGTACAATACAATGAATAAATTATAATTTTAAAAAGATAACCAATCTTTTATCGCCTTCTTATATTCAGGATATATTGAAATTAATACGTTGAATATAGTTATTTATAACAGAACGTCACTAAGGCCTAGTACACTCAAACAACACGTGGGCGCCCCTCGCAGTAGCCAAGTGTAATTGTTCATTACACTTGAGACGGTTTTCCTCACTCCTTCATTTGGGCCCGAGCATGTACGTCCTCCTGCGTGTACTGTCCTCATTTTTCATGGACAGCCTCGAAGCTCGAAGACTCGTCTTTCAGTTTCTGCAGTTGTGAAGAGATGTCAGTTATATGGCAGTCTTTCGCCTTTATCATGGAGAGTGTTCTGATAAGTTCTTAAAATCGATCTCATGTTTTAACTTCCTCTACTCAAAAACACGTACTTGCCTTAGAAGTTACCGTTTTAGAGTGTTAAGTATATGAATGGTTAGACTTTTCTTTTTTGTGCCAATTAATCCGTAGTTACTGGGACCTCACTAGCAGCGCACATGTTTTCCTCCTAATATGATACCGGCTACTTTAACCGGGGCGTGAAAAAGTACCTCTAGAACGCCGTAGTGTGGATTACCATGCTGCATTGCCAGCAATTATAATGAATTTGAGGCCACTACTTTTGGGATATACTCATATTTTATATTAGCAGTCACTTGGGTAGGCACTAAAATAAAATAAAAAAAGATACTACAAAATCTTGTTTGTAGCATTAAAATACTGGATTTCATTCGTGACTGAAAATGAGAATTAACATGATTGAAAAATGTGTAGGTTTGGGGCGCGTGTTTATTGAACTGAGTCTGTTGCGTTACATATAAACGTTAAACGCGTTATACATACTACAGATACATTTAGTCTATCTACACACAATCACAAATCAATGGACTACAATCAGAAGTACTTTGTATATAACTTACGTAAAACATTAATGTACAACAATATTAAAGTATTCATGTTCTTGTTGTGTATGTATGCATTGCCTATTTTGACTATTATTTTCAAAAAATCTTAATTTTGACTGCTATCATGAAATAATTTATATACATCAAGCCAAGAAAAACTAGAAAATAGTATATGGTGCTTTGATGATATAAAATATACCAACAATATACGATGTGGATAAACTTACTCAGTCCCGCGTCAGTTTATTCTCATTATTTGTGAGTTATATCTAATAGGAGATTTGTAGTTTGGTATGTAATTATACACTAAAAATACTTATTCGACCTTAATATATCTCGCATTCAGGAATATAAATGTTGTTTCAGTAAAACTTAACATTTACTAACAAAACAGCATAATTGTTTACTTCGGCTAAGCTGTGCATAAACAATTTTATGGCTTTACATGGAAATGCTGTGTAAATAAAATGGTAGGATAAGTCAGTCAGGAGTACGGGTGTACCCGTTTCATGTGTACACTTTTAACTGTATGGAAAATGAAAGCCAAATTGAATCGACAAAAGCGAATTATTGTGGAAATAAGAGGACTGCGTCAATATGCTGTCCGCTTACAAGCCAATGCTTAATTTAGACAGCTGTGTATATATTTCTGCTTTACAAAAATTGCATAATTGAATCAAAAGAAGGTTGGTAGAATTAGTGGTTGGTTCTTTAACTATATATTTTTTACACATAACAAGTTGTATTTATCTTAACGAATATAACTTGTTAGTTGTGAAAAAAAGCACTGTCCAAGCACCGTAATGGCTTTTTTATGTCGTCAATCATAGGCATAAGCGACGCTAGCTTTTTATTGTTACTATTGTCTCAGTTCTGTTCTCACCCGAGATTTGTGGTATCACTGATCCTAGGTCCCTTTTGCTGTTCATTTTTTGTACGCAAAGTCCGTATCTCCCCTATATTAAATTCTATTCTCCATTAATATAGCAGACATGATTTACTTGCGAGAGCCAACAGGCATGCCTCAACGTAAGAGAACCATTTTTTGCATGCTAACCGGTTTGAAGCCTCTCATTGATTGAGGTTCACCAAGTAACAATACCAAGAATTATTAAAATACTTCAGACAAAAAGTGGTTTTGTTTATTTATTTACAAATAAGATTACATTTTCTGATATCAAAATACATATAAATATCTTATAACTGTTGACTTCTGTGAAAAACATAAAGAAACTGTATTTGACATATTGTTTTATTTCTGATAATCAGATTTCAATTCTGCCTATTGACGTCAGTATTTTGTGTATTTTAGTATTTGATAAATTAAATGTCCTTGTAATATATCCTAAGACTTCTGCAATTTATTTCACACACATACTCGAAGTAGGTATATGTGTGTGTATTGCCTTTAAAGGTTAACGGCGATTTAAATGTCTGGATTTTGCCAACTCTAATTTCAAATAGACGGGCTTATGTTTAATGTATTATAGCGATTATCTTTTTTTCAGTAGAAATATTATCTCAACTTCACTTAAATATTTTTAATTATAAACATTTGTTAATAAGCTATCTTTAAATATTTCGGACTAATATTTTTATATTTTTTTTCGGACATCTAAACACACAACGGCATCTAGTCCCAAACTAAGCAGAGCTTGTATTATGGGTACTAGACAACTGATTTGAATATATAAATACTTTTTTTTATAAATACATACAACTATACATAGAAAACACCCAAACTCCGAAACAAATATTTTTAGGATCATAAAAACATTTGTCCCGACCCAGGATTCGAACCCAAGACCTCATGGACAGCAGTCGCGTACGCTACCACTGCACCACCGAGGCAGCTAAGGCTAGCTTTATGCTTTATCTATAAAAAATAGACAGTTAAATTTTCCATAGCAGGACAGGAGCTTATATGTCATCTACATACCAAACAGTCATTCGGTCTAAATTACGAGTGTAAAGTAGGTTTTTGAATTTCATTCCCTTAACAGGTTCAGTTGGCATGCTGCCAAAGCTCCACAATTCAATCAATACGTCAGCATTTACTCAGAAGAAGGTTCACACACGTTAGTGTATGTTATTAACGAATGGCAGCTTTCAAACTCTCAAAGCTCTTTATTCTTAATTGGGACCTCTTTTTGTAAAAATATTTAAATGTCGAACAATCCAGATAAAACTGTTACTATGATGATTCTTTTAAAATTTCAAAAAATTATAAATTACTAGCTGACTCGCGCTACTTCGTCTGTGTTAAGAATAAATAATAATTAAGAATAATCAATAAAATCATTTAACATTGCGCCATCTATTGGATATCAACCCAATCCAGTCAACAAACAACCTTATACCATTATCTGTTGAAATCGTATGGAACTGATAGATAGTTGTGACTGTTAGATAGTAAACGAATAATTCGCAATAAAACAATATTGCGAATATTAATCGAGATATAAACTATCCTATCTTTCAAGCTGGATCAAACTGCAGACGGTGTGCAAATTTGATTAAAATCGGTTTCATAATTTAAGAATACACAGCGGACAAACAACGTGACACGTAATTTAAATATATTACGATGGTGTGGTTAGAGTGCAAATACACAAGTTGAAATTTAGGACGAGTATAAAACAAACAAAACTTAGTCCAACCATGATTTCACTAGTTATTTACTTTAACAAATTACATATAACAAACCCGTAATCAAGTTGTAATTGTTATTTTACTTTAAGGTTGGATTTAGTCTACATACGGTAGCATACATAGTTATATTCCTTGTCAACCTTGCTGTTATTTTGCGTTTTCGTGTCAAAGAAACATAAATTTAAAGACATTTCACAAGTAATATGAACAATGAAATTGTAAATTGTAGTGACATTTAACTATCTCATCTAAAATGACTGTTTAACATGCCTACATTAAAACGACTTTAAAATTTTGATGACCTATGGAATGACCCAAATGTCAGAAGCTGGCAGCTGGCCAAAACATGGTATCTACCAACTATGGAGTGGAATGCAAGCTGTTCCCAATTTTCACTTTTTAATTATCAACCACTTGACTTCGATGTTTGACAACCACTGCATTCTGCTTTTATTTTCGCTTAATATTACATTTAAATATTGTTCTAAATTTTGGCTTGACCCAGTTATCTGTTTTACTATTTAATAATGGCAGGTCGTAAAAAGTTTCCATGTTGTGCGCTTGAAGCTTTGCGGGAAAACTTGTTTCAAAATAATGCTATAAACAGTGGTTGGTTATCCACAGCGTATAGCATTAGATCATATTTTTAAATATTTATTTTTTAAGTAGTGCAGAGGCTAACTTACATAATATTAGAGTTAAATGTGTATATATTTTTTTATATTGATTGACGACTATAGATTTCAATCAAAAATTAAATCTACTATGATATATAATTTACTTACACAATTTATTCAAAAATGAAGTAAAATAATATGTCTAACGGGTTACAAACGGTTTTAATTGAATAACTATGCCATCGAAAAAACATTCTAAAGGTAGGTCCGACGGCCTATAAATAAGTCGGCCATAAAAAAGAAATGTCATATTTAAAAACAGATGTAGCTTGACCAAAAGCAGATAATATCATTCAAATCTTCGTTTAAAACACAAGAGGAAAAGGCTGAGGATTTATTCTTGTCTTTGGTGGGTAAAAATTTGGTCATCGTTTTTAAATGTATTTCACGTTGCATAGCAACGTGAAATACATTCATTCAAATAATAGATGAGTGAGCCAAAGGCAATTTTAGACAAAAATACTACACAAATAAGACATTTGTAATAAAAATAGCTATTTATGTTGAGCGCTGAATAGAACTTAAATATTTACGACAACACCCAATGACTTAAAAGACAATGGAATTTTCCAAAAATATATTTACATGAAGAGTTCGGTCGTCTATCAGTGGTGACCTTTTGGGGTATTGTGTTCTGATTGAGGGTTATTTATATCAGGGTAATAAGAAAATTCTCCAGATATCTCATACAGTGATAGTCAAAGTATAGATGGAACATATAAAATATGGATAGACCTGAGGCAGATAGCTAGGATTTGGGACAACATTACGCACCTCGTTGTCGTATGTTAGGACAGACTTATATCTAACACTGAACTGAGGAAGATTCAGTATAAATACGATTTCTAATATAAAGAGATAGGCCCGTGACGTATAAAAGGTTAAGCACATCTGCCGCAAAGCTGGATAACCTTTTAAAACTTGATTCATAAATTGATAAACGTCTAATAAACTTAAAGAAGTCAACTCAAATAAAATAAAATAAAGCACTATGATATATTAACTGAGCTCTGCGGAACAACAACCATAGCCGCGAGTAATCACTCGCGGTTATTGTTGTTGTTCCTTCAATACAAAGATCGTGAAATTAGTTTTAAATTTTACTCCTTATATTATCAGCTCTATATAAGTGAAAGTTCTACCCAACTCTATCAAGATTCTTCTTATATAATCTCTTCTTTGCCCCATCCTCGTTTAGAATAAGCTTGAGAGACTCTAAAACCTCTGCATGGGATTCATATTCGAGTTACGGAAATATGATCATGTCTCCGATTACCGTTAAAAGCTTAAATTATTACTCGCCTTAGCCGGAATGTACACATTCTTTTCCTTCTATATAACAGTATTTTTAATCCTTTAACCCCAAGTAACCTAAAATGGTGATTCACTTTCTTACACGTGTCTCGTCATCTCATTTTTTTATTGTTGCTATGTTTCTTATATTACATTAATAATGCATACTATTAATTCTCGTGCTTCGGAGAACACGTTAAGCTATCGGTCTCAGTTATCATGAATATCTATGGCAATCATTATTATAAAGTTTGTGCCCTTAAATATATTAACAACTAGTTTAATCTTCGAATTCAGTCCACCCTCAGAGTTGCTGCTGTGAAACCGATCGAACTAGTAGCCGACCCCAAAAAATCTTGAGACTAATAAAGGCTAGGAGGAAGAAGTCTTTCCTTTTAATTATTTTCTTTTCTTTTAAATTTCCTATAATTAAGATACACTTTGAGTGATGTTTTAATTAAAAATTGTAATGCTCATAGAAAAATAGTTAAGCATCATATAATCCACAGACATGGCAACGGCATGTAGGGATGAAGAAAATGGGTTAATACTGTGATAAAATTCGATGAGTTGCTATGCTATGAATAAATAAACACTTATACTTCCATTTATCGGTTTAATCGAGTATCTAATATCAATTTTCATGGTAAATGGTAATGGTTTTCTTATGTTTCGTATTTGTTTATGTACATTGTATACGCGAAGTGTAAAATGGTAATGTTCGAAGTTACTAAAATGATTTTACTAATATTCACATGCTTATTAATGATGGGATGCCTAGCTTTAATAGATGCACTGTACGGAAGGCACAGTGATTGAAAGAAGTCATCGTTTTAAGAAGAGATGACTTCTTTCAGCTTACCGCGAAGATTTGGGAATGAAACTAAGGTTTGATTCCCAAATAGGACAAATTGTGTGACTCTCAAATTATTGTTCTGGGTTTAAGTATTATTTGTGTCCGTTATAAATATTTGTATTGTGTAGACTTACGTTTAAATAACTAAATCGTTTATTTGTCTATATAACTGTTACAGAAGTTGATGATATTATTTTTCCCAAAGCTTAGGCTTTCGAAAAGAAAAATAATAAAATTATAAACAAAAGTCTGTTTGCATTTACTCTATTCTAGGTTTTCCACCTACTCCAAGTGCCTTAGCTTAGATATTATAGTGGATAACACTAATGAGATGTCCGTGGCTCTTTCATTTTAATTTCATTTTTGCGTTTTATTTAACCGCTAGACCTATTTTCGTATTTTGCCATACAAATCCATTACACATACACATCGTTTTTTTGAACCGATGTCATAACTTAGAATTGAGTAAAACTTTATACTCTTATCATTATTAAAACTTTGCGTTTCTCTTTCTCTATTTCTCAAAGGGAGGAGATTTATAATTCAGGACAAGAAAGAAAAAAATTAGATAATGTTCTAACAGCGCGTCCAACCTCGATAATACTAAGTCATTAGCAACCTAACTAACTACACGTTTTCTGGTCAAACTCAAGAATAATTAATCATCAAGAATTAATCATTCGGTCAAAAAAAAATCTGATTTAATTATTTCAATGACGATTATTGCATCATGTCTTAATAATGGAGACTTGAGTGTAGTAGTACGAGCGTAGTAAAAGGGTATTAGTTAGCCAATGTGGGTATTTCTACCAGTAAAGACTCTTTATCCAGTTCTAATCACGCTTTGTTACTATTTCTTTTTGGATTAGACTGCAAATATTACTTAAAGAGTAGTGTAGGTAACAGTTTCTTATTATATCAAATCAAAAACATTTTAATAGACATGAAACAAAAAAACAAAGAGTGGTCTCAACGGGTTTTGTATTCTACGTAAAAGACAATGACCGGACGCGACGTCGGACTCATATAATCGATTGCCTTATTTTCAAATTAATTTGCATAAAAAAGTATTTAGGACTCCTACGCGCTGCCAAGACATTTAGTACACTTTTTAAATCGAGTTGGACTATGTTATGCAGAAGAGATTCAAATAAATTTATAAAAGATTCTAGAACGTTGATCGATAATTTGTGAATATTACCAAACCTGTATTACCAAGCCTGTTGGTCTAATGGATTTGTTCTTAATCGTTTAGATAATAAATAAATAGTAAATATTTCGGACATCTAACACACAACGCCATCTAGTCCCAAACTAAGCAGAGCTTGTATAATGGGTACTAGATAACTGATATTAATACATAAATACTTTTTTTTATTTGTAAATACATACATATTATACATAGAAAACACCCAAACTCCGAAACAAATATTTGCAGATCATACAAACATTTGGTCCGACCCAGGATTCGAACCCGAGACCTCATGGACAGCAGTCGCGTACGCTACCACTGCGCCACCGAGATGATTTTATATTCGATTCTTGGAGTGAATTTAGAGTGAATTTAGCAGATTAAATAACGATCCAGGATAAATATTTCTTTAATGAGCATGATAAACAGAGATACTTTAATTTGGCTTTGCAACATTTGTGATTTAATAATTTGTTATTAAGTAATTTTTGCATCTTTTTTTCTTCTTTCAAAAAAGCAACTCTCATATTTAGAAGATATTTTATGTCACGGGGAAGTTAGCAAACATACATAAAATGAACACAACTAACACCCAGGCCCAAAAATTAATTGTTGCTATATTGTTGCTATCAACAGTTAAAAATAAAAATAGTATATTGGTTGAATCCTTCTCGTTTAACATGGACCATTATGGATATTCTTCTAAATATGCAAAATAATGACGTTATATGACATACAAATGTTTCGTCCAGTTATTCGAGGAGGTGGCATAAGATGCATATTACAGTTATTCCATGATTCTGACGGCTTCACTTCACAACATATACTTTCCGAACACAGACTACATAGCGTACATCAGACTGTTGAATTTGTAATGTGAACTTTTGCTTTTGCTTAAAAGCCGCTTTCCAAAAGGGTTAGCTTTTGCAATCGCCTGGGGGCACCAGAGATAGAACGGTCGTGAGATATCTTTCGTGTGCCGTTACGGAGCAGCCACATAAACAAAATGTAAATAGGTCAATGAAAACATAATACTTAATGCAAATAGGTCTACTAAGCGTATACGCCTACTCTCAGGGATATTAATATTGAAGATGCATGCATAAGTTTGATTTGGTATATAGTGTTAATTACCGTCGATGTGCTAACAGAATGAGATATTAAAACTAAGTTTTGATATAAACTTGGATTATGAAAACTGTTTTATCACTGATAAATTTTCTTATGTTCCATGTATCCCTATGAAAATATCCGAATTCGAAGGGATACTTGATCTTTTTCCAATTATAGCTATTAATCTAATTGCAAGGAATAATCGTGTTTTTTTCTGTTTTCTGGGCTCTTTGATGATTACAAGTAGACAGTACAGGAATATAATACTTGTGATAACAATTATTGAATACATATTTTTTTTCAAATGATACTGATAGCCATGTTGAATATACAAATAGCTGGACTCCGTTTTATAAATATGATATGAGTCGTTAACGCAATATTTAAAAAAATATGATTCCACAATGTCAAGAAAATATATTTTATAAAGAGAAACACACCTTTAAGGATAGTGAAACTGTTTAAGTTAGTAATTTAAAAACATATAATAGTAATCATCAAAGAACCATGCGATTTTCCCAATCCGATTCGATTGGTTGCGATAATTGGAATAAAATTGCAAATATCTATAATAGTAATAAAAATTTACGCCTGTTACTTGTCTATGTATAGATATAGATGTCTTGGTATGTTTGAGTAAGATGTCCTAACCTTTTCTGAATAAGTAAGAAATATCTAACTTTAGCTAAAAACTATTAGAAAGTAATACATTAAACACACTTCAATGAACTCAAAACCTAAAAAAAATTAAGTTGATATTTGATTTGAATACTTTTTACATTCTTTTTAATTAAACATTCCTTTCCGATTGTTTTAGCCGCGTTATTTAAAAAAAAATATTCGATTAGCCTTAGATATTTTGCTGCCTACATTAGCTTCTAACTTTCATATATTTCAAATTATATTTTAAATACAAACACAAAGCACAGTCAATTTCTCTCGTTACCAGCTACAGTGTCAAAGAAAATTCAATTAACATCCTAACACGGTAACTCGTGAATGACATTAAGTTTGTTTTGTGTATCGATGTCTTGGTATGTTTGAGTAAGATGTCGTAACCTTTTCTATCAGTAGTCTTATATTTTAGCTAAACGCAATCTTTGATGTACGGCTATAACAAAATTTTGCCCTGCCACACATGAAAATTTTGCCCATGCACATTTTCTATTCGAGAGAGTACAAAACAAACTTAATGTCATTCACGAGTTACCGTGTTAGGATGTTAATTGAATTTACTTTTAAACTGTAGCTGGTAACGAGAGAAATCGACTGTGCTTTGTGTTTGTATTTAAAATATAATTTGAAATATATGAAAGTTAGAGGCTAATGTAGGCAGCAAAATATCTAAGGCTAATCGAATATTTTTTTTAAATAACGCGGCTAAAACAATCGAAAACGAATGTTTAATTAAAAAGAATGTAAAAAGTATTTAAATCAAATATCAACTTAATTTCTTTTTAGTTTTTGAGTTCATTGAAGTGTCTTTAATGTATTACTTTTTAAATAGTTTTTAGCTAAAGTTAGATATTTCTTACCTATTGAGGAATAAAATGATACTAATTTAAAAGAGTTATCTAAACATTTATTTCCTACAGCTAATTTGAAGAACAGTCGATACCTTTACGATCACTTTTTGTGGTATTGAGGGTCAATTAACTTTGACCATAAGCTTCACTGTCAAAATTAAGTGCCATGATTCTAGATAGAAATGCATGGTACTGTTAAATGACAATCTACTAAAAAATATCAACTTCAAATAGCTTTTATTTTAAGAAGGCTTTTTCAGGTATTTTTGAAACGCGACATATAAAATCTTATTCTCATGGAGAAGAACTGGCAAGAAACACCAGATTAAAACAAGGAACGCCTGGCCTAAAACGTAAGGCCGCTGAGGACCGCTGCCACTCCGGTGTGAATTGATTTTAACATTATAACCAAGTTACCAAAAAATAGTCGGCGACGCTGTGTAGTAAACCTTAGAGTGATATATTTCTCAGAGTGAATTTAAACATAAATAAGCACTTCAACCTTTTTTTAAATATCTATATCCAAGTGAAGGGTTCTATCGGCATTTTTATTAATAAAAAAGGTGACTCAAACAATTGCCTCCGGTCTCTTATAAGAAATAAATTTCCACCAATTTTTGGAACATTTTTCATTTATGCTCGGCTAGTTTTTTTCGCAGCGTGATGTTATATCGCCATATGGGCTATATTATATTTTCTTTCTTTGTCAAATAATAAGCTATCCAACACTTGTATTTACAAAAAAAAAGTATATAAGAATTAATATCATTTGTCTAGTACCCATAGTACTAGCTCTGCTTAGTTTGGGACTAAATGGCGTTGTGTGTTAAAATGTCTGAACATATTTATTTTATTTACTTATAGTTCATTTTAATTTATATCAGTCGTTTCTTAAATTAGCGCAAATCGATAAACAAATAAACTATACAGCTTTATATACGTATAAATTTTGATCAGTTCCTATAGGATGCTGAAGATTTAGTTCTTTCATTAAAATGTCTAAATTACCTACGATGGTTATTAATTTTTTAATGTTTATTTATGTTGATATACTAATATAGTTGCCGTGTGCATTGAGACCATAATTTCTTGTACCGGTTCAGTTCAGATACATAATAAAGTGTCACAAAGTGACGTCACAATATGAATACTGTATACAATGCCATGATACCGTTTCGAACTTTATCGCGACCATGACCTTATATTAATAGATGTTGTGTCCTCGTAGTTATGTACCGCAGTCTATAAATGTTTTTGAAACGAGAGAAAGCCACACTTCGGCAAGAATGATCCTGCTCGACCGGAATGATACCATGGCCTCACAAAAAACCGGTGTGAAACACCGGTTTCACCAAGTAAGTGGGGATACCGGAGGCCCATACCCAAACCCTTTCCTCCATGTACCTCCTCAACCGCCAAAGGCCAGCTACACACTTGTGACGCCTCTGGTGCAACACCAGAGGGTGTCCACGGGCGGTGTTAATCGCTTACCATTTGGTGATACGTCTGATCTTTTGCCCGCTATTCTATAAAAAAAAAGTAATTGTTCAAGATAATAAAACCCCAAAAAGGTATGTTGTACGAAGGAAATGTTGACAAACCCCAAAAATAAAAAAAAATTGTATGTATTTACGTTAAAATATACTTTGCACACAATTTTCACAGCCATATAAGTAGCATAAAGCTATGAAATAGTAATTTAATGTTTTATTTTAGGTCAGAAAATGAATGTTCCATGCAGATTCTTGGAACAAAATTAGACTTTGTTTTGTTGAGCGTAGCGTTTTAACTCAAAAATATCAAACATCAATTATATATCAAAAGTAGCACGTCCATAAATCTTCATCTTGACATGATAAGTCAAATTTAATAATGTAATGCTACACATTCCGCCACGAGGAAAAAAGAAGAACCTTACTTCGGGTCTGTATTAAAGTAAAAAGAAAAGATCTCTTCAAAATACAACCATATGTTCTACGCAGTTAATTTTAAAATGGTTTATATTCACCACTGTAATGTGTGGTATACACTTCACATAACATATGCACAAGCACTCGCGTTGAGCATACTGATTATACTGAGAGTTATCAACGCCCTCCCGTTTCCTTTACAGTTCAGCAATTACGGAGAATGATGCTACAATATACACACGCTGCATACTAATGCTCACGGAGATTCTACATTGCTATTTTAAAACTACAGACTATACTGTTATTGCATTGGCAGGTTTTAAAACAAATTACGGCCGATTTTTCTCTTGGTGTTGTTGATTGAGGTAACAGAACTTGTGTCATTAAAGTTTAAGTACAATTATTGGAGTTTTGGGATGATAATTGAAGATGAAGTACGGTGATTTAATAATTCAGTTAAGTTTTATAGTTCGAGCTCAATATGCACATATACTATTAAGATTAGTAGAATAATGACCAATAAAGTCACGCTACACAACATGCATAACGTACGCATCGTGTCTGCATTAAGAATAAATCCTGTCGCGGGAAGCTTTAAAAACATACATGAAACTGGCACAAAGAAAACCCACATTCAGAACAATAATTCCTGGATCACACAAAGTATTGTCCTGTGTGAGGTTTAAGCCCCTAACACTGTAGAATGATACAACAAAACGTATAGAAACTAAAATAAGCGGGTTGTACACAAATGAATTAAAACAAATATCAAATCTTATAACATACCAATAAAGCTCAATATTTATCATTTGCAATAATACTAAGCTTGAGAATATTATCTATAGGTTGCGAGTGCAATGTAATGTGCTCCTTATCACAGGGGGAAAAATCGCTTTTTTCAATTGCTGTGATAGTCAATCGATTAGGTTTGCAATCTCTTTGTGGAGTTTGTAGTCAGTAGTAAACCCAAAACTCGAGTTTTTATGATATTTGAAATTGCATTGATACTACAACTTACCTTTTGCAATGTTCCGAGAATGGTCAAAAACAGGTGACAAAAATATTAACTGCCTCGGTGGCATAGTTTTAGCGTATGCGACTGCTGTTCTTGAGGTGTCGGGTTTGATTCCCGTGTCGAACCAAAAGTATGCATGATCTGCAAATGTTTGTTTCGGAGTTTGGGTGTTTTCTTTATTTATTATATATATATGTACATAAAAAAGTATACATGTATTTATATCAGTTGTATATTACCCATAACACAAGCTCTTCTTAGTTTGGGACTAGATGTGTTGTGAGTAAATTCGTCCGAAATATTGATTTATTTAAAGAATATAAAATAAAGGTATATAAGGTTACTAGCTTTTGCCCGTGGCTCCACACGTGAATGTCAGTTATCGCTGGGAAGAGTAGTCTATGTACAAATTTCAAGAGTACCTGCATCCCAAAATTTATCGAAATCGGTAATAGCAATAGCCGTGAAAGAGTAATTGATAGACAGAGTTACTTTCAAATCTATAATTTTAGTATAGTAATTGTAAGTTAGGATAAGAGTCCAAAACATTATATCCTTGTTTTTTTTTTCACATTTTTGGATGAAAGGACTCTCCCATCATTGGAATGATATCCATATCGCTTGAAAAATTGACAACCAATAAGCTTGTTAAACAGTGTTCACCTCGCACAATCAAACTGTTAACAAAACAAATTATCTTTTGCAATATTGCTAGACTGATAAGACCTTCTGAACCTTTTAGAAAAAAGCGTACCTCAATATTCAGTACAGCTCTTATGATTCCTAAAGGTTGTCTGTATAGATCGCCATGAGCGATAAGACCGCCAATTGTCACATTTGTATGTTGCAGTTCTTTTTGCTTCTATCGGTTAAGTGTGTACAATAAAGATAAGTAAAAATATCCTGAATTTCATCATAAAAAAGATAAAATAAATTTCGATATCATAGCGTAAGTCGTATTCTTATATTTTAATGCTATTAATTGTGATTTTATCACTTGCCTATGTTGTAAGGTGCTTAACATTACAACACGCAGTCTAAGAATGTGCGCGGTTCTAAAAATATGCAAACCTTTGTATTCTCAGAGGCTTATATTCAACCGTACACCTTACATCCTATTTTGGGATGTACAGGGTTTATTGTAAACAACTAATATTTACATAAACAAATAGGGTTCTTATCATAATGCTAACGAACGTTTAAATTTAGTCTTGATGTTATATTATGTTGTTCATGGTATATTTCTTTGGCTTAAGTATCTTAGCCGAGTAAAAAAAAACGAACAGATTGCCTCGGCCTGTCCACAAACTTTTGTAACTAACTACTTTGAGACTATTGTTAGATTTGAAGTATATCTCAGTATTTGTCATAAGAGTAATGTAAGCAAAGCTGGTTTATATTTAATACGAAACTTTACAAGGACAAAAGCTGTATAATTAAAAAAGAAAATACTGAGTTTCTGTGCGTTTTTCTAAATAATAGATATATTTAAACATAATTAAATAAAATATTCGTAAATATGAATTGTCACTTTGAAAATACTTGCAACCGAAGGTACCTCAACTTTCTCAGTAGTTCAGTATTTGTAGTTTAAAACTGCTGCAAAATACTGATTGAAGTGTGATGATTTAGCCGAGTATTGTTTAATTGTATATTAAAGTTAGTATGGCATTTGAAAACAGTTTTCAACTAGCCTATGGTACCTATGGTAAGTACATACGGAACTTTCACCCGCCTTATGAAAATCGATGCACACTCTTGCTAAAACTGTTTTACAAGTTCAGTAACTGGTATATATTTGATACACAGTTTTTGTTTTATCATAACACTTGAAATTGTATCTACTAGCAGCTGAGAATTTTGTGGCACTGTTGGGGTAGGATTTTGTTAGTAATACTGTTATTAATTTAGTTCACACTACGGTTTTTGGATATACATCATTTAATTTTGTTTAAAATCAATTCACTGTCTTTTTAGTCATGGGTCTAAAAGTAAATCACACCAACAGTTGTTTCTGCGTACCTGAGTAAAGTTCAGCTGTAATAAATTTTTTAATTTTTGATATGTGACCAGGGTATGTAGAGGTCAATAATCTTATATATATTACGACTAGACCTAAGAACGTGACTAGATTCACAGCATATCGATTTAGTTGGTAGAAAAAGTAGTTAACATTTTAGCTTGTCAATATGACCTTAATCCTCCTGGCATAAGTTAGACAAGTTGTCTCATATCTTGTAACCAAAATGTATTATAACGGTATATACTCGTATATCGATAAAATATAAGTAGTTGGCAGTAACAAAGTAAACGAGTTTTCCAAAGAGTCATGTTGGAACCTAGTTTATCGAATAAAAATCCGAAAACGTGAGATTTCTTTGTGTAAGCGATTGAATGAAAGATATAGAAGCGACTGAACCTGAAAGTACTCGATTGAGGTTTGATTTGTACCAAGCTAAGTTACGTCCAACTCTGAACTGTCTATTTGAAAATAGCTTTTAGCCAATCCTGTCTCTAACAATGTTTCAAAGTACCGAACTTTGGATTAAAGTGTTGATTGTTGTTCCATAAACGATATGAACGATATTTCGTATTGGTAAATAACATTGATAATTCTAAATCACTGAAGGAATTACTGTATCGTGTTAAGGTTTTGGACGTCATAAAGTAATTCAATAATAAAAGTACAATAATAATAATAATAAATAACAAAATACACCTTTACAATAACACAGAGGAAACACACGATATGCTTGTACATTGCAATTATTGAGAGCGAAACACTGACATTTTAGGCTGAAGTGTTGCCAGTTGACTCATCCATCACACCCTCACCATTAATGATTACATAATGAAGTTACAATTTGGTCTTACAATTTACACTGGTATTATTTTCTGTAAGGCTACGTACGTTACAATGAAACTTGAGTAAATAAATACAATTCCAACATATAATATTTACAATTACGGCTTATAATTTAACACTGACATTTCCATTGATGCTGATGTTTCTTCTGCAAGTCTATACACTTACACTAACTTATAAGCATCCCTACTCAGTATCGAAACAACATTTAATCACAGGTTTGAGATGACTCGTTGGCCATTTGCAAGACATTTTCGGAGCTGGTGTACAAAGTGTAGCTGACCTGAACTGTGCCTTTGCCGGAAATATATTTTTGATTAAATGATTTATTATTCATGATACTACTTGGCAGTGTATATAGTATTTGTAGTTTTGTTTTCGGTGACGCTGATATTTTCTATTAGTATACTAGCTTTTGCCGTCGGTACGCGTGCCCACCCGTGTACACAACAATGGTTTAGTCGTGACACAATACGAGACAGACAGATAGAGTATCTTTCGTATATTTATTTTACTATAAATAGTTTTAGACCCACTGTTACTATTCTATATCATAGATTAGACCTAAATTTGCTCTAGCTTCTCATTACGTGGGAAAAGTTTAAATGTTTAACAGGATTTCCATCTTAACGACGTTCTATTGGTGTTAAGTTTGCTCTTTTTGATCGAGATAAGATAAAGATTAGAATCTTGTTCTAAAAAGCTGGCAATAGGAAGTTTTGTCATCTTTAAAAGGGTATTTTTAACAAGGCACGTTCTTTAATTTAATGACATCACTTAAAACAATCAGTTTTAATATATGATTTAACATATTATGCTTATGCATTCACTATCGGTCTGTTTGTCTGTTATACTTTTACGACTAAACTGTTGCATTAATTTCAATTAAATTTCGCATTAAGATGCTTTAATTTTTGAGGAAGGACAGACACACGGGTGGAGCCGCAGGAAAAGTTAGTAAATATATAAACAAGGACAACACGTCGCCTTGCGCGGACACTCCTCTCTATTTCTTTTTTGTAAATAGGGATTATGGAAAAAACAAATAAAAAACTGTCTGCACTAATCAGAAAGGAAAAATAGCACAAATGAATAAAGAATGTTCCTCATAATTAGCTTACTGAGTTTAATACCAAATAATCTAAAGAACGTTATGGTAGAGTGTGAATTTTTGACAGAGCCGGGGCGTGGCAAAATAATGAAGATAAAGGAGGTTATTATGGAGAAACGGAACAAGAGAATTGCCTTAAAACGACCTAATTTAATAAATTAAAACAGAAGACGATAATAATATTGAAAGATAAAAAACTCACTTTTAACCCGACCAAGGCGAAGAAATGAAAGGGTAATATTATTATGCAGTCTGTTTATATGCTCAACAGCAATAGATTTGTAATAATAATTAATATTTTGGACATCTAACACACGGTGTCTAGTCCCAAGCTGAGCAGAGCTTGTGTTATAGATCCTAGATAACTGATGTAAATACATATATATCATTTTATGTAAATACATACATATTAAACATAGAAAACACCCAAAATCCGACACAAATATATACAGATTATACAAACATTGAATGCGACCCGGGAATCAAATAATAAACTGATATAGGCTATAATCAATTTTGTAAAAAGTTTTTCGTAGTCGTAGCTTTTTAAACAGTAGTATCAACTTATTTGCAATATTTCTATGACGGAACTCGATTTAGTCGTTAAATAACCTACATGGTTATTTAACGACTAAATCGAAAAATGGTCTGTAAACAGATGGGAATAATGTATATAATCCAATAACAAATTTTAATGAATTTAAGTTTAGTGATGAGAACATGAGAATCCTCACCATTGAGATGATGTTGATCACAAACATACACGTGAGTTACTTTAGCCTATTATAAAATTTATCATTTTATTTAAAAAAAAAGAACTCCCGTATTAGTAAAACACATCTTGTGCCGCGGGGGACTTTAAAGATGTACATGAAAAGGACACAAAGAACAGCCAGACTCAGGATAACAATTTGTGGATCACACAAAGTAATATTCTGTGAAGGAGTTGAACCCACAAAACTTAGCACAGTAGAAAACGGCGTAGCGACCACAAAAGCAACTAGGCCAGCCGTGCAGTCAAGTATTGTTTCACGGAAATGGTCTAGGATGATTTATGAATTCAATTACTAATATACTCATATTTGTTATGTTAGATAATCAACTTGAAATTATAGGTATCCGGAAGATGAGTAACCTTACTACATTGTTCGCTTATGGAAACCATGACTTGACAGAAATGGACGATAAACAGCTATTGTTATGCTAATTCAATGAGTAATATATAGTAAGTAGGACTATATAATATGTGTTGATTTAGTTCAGTAGTCATGTTTTTATCTTTCTATCTAATACATTTTAACGATGAATTTAGTGTATATAAAATCTGAAACTCGGAAACGGTTTGGTGCAAAAGCTATCCTTCCTAAAAAAATGGCTAGTCAACCGAGTACAGAGTAAACACATATTAAGTTTAAGAATAATGAAACAAGTTAAAAAGTATTATTGTAAAGTCAGTGAACAGTAAAATACCTACTTTAAAATGAACGTTATAATGAATTGCCTCGACAGGCGTGTTGGGTACATCGAAACGTTTAATCTGGTGTATACCCCATGAGGGGATGAGACAAATTTAACCGGGCTAATGAAGTGAAATAATTGATTAATTGCGTGTCAACCTCGCCGGTTCGCGGCTTTACTAATAACGACTTATGACTTATTTAGTTATGACTTTAAATTGTTTGGAATTGATCGCGCTATCGTTTATCGAGTTTTGGATTAATTTGTTTGAAGCAGTAAAAACATGCTACATACTAATGAATCCAGCGGACTTCGTACCGCACTATCTTTCTTTCGTAAATATTATCTGAACTGAAAAACTTGTTTTAGTAACTATACCTGCCTCAGCTTCCTACAAGTACAGTCATGGAATCTTTTGATTTTCTTTTTCTTTTCGGTTATCTTTTATTTTCTTCAATACAACTATACTATATATATGTTAACAACAACGAACACACATACAAAAAAATCATATAATTTGGTCCAGTCGATCGGAAGTTATACGCGTACATACATATCTGGGAGTCATTTTTATTTGTATAGATGTTACTACAATAAGTCAAAACCTCCTTTCCAAAATAAAGACTATGTCCGGAAGTAGGCTATAAAAGGCTTTTTTTTAAATGGTTATGTTACTATTATAACGAGGATTTATATTTAAATAAATTTATCTAATGGTGTCATTAATTGTACTGCAATTGAAATTTCTATACAAACGTTATTTTTTAACGTTAGTTATTACTACTTTATTGTACTTATAATAAACATTCATATCGTAAAATTGGCTTCCACTAACTTATTCAACGTATTTACTTATCATTCCATTTATTTGGTGTTGCCCGCTATACAACGTTACAAAGGGCCCCTTCTCCCTAATCTTCACGAAACACGCCATCAAAAAATCAAAAAAGCTGTCGGAAATTCTCGCTTAATCTTTTATGAAGCTATCTTTTCCTTTATTAGTCATTTTTATGTTTATAACGGATTCTAGGCTTAAATTTGTAACTTCACTCAGATTTTTGACTAACATTTTCCTTGACTTTTGGTTGTGTTATTATTTGATTCTTACATATTATCCAGCCTCGAGGTTATAGAAAGTTATAAAATATAAGTCTATGTTTTGATATAAACTAAAAAAAAGGCAAATAAAATCCCGGCATAACTTCAAATGATACTTCAATGAATAAACGACTCTGCTTTATTTTTCGGATGATTAACATATATCTAATGTTTACATAATTTAAACGTATTCCATTTGTATTACCTACTGAATTTTAACGAGTTATATATTAACTTTAAGAGAGATCTACTAACTTTTCACGAGCATTTCTGCATTACAACACTAAATATTTAAATTAATATTTGAAAATTTAAGAATTTCATTTATAATTTTACTTATCTATCTATATAATAACCATAAATGTGCAATTAATATAAATAATCGGAATCCCAGAAACGGCTTTAACGATTTTCTTGAAATTTTTTGTGCAGGAGTTTCTTAAGCAATATGGTGATCTAACTTGAATTAATTTTTAGAAAATTTATCAAAAAAATACCAAGCTAAATTCAGTAAAAGACAGATAATATACAAATAATTCGTAAAAAAACTCAGTAATGAATATTTTTTATTGAATGCAATTTAATAATACTTGTAGTGAGTGTATGTCACTATGGTAGGTTGACTTCATGTTGAAGTGTCGTTATTAGAAAGAAATATTTTATAGTTATAGAAATCCTACATCTTAAACTAACTCACATTATCGCTCTTAAAGGATCTGTCTTTTAGAATCACATCACGAAATAAGTACGACCATTTAGAACGGCATATTCTAAAAATATGTTTAGAATATGCCGTTCTACATAGTCTTATTTAGAATGGCATATCCAAAAGGTGCCAATGATTTGCTACAAATGACAAGAAGGTGTTTTCGTGTAAGAGAAAAAAAACCTTTTTAAAAAGCCTTTTATCAGTCGTGCTAAAGGAAATTATCTGACCTGAGCTTTTTTCTTGAAACAGTATGTATAGAATACCAAAATCGAATATTCACTATTACTTGTTACTATAAAAGATATCTACAGTTTTCTGCAAACTGTTAACAAGCCCTAACCAATGTTCTTACCCAAATTAACACCCTATAATCACCTTTTTTAGTTCATTAATAAAAACGGATACAAAATAAAACTCATATACCCTCGCAACCCTTATCATTTAATGCCCAGAGGTTGTCATTTACAGAAATCGGTTATATGTAAGAGGGGGACGAAAGGAATCTCTAAGTGGGTCATGTCCCCGACCCCTAGAAGCTACCTCCTATGTTACACCTGGTTATACCTGAGCTCTGATATCTTGTAAGCAAACAAAAACACTTATGTAACTCTATTAGCGGGATGGATTTAATACATTACTTGTATTGTCTTTTGCTGTATAGCAAGAGATGTTCTCTATAGTTTATGTTGTCTTTGTAAAGTAGGTGTAAAATCTAGAATATTTTAAAGTTACAATACTGTTGATTTTTGCACTCTTTTCTATTTTCTTTTTCATACAAAAATGCACCTCCTCCTCGTAAATTATGAGGGTTTTGAGTTCAAACAACCTCACTTATTCAAAAGAAAGCACTAAATGTATCTTTTAGACCGATTTTTATGTAAGGCTGTGTTATCAAATCTGTAGAGCCCGCTTTAATGCGGTAAAATTATTACCCGACTGCGAATGAAGGAAGGTTATGTTTTTCGAGTATATGTATTTATGTATATTTCTTTAGCACGCCCTAGAGCCTAAACGACTTGTCTTATTTTTGTGTGAGTGGTATCAATAGATTCGTATTAGTCAATGGGTATATGAAAATTTAAAAAAAACATAACTAAGAATTTTTGGTGCCAAAAATGATCTCAAAAAAATTATGTTTTAAAAATACATCGAGCGTGGTATCAAAATAAAGAATATTAAGATTACAAACGGATGTATAACTTATTACTTTATAATTATTTATAAAAATCTAAATTTAATAAAGATGGCACATATTGACGGTTGTTTTTGTTTTTAAATAAATTAACTTGTTTCCCTATTCTGATAACAAAACATATTGCTTTTCATTCACTCATAAACTATGTTAACTTTAATGACCTAACAGTGCTAAGCAAGATTAATAACTATTAAGACAAATTCCTAGCATTCAATAGTGCTTTCAACGTGTACACAATGCCATAACAACTATACCCTTACATAATAACGGGTGCCAAAAGGGGTACTTTGTGAGATATTATCGCTTATCATTTGCCTTGAATACACTATTCAGTTGTTATTCAGATATCAGCCGAAGAGGTAGTGCTGTGTATTATATCCGCAAGGCAGCTTACCTCATTAATCACGAAAATAATTTGACCGCATAGTGTTTAAGCGTCCACCTCGCCGCTTTCGCTAACTGTTCGGATTCAAGTGGATCCACAAACTGTAGGTCCAAGTCTGCTCGTTCTTTGTGTCCATCTCACGAATGTTTGTAAAATCTCGGGATGGACGGGAGTGGTCATGAAACGCTAGTGGAATTTGGAGAGGCTTATATGTAGCAGTGGATAGCAATTGCCTGATGATAGTAGAATGGTTTTCAAAGGACAAACAAGTCAAGCGTATCTTGGTTCACAGAAAATCGATTTAACATCTACAATACAGAAGCAGTCAGCAAAGATACGAATGTCACGCGTATGGACGCTGAAGAGACGTAATACTGTATTTTCTACGTGGGGTCAAAGTCACTGGACGAGTGCCCTCTAGTAGAAAACGAGGCGTCGTTAGAAAAACACAATATATACATCCAGCAATAATTGCTCTTCAGGGATCTTACACAAGAGAAAATTAAAATATTAAACTACGTTTCATTTAGTAATCAACTGGTCAAATTTAGATTTTTAGGGTTCCAAATTAAGGCTTTAAGGTGAACCGTGATAGTTAGACAGTTGTAATTTTGCAGAGATGATGTATTTGACTGCCTCTGTGGCGCAGTGGTAGCGAATGCGACTGCTGTGCAAGAGGTCTCGGGTTCGATTCCTGAGTCGGACCAAATGTTTGTATGATCTGCAAATATTTGTTTCGGAGTTTGGGTGTTTTCTATGTATAATATGTATGTATTTAGAAAAAAAAAGTATATAAGTATTAATATCAATTGTCTAGTACCTATAGTATAAGCTCTGCTTAGTTTGGGACTAGATGGCGTTGTGTGTTAAAATGTCTGAACATATTTATTTATTTATTATTTATTTATTTCTGTAACCGCTATAACAGCAAAATACTATAAAAAAAGAATAAAATAAATAATTAGGCCCCCCTTACAACAAACGTGATTTTTTGCTTGTTATTGATAACGGCAACAGGTAGACGCTTGGGATGTATAGATAATGGTACGGAACCCTTCCTGTGCGAGACCAAATCGCAATTGGCCGATTTTTATTTATATTTGTATTAATGTTGATGTCTGATAACGTATGTTCTTCCTTTGATATGGTCTTAAATTATGCGTTTAACCGTTTGCTAAAGTTGTTTGTCTTTAAGACAGTCTGACAAATTTTGCATATAACAAGTCGAATGTATGTAATCAAAAAGATACCTTATTCCCTTTTATGTTTACAACCTTGCCTTAAACGTGCAAAATCGTACGATTTTGTACAGACATAAATAAAATTTCTAGAAAAGTCGTTGATAACATAAAAAAGGAATAACGATTCAGGACTCAATTTTCTCTCAAATGAAAGAAGACATTTGATTCCAATCCAATCATGATAGTACTTTAAGTGGATCGAACACTTAGCATCGATTGTCTCAACAATACCGCCGCTATAACGTTGTTTAAACGTTTCACAGTTATTGTATCTCTTGTTAAAGATTTCACGTATCATTATTGGTATAAAAGTTGAACGTATATGTATATAACCTCATTGGTATGTTTGTACGTGACTAGCAATTTTGTTGTTCAATTCAAAACAATTTTGTTGTTAAAATGTACGATTTTTTGTTCAGCTTATTTAATTTAGACCCACTTCGAAATAGTATGGTTACCCTATTTAAAATTCTGAAGGGATTTTGTTCTTTCATTACATTACCTATTTTTATTTTAATCAGAATTTATTATCAGAAACCTGAATAATCATTTGTATATGGTTAATAAATTTATATCTTCTTATATGTAAACTGTATTGTGTGCAATAAAGTGTATTCTATTCTTGTAACCACACATTGTTTATGCCTTTGTCTCGGTTCACAATATGTTATGATAAATAATTTGACGTAGGATAAAATGCACTACACCGAATAAATCAGGAATAATCGAAAACACAGCGCGCAGGTTTCAAAGTAAAACTAGGGCGAGATAAACTAGCTGCTAGCCCTAGAGATTTATTTAAACGAATATTGTAGCTTGTTTGTCAGGTCAGGAGCGAGTTATTATTGATTGTGAATGTTTTGTATCAGTTGTATAATAAAAACACCCTTTTTTACTATGAATTTATTCTATATTGTACCCTACAGGTACACAATCACACTCATTACTGTTAGCACGACTGCACTTCTCGGTTACTAAGCAGTGAATGACTCGAATCAACTAAGAACTCCTATAAAATCAAATAATATTTCCTGTTTCACCCCAGAAATGACATTGTTACGTCACATCCGCCATTTCAGTGTAGCCGAGCAGAAAAGTAAAATTATCTCTGAATTAAATATTTTGTATTTTGATGGTGTTGCCACAATGAATTATTAAATCTGTTTATTATACTTGAATATTTTAATAATGAACTAAAATAATAATTAAATCAAAGTGATCACATCACTCGGCCATCTGACAGCGTGCTAAATCCGAAGCACGCAACAATCACAACACTAGGCCAACATTTAAAATAGTACAAGACAAGGGAAAAAATGTACCTACTTAACTATTATTTAACTATTTTGTCAGCTTCAGTGTTATCATCAGATTCTGGTGACCTATATGGCTAAATAATAGTACACCTACATTGCTAAATAATAGCAAACTTACATGGTTAAATAATAGCACACCTATATCGTTAAATCATAGCATACCTACATTTCTAAACAATAGCACACCTAGATGGGTAAATATAAGACAATTTTAAAGGTAAACCCTTTTAATAATTAAACCAAAGTGGTCAACAGTTGCGAATAGTTTGTGAAAGGGCACAAATCGTGTTTTAACGTTGCTTTGTTGATACGATTTTAATGTTTTGACTTCTTTTGAAATACAGCGGGAAAGGCGTCCTATACTCGTACATAAAAACATTATATGGGCTAGCTGGGAGTTATCACTCCAATAAGGTTATGATTTCCTAAGACCTCACAAAAAAGCAGTTTCAAGCACTTTTTTATTGTTCTTACCCGGTGAGTCAGATTACCGGAATTCGATTACCTCTTTCCTCTATATCTGAGGAAGGAAGTACCGCAGTTCGCTCTATTTAGCTTCATGACCGTACCAACAGATGACTCATCTACTAACAAAACACAAATTAAGTTTGTATTTGTATTGATGTTCTGAACTGAAACTTTATGTTTTCAAAATAATATAACGGTATGTTTTTTTTATGGAATAGGGGCAAACGAGCAGACATATCGCCTGGTGTTAAGCGATTACCGCCGCCCATGGACACCCGTAACACCAGAGGCGTCACAAGTACGTTGCTGGCCTTGGGGGATGGGGAGAGGGATAAGGGGAAGGGATTATGGGCCTGCGGTATCCTGTTTTACACCGGTTTTCTTTGAGGCCGTGGTATCACTTCGATCGAGTCGGCCCATGCATGCCGAAGCGTGGCTCTCCCACGATGTATTTTTATATTTATATTATATGTACACTGCTACCTATTATGCGCAAAACGAAATCCCCTTTTCGTTACACATTAGGTAATGGGGCACATTAAGATATATAAAAATTTTCACCAACGTATTGCTATCTTACATAGGATAAATATTGAATATTTTTGTTTGTGATTCTGCATAAACGCAAAGTATTACTATCGCTTTCAATATATTAAATATTAGCTATTCTCGCTACTTTCTATACGTGAAATTTGGATTATAAGAGACTAACTGTATTGATTATTATCATTTTTAATTTTGTAATATATTTTTAGGCTCCTTAAACTTTCTCTAGACAATCATAAATATACCAAAAACATTCCCGAGCTTTTTAGATTCATTTTATAGAAGAATAGTTTTTTGCCCGCGCCTTAACTTGCACAGAAGTAAATATTTTCATCTCCTACTTTACCCCTTAGGGGTGGTATATTCAAAATTCCGTTCTCAGTGCTCACTTGCGTTATAAAAATAACCTTTATGCAAAGTTTCAACATTCTAGATTCAGCGGTTAGGGGTGTGCGTTGATCTCTTGATATTTAGTCAGTCAGTCACCTTCTTATTTTCTATATATAGATTTGCATAACGATATCGTAGAACTGCTTGATAAACTACACATTCGTACTGCAGAATTAGTTATAGGAAGAAACCCCCTTTGAATGGCAAGTTCCGCGTCAGGAACACTTCTGGGTTTATAGCGAAAGATTTCCCATCTGAAACAACTTTCTGAACACTATCTTGTCTAATGTAAGATCATGAGAAAAGTTAAAGTTGAAGTTATTTTGAACATAAAAATCATAGGCTTAGATATTTGCTTCGCTCTCATATAAAATAGTTTCAAGTTCTAAAGGTTATAAATATTGTTAGATTAAATCATCTGATTTAAACTAAAAACATCTATCACCTTTCTAAGAAATGAGAAAAAGTAGTTAGAGGTTTTGTAAGGTTTTAATACTTGAACTCATACGACAACTGTTTGAAGCTAAAACTATTGAAATTGGTAAGTATTACTGTTTTTAAACATGAATATATTTTAATTATTATTATTTTACATTCTGTTTCAAACCACCACTATCCACTGTGTGTCTGATTAAAAAAAGGAATTGTAAGATATTCATTTGGTAAATAATAATAGTAATAAATATTCGGGTTATCTAACACACAATGCCATCTAGTCTCAAGCTAAACAGAGCTTGTGTTGTGGTTACTAAACAACTGATATAAATACTTATAATTTTTTTTTTAGAAATAAATATATATTAAATAAAAAACACATAAACTCCGAATCAAATATTTATAGATCATAAAAACATTTGGTTCGATCCGGGAATCGAACGCATATTAAATCAGATACGCTACAACTACGCCACCAAAGCAATTAAATAAACGAAATACTACAATCAAAATCACGATCTTGTGACACAGAAATTTAAAACATCCATTAGCAATCCACAAATGAGTACTACTTTCAGTAGAATAAGCAGTATAGGTTGGCAAAATGAGAAGACTTCAAATCCTTACAAACATTACATATCTCCGACCGCCAATATTAGAGTTTATTGCGTACTGATCAAAAAAGTGATTAATGCTTTCTTTCCTTTAATAAGGAGAAGAGTACAGATAGTAAAATGACTACCTTACTTATTGGACACATGAGGATGCGACTATATATTGAATACCTGACAATTAAGAAAGTTTGCTTGGTTTGGCCCGAAATGAAAAAACATTGGACTGTGTTAGATAACTTTTAAAAACTAATAATGTTTTTTGTGCAGTAGTTGTGTGACTAACAAATTACATCTCAGATCAGGTAAGTAGGGTAACAGCTGTGAAGCTTAGTTGAAGGCCTTCGGGCGGCTTCAAAACATCCAACGGTAAGATTACGTAGCCACAACGTTGTCTTGCCAGTCCCCAACACTTATCCAGCGTGGGGACGGTTGTCCTTAACCTTCTCCTGAGTGGCCGACCCAGCAGTGGGACTTTATGGGTTGTTGATGATGATATATTTTACCGTCACTTAATATCATATGGCTCATCGTCGTATGCCTCCGTATACCATAAAAATAAGACTATTAATTGGCAACACAGTAATACATAAGCACCACCAACAGCTATTATTAATGTACTGCTACTTCATACCATCCTGGTTTGTGTCAAATATTCCTCAGCAGGGCTGTATCCTACGTAGTTTGCTTCATACAACACCCACGGGATAAATCTATGTAATACTATTACCCGCGCTATACTTATGTGTATATAATCTGAATCTCGGAAACGGCTCTAACGATTTTCAAGAAATTTTATATGTAAGGTTTCGGCGAACTGTCGATCTAGCATCTGATTTTGAAAAAAAATTATAAAAAACCCAGCAAAATTCAGACATCCAGGCACTAATAATAGTGATGATGTTCTCCAAGCCGATCACAGCCACGGCGGCCAGTCTTAACAGAGACCAGCCAACTACGCAGGAGATATTAGTAGTACCGGTCCTTTAGTAGTAGCCGTTGTGAATATATAGGTTTACATAGCTGGTTTATACCCTGCTAAAGCTTAGGATGAGTACTCTTTGTTAACAGAGGCATTTGAGCGATACACATTACATGTGTCACTTACATCATGTGCCATCATGTGCGATATATAACGCACATAATGGGACTTGCTAATAACCTAGTGCTATTAGGGATTCTAAGTAGGGCATCCTGGGATTGAATTTCACTCGGAACAGATGGTCGTGTGGTGTAAAAATTAATTTTATACTAAGGCTGGGTGTTTATGAGTAGTTGTAAAAATCTTTGTTAATTCATCATAGAAAGTTGCTAAGGCAATTTTTTTTAAATATATTAATTTGTTAATCTGTCGTACTTTTAACTAATGAAAACATTATTTATGTAGCGAAAGAAGTCAAGACATAAACAAACTACCACAAAGACTTTATACAAATCAAAATTAGTGAAGACAAAGAAAAAAAAGGAAAGACTCAGTTAATAGAAGTGTACAACTAGCCAACGGTATAAGCGTTCTTAATTACGGTCGGAGGTACGCGGAGGGAGAGGAGTGCGAAGAAATGGATGGCCTCCGGTTTCTGGCCCTTAAGTTCAGTAATTTCAGTTAGCGGCAAATGGGGAGAACTTGGACGTGCTTAATGTCGAATTGGGGACACTCCATGACCGGAATACATCGATTTGGAAATGAATAAGGGGCTAAGCTTGCGTTTTTGCCAACGCAATTTGAATTCAGAGTGGAAAGGTTTTGAAACTTAAAAAGGTTATGCTTATTGTATCTGTTTTAAATTGAGGTTTGTAGTTAACAAAAGACTGAAAGATTTTTGATTGGCTTAAGACTACTGAGGCTACTTGTTAGCTATCCATTTTTACCGTGGAAGAGTCACGCTTTGGCATGTATGGGCCGACTCGACCGGAACAATACCATGGCCTCACAGAAAACCGGTGTTCATTCTCAAGTAAGGATATAGGGTACTCTTTACCGCAATAACGGTCTTACCAGCTTTGAAGCCTCGGGCAAAAGTCAGTACTCCATAAGTATACTGCGTACTACGTATATTTTATTTACAAACCGTCGAAAAATAAAAAAAAATTCTATACTTTTTATTTGATCATAGATTACTTAACTTATTACTTTAACTAAACTAACTTAAGATAATATTACAGACTAACTAGCGTGACTTTATCTGTCTGTCTTGGCAAAGAAATAAATTTTTCCAGGTTTTGGAATATTTTTCATTTATGCGCAGCTTATTTTGGTTTTAGCGAAATGTTTTATAGCCTTTCTCAATAAATGGGCTATCTAATACCAAAAGAACAAGTGAAATTCAGTCGTGACCAAGGGAAATACTGATTCATTTTAATATTGTGTAAATAGACAAAAGCAAACTTTATTTAAAACATACCTTTGCATTGTATAAAATGAAATCATTTCAACTGTCTGTTAGTATTAGTTGTCGCTTAGACGTTTTATACTATATTTTGATACGGTTTTCAGCAACAGTCATCAGTCACTGAAAAGGAAGGTTTATATGGTTAATACGTGCGTATTATAATAGAGGAAGAGCGAGAATTTCAATGACCTCAGTGCGAAGCCGGATTGAGTTAACTATACATATAAGCAGAATATTCTAAATTAATCTTTTGCACTTACACTGAAATACTGCTATATAATATGCCAGTTGCAATTTATGTGAAACTGTACAAACTTTAAATTAATAGTTTTAGGAACATTCAACTTTTATTGCAGTCGGTGAGAAAAGTGCTTGAAAATTAATTAACATATGAAAATTGTAAAAGGGAATATGCACCTGGTTTCGGAGAACCGTGGATTTTATAGTAGCCTTTTTTTACCTTTTCGATTTTATTTAGCTCGTTATAATGATGTACGTATACTACGTAAAAATAACTTTTAAACATTTTTTTATATATCTTTATTGTATACATGCAAAATTACAAAGTTAAAATAGAGGATGAGTCACAAATATGCAAATGATACACTAGGCAGTCTTATCGCTCACGGCTAACATTACTCGGGTTGAATTTATAGAAATATCTTGTTATTAGTTGTAATTATGAATAGTACTCAGACGTTTTTAAGCGACATTCTTACGTCATTAAAATTTTATATTTATGCAATAATAATGTAATCCATTCTAGAATTAAAATCACTTGTACTTACTCCACTATTTTATTTATGATAATGATATGATATCATAAGGCGAAACCGGTTAGGTGTAAACATAAATATAATAATAGAATAAGTACAATTAGTTTTTATTTAGAATGTATTGCAACAAGTTCTATTCAGTGCCGACAATAAAGAGTATAAATTAAACAATGTTATCCGTCAGAGAACCAAAGTAACCGACATAGCTCTGAAAGTTGATAGGATGTCGATGTGCTGGTCACATATGTCGCACAACAGACAACCGCTGGAGTAAGCGTGTTTTTGTGTGGAGAACGTGTCTTGGCAAGCGTAGTGTGGGACACCCTCTGGCTAGATGGCGGGACGACTAACGTAAGAGGGCTGGCAGCGATTGGATGCAGAAAGCAACAAACTGGGCTCTGTGGTGATCTTTATGAAAGGCCTGTGTCCAGCAATGGACTATAAAGAGCAGATTTTAATGAATGTAGTCGCCTAAGAAGAGGTGGTAAATGTTTAAAATTACTCTTTTCGGTAGTGACATATATATACATTATAGTATACTATTTAAATAAATATGAATTCATATCTAGAATATACTGTAAGTGTATATGTCAATTACAAATCATGAAATTTAAGCCAAATCAAAGTCCTAAAAAGTAGGCATTTCCACTCCATCTTTAACTGCATTGCTTTAAAAACTAATACTTATCCTATTTAAATTCCGTTTCCTAAATTCCACTATCTATATATATTGCTAAAAGATTTCCCAAGCTTTACTTGCATAAGCACAAATCGTACATAGCCATAAAAAAGAAGACATTTTTAATTAGACCTTTAATGTCAGTAATGTTCAACATCAGTACAATGTTACTGACTATTATCGCAGGTTTATGATGAAAAATGAAGTCGTAAAATGAAAACGTTTTTAACACTTTACCCGATAACATCACAATGTCCGGAACACGTTTCATTAATATTTCAGCTTACGTGACTTTCATTGCTATTTACCAAACGGATTCTTTTAATATCGAGTTTTAAGATACGCCTCATTGAGCGAAATGTTTGTTGCAAAATGGTGCTGTATACTATCAGTGTACATTTCAGAATGCTGCTGAGTTTCTATTACCCATACTGAGGCTAGAAGTAGTAGTACGAGTAGTAGTAGAAGTAGTAAGTAGAAATAGAGGCAGGAATGTGGTAAGTAAGTCCATCAAGTCAAGTTAATTTAAATAATTTGGTTTGGGTGGTTTGGTCACTTTTATAAGGTAAATTTCCATAATAATATTATAAATTTAAAACTAAATCTATCTGTATGTTTGATACGCTTCCACGGCTAAACCACTGCACTAATTTGAATTAAATTTAACATAAAGATACTTGGATATAGGCTACTCTTTATCGCAATAACCGTCATACATGCAGGTGGAACCACGGGTGGAAGCTAGTACAAGATATAAACTTATTGGTTTGATCCCTACCTACTCAGAAACATTTAACAACGACGATAGTGTTATATGTGATCATGAAGTGGTCTAGCAAAATGCTTCTTAAGTTAATAAGGCGTATAGAGAGTCAGACCACTAATAGGCATTCAAAAAGCGATATTTTTTTCACCTAAATGATCTAACGAAGTGACTAAACTGACTGTAGAAAACAAATACGTGTTGTTCTTGTCTTTGATATAAACCTTTATCATATTTATGTAGCAATCTTCTATGAAAAATGAAATTTTCAGAGGCAGTTACAAAAGCAGTGAATATGCTGCAAATCATAACTTTAAGCAGTAGTATCAGCCTAGTGTAGCCGCAGCCTCTCCTGAATATCTCTAAAAGGAAAATAAAAAGGTAAAGTTTGTGTTGTTCCATAATTTCGGCCCGTCGAATTTCAACTAACTCTTTGTTAATAAAACAATTACAATTTATTTCAACTTCTAATGTTAATGAGAGGTAGTTTTGTGAAGAACTTGAGACGTGCCAAATTCGAATTATTTTACCACTCATAAAAAACAATATGGCGATGTGAAGTTTATGAGAGTTAACGACGTAGTTAACGAGAATGAGATTTAATGATGACTAAATTGTGGTTCCTTTATTGATGCAACTGTAACTCATCATAATACTACTACTCCACTTAAATATATATTATTTAACAGATGATTATAATATATAATAGTTAATTTCAACGGAGTTCTTTTTATTTAAATTATTTTTTTTTCAAATTTGTATTTTACTGTCTAAGAAAGGATAGTTAACACTTAGACCGATAGGAAACGAGCATGCAACGAGCTATAGGATGCAGACAAAGTAGCTTGGATCAGCTTATCTATCTATCTATACAAATATTATAAAGATATAAAGTTTCTAACTTTATTTATATGGCTGTAGGGGGTAGTCTTCAGAAGAACTGATCTGATTCTGAAAATTATTTCTCTAACAGAAAGCGATACTATTCATGAGTGACATAGGTCATATTTTATTCTGAATAAACAAAAAAAATAGTTAAACATAATAGTACAGTATAAACCCAACGTGGTGGGCATGGGTTGGCTAGTGTACTGTGACTTGTTGTAAACTAAGATTTTGTCAAAATATAAATTAATATTAAATATATAGGAAATTTTGAATTTCTTTGATTGATATAACATAAATAGCCGTTGTTTATTTTTAATTGTAATTATTTCAGCATAGTCTCGTCACTATTATTGTTACACTGTATTAATTTTCTTATTGATACTGATTAATTACACAGTAATAGGTTTTACGTTTATGAAAGTTATTTTAATAAGTCTTAAATTATTTAAATAACATTAATTTTGAATCTAAAATTTAAGAAATACCGTGTCAATGAAACCAAATTTAGTTTGTTAAAATTCAGAAAAATGTATTTTTGACTTTATAACTATCAGAATAAAAATCATGATTAATAGAACCCACCACTCTAATCTTTCCAAATGTAGTCTAAATGTACCATGATTTAATTAATTAAGTATCGTAGTTTTGGTCATATGAATATTCAGATATCGATTGTTGGTTTGAAACAAAAATTAATCGCATAAACTATTTTACATAGTACGATAAACCAAATTAGGGTAATAAAACTTCCGGATGCTCCCTTTATAGTAGTTAACATAAAAACCACTTTCTTATCTCATATTTATGAGCCAATAATATAGTCCCACTTAAATGCAAAAGAAATGAACATAAATTATCAATCATGTCCAAATTTTATGGCTAGCGTAACCGTTATGAACACTTTATATTAAGAATTAGTCTTAAAGGAGTAGAATACTATCGCAGGAGTATTTATATGAGAACTATCTATTTAACATTTAGATATCGCCCACGGCATTTCTATGTTAAACTATGGTTTTATTTTATATTTATGCAATAATAATGTAATCCATTCTATAATTATAATCACTTTTACTTACTCCACTATTTTATTTATGATGATGATATGATACCATAAGGCGAAACCGGTCAGGTGTAAACACAAATATAATAATAGAATAAGTACAAGTGATTTTAATTCTAGAATGTATTGCAGTAAGTTCTATTCAGTGCCGACAATAGAAAGTATAAATTAAACAATGTTATCCGTCAGAGAACCAAAGTGACAGGCATAGCTCTGAAAGTTGGTAGGATGAAGTAGCAATGTGCTGGTCACATATGTCGCAGAACAGACAACTGCTGGAGTAAGACGACGACTTTCGTAAGCGGGCTGGCAGTGACTGGATGCATCCAGTCAATATTGAATACCCGAGAATCCAATATTCAATTTAGCTGACACATTTAGAAATGAACAAATAGGCTGTAAAAAAATATGATCAAATTCGTATAGCAAATATAATCATAACACACACTGTAAAACATCATACAACGGGACATAAAAATTAAGCTGCGGGTGTTTTCAGCAGCGCTGTCAATAACAGCAGCCGTAAAGGTTGGCGAACACGATAAAGCCGAGCGACCCAAGCCTTTAATTAACCCCCTACACCCCCACCAATGACGTATGTGATGAATAACTATCGAGTGCTCATATTGTACCCTGTATTTTAATTAATTTTTTATACATTAGTCACACTTTCGAGTTATTTCATAGATTTAAGAGAAAAAAGAGAATTGACAAAGGTATTTTATAGTTAGTTCATAAACATAAGTATTTCTGTCTATTGTATGTCAGTCTTTAAAAATATGGAGGATATGTTCAAAACACTAATTCATATGGTTTTTTTTCATGTATTTGACGACGCGTCGATTATGTTAGTTAGCAATTTGGTTTAATTAAGTACCTTGAGTTGGACGCTCTGCAACACCGAGTTTGACAGTTGATAGTTCGTTTAGTTTTGGCCGCCGAGTTGACATAATTGACAGACAGCTCGTACTAGCTCGAAGTATTCGGTTCAGTGTCTTGAACATGAATTTTGGACTCTTACTTATTATACAAAGTGTATTTCGTAATTAATAAAGATAATTGAATGATGGTGTAAATTGACTTAAGGTTTGACCTTTGGTTTAAGCGGACGCCACGCCACTTTCCACTACGCCAAGTGTTGTGGGTTCAAATTCCACATCGGACAACACTGTGTGATTCATGAACTGACTCTGCGTTCTTGCTGTCCGTTCAATGTTTATAAAGCCCCCCGCGAATCAGGATGTGTACTTCTAAAGCGGGAGTTGCTTTTTAAAGAGAAAAAAATATCGCACCTTTCTTCTCCTCGTTCGGAACTTTACGTCTATCCTCAATTGAAAACATGGATGCCGTCAATGGAGCATAACAAAGAACTTGACTTCATATTTTTTAATAAGTTGAATAGGTGTTACTTCTTTCTTGTACTTCAAGAGCGCTATTAGGGATAAAGAGAAAATATTAAAAATATTTTACCTATTTTATTAACAGTTATTAATTGTGATTTGTTACTAAAGTTCTATACCGAGATTTTATGAGAAGGATTCATGATGAATGCTCACTCCCAATTTATATTTTCTCTGAACCTTTCTTCCTAAAATACATTTTGGGCTCGGCTTAAGTCTGAACTTCGACTTTTAACAACCTAAGTGCTAGTCGATATTGATATACTTACTTAACGAACTTTTTAGGACTCTCCCAAATACCTGTAACGATTGTCAAAGATATTCGAATGGCAACCAAGACGGAGTACTTTGTGTATTTACGGAGTAACTTCAATATGTAAAGAGTGGCTATCCATCCAAATACACACCTGGCTAGGACTGCTTGGCTTTGTAATGTACTATCTTACGCGCTTGCCACTAGGCCACGAGCCTCTCAACTGGCGACTTCTAAATATTTCTTTAAAATGACTTGGTTACACTAAACGTAGATTCATAACGAGCTCATAAAGATGATAACTAAAGTTATATTACCTATGTATAAATTTGTTACTAAACTTATAAATCTAATATAGGTATTTCTTTTCGTTTACAGGTAAGAATTTTTAATACGTATAGTCGAGTATGCATCTTTAAGAAAGGTAAAAGGTATTTAGTTCTAATAATCATTTCTACAAATGTTTAACTTGGTCCTAGTTCTTATAAAATGTGTTTTATTTTTGGTATTATTAATAAGTGTACACGAATAGCCCCGATACTTAAGTCTTAAAACTTTTTTGAGGACCATATTTTAAATACACACAATGTTATCATATATTTGAAAATAAAATCGTATATCATCCAACTTTAAATAGATACGTTCATTAGCTTCAAATATCTTGCTACATCGAAGTGTGCTTTATTGATTGAAGCTTACATATGACGTCATTGTTAATATATATCCTTCATCTCTGCTAGTTCAGGTGAAGTCAACTGTCATATTTGATGCAAACTACTCCAGTGTCGAATGTCGAGTGCAATCGCTTCACAATGCAGATAGACAACCTGGAATCATTGTGTAAATACGATACCATTGCTGCAACGGGTTAGGCTTTAATTCTATAGATCAATAAGAAAGCGATTTGAATTTGAATATAATTATAAAGTTTATTAATTAGGTAACAACTTATAATTTGTATCGCCTTGTGCACATTATTATACATATATGTCACATCCATTTGGAAAGTAAAGAATGTTTTTTCATACTTAGTAAAAATATGAATGGTTCGCTCTCATTTTTCATTACTGCTTCGGTGTCGTAGTGGTAGTGGTTTCGGGTTCGATTGCCGAGTCAGACCAAATTTGCTTCGAAGTCTGAGTGTTTTCTTTGTAAAATAAGCAGGTTTACACAAACAAAAATAGTCACTAGCTGTCATAATATAAATCCTGCTTAGTTTGAAGATAGATGCCCGAATACTAAAAAAATGACAATAGTCTATATAGCAGTGTGTAAGAATGTCATTTCGATCCAAAAATTAGTTCGTTTATGACATTGATTTACCTTTAATAATGATATTCGAGTATCGAGTGACACTATAAGTATTTTCATAAGCTCTTCTACAATTTATTTATTTATTAAAAGGTTTACCGATAGTTATTACACTAAAACATTCGTAAGTACAAAACAAAACACAATAAAAGTCTTAATCTAAGTGTACAACTCATGTAGGCAAGCACCACATGCATAAATTCTAATAGAATTAAAAAAAATACACTCAAGTTCGTTTATTATATTATAAATGTAATTTGAATAACTACTACTACAAATTTGTTTTTGTAATATATTCAGGAAATATAACTACGAGCCGTTGTATCCGTCCGATAGCCAAACTTTACGTTCTGTGTGAGAATGACCCACGGTAATTAGCGGGCCCTTTAAATCCGGTAATGTAATACGTAATTACAATTTAAACAAATGATGATTATGGAGTTTAGTTTATGTAATAGCACAGTTTCGAATAACGAAGTGACCCAAACTCGGTGCGTGGAAAGTAGTTAGATTGTGGAATGTGAAGTATTAATTTTATTTCTCAGTCAACTTTAACAAAACTATAAAGTTCATTTATATTATCTTGTTATTGTGACTATAAAAAGCTGTGATTATGATATAAAAAGTTTCGGAAGTTTGTTTTTTTCTACTTTGTAGTTCCGTTTTGTCTCCAACAACTGGTTATGACGTATACACACGTATTGCAAAAGTTAATTATAGCATTAAAAATCATCAAAACCACTTAGAAATTTTAGCTCAGAGTTTAATTTTGATAGTGCTTATAGCGTTCAGTCGTCAAGTAATATAATTTTTTACTTTATAAAGTCGATATAAGGTTGACTTTTCTATATTTACCACCGGAGTGGTAGTTAAACTGTACAGCACATAATGTAATAATTCAACTTTTGTGGGATGTAAGCGAAGCGGCAAGTTCGACGCAAACTGAATAGCAGAGTGATGGATGGAATGAACGAACAGGCTTGCCGGAGCTTTAACATGGTTATTATCCTTGTATAATCGAGAGGAAAATTAAGAACAAATTTTTATTTGAGCTGAAGAGGTGTAATTTCAAACCATAAATTCTTTATTGCATAATAATTATGGCATTTTTATAAGCTGGTATAAAAATTTTGTATTTAGATATAATAGATTTGCTTTTGTAATGAGTATGGTGACCACTACTTCTAGATTTTTAATTTTTAAAGACGATTCTCGCATTAGGAATATACGTCAGGCGTCGCGGAGAACTTTACAAACAAACATGAAATGGACACAAGGAACGCCCAGACTCAGAACAACAGATTTGTCTGCCTCGGTGGCGCAGCGGTAGCGTATGCGACTGCTGCTCTTGAGGTCTCGGGTTCGATTCCCGGGTCGGATCAAATATTTGCATGATCTACAAATGTTTGGTTCGGAGTCTGGGTGTTTTCTATATATAATATGTACGTATTTACAAATAAAAGTATATACATATATATATATATATATGTATTTATATCAGTTGTCTAGTACCCATAAGACGAGCTCAGCTTAGTTTGAGACTAGATGGCGTTCTGTGAAAAAGAAACAATTTGTGGATCACACAAAGTATTGTCCTGTGTGGGATTTGAACCCACAACACACAAAGCGGCGTGGCGACCGCTCAAACCACTAGGTGCAGTCTCGTGCAGTCTCAGAGAGATTCTACTTAAGCTTTCCATCAGGTAGACTATAGTCACTTTGGCAGGCAGGCCTAATTTGGATCCCACTGGACTGCTCTTCTCTTTCAGATTTTAATATGTATCAGTATAAAATAACTAATAATCTTTAACGTTATGTCATAAGTTATTCTACTATACTATTATTGAGTCTATTACTGTCACATTTAAAAAGATAAGCTTTAGCCGATTATTTAACCGACTGAAAATGTTTATGCATAGTGGGACTTGAACTTAGGACTTCTGTATTAACAGTCAGGACCTCAGAATACTGGATCAACTGGACTAGATGTATCATATTATAGGTATATAATAATGTAAATATGTAGTCCACAGGCGAGGTGGAGCGATGATTTGCGCGAGACGGCTGGCAGGAGCTGGATGCGAGAAGCCATAGATCGAACTAAGTGGCGCAAAATTGGAGAGGCCTATGTCCAGCAGTGGACTGCGATAGGCTGATGATGTTGATGATGATGATGATGATGATATAGCGCAGTGGTAGCGAATGCGACTGATGTGCAAGAGGTCTCGGGTTCGATTCCTGAGTCGGACCAAATGTTTGTATGATCTGCAAATATTTGTTTCGGAGTTTGGGTGTTTTCTATGTATAATATGTATGTATTTACAAAAAAAAGTATATAAGTATTAATATGAGTTATCTAGTACCCATAGTACAAGCTCTGCTTAGTTTGGGCCTAGATGGCGTTGTGTGTAATGTCTGAACATATTTATTATTCGCTGTTTAATATAGATTTATAAAATCGAACCTAAACTTGTACATATTTCTTAAAATATTTGCAGTAAATTTGGTTTTGTAATATTATTACTCACACCCTATTAAATGGAATAAAGATAATTACGTATTCAGTAACGTCAAAAATATAATAATAAGAATACTATTTTCTATACACGGTTTTTAATCTTGAATAACATTGAACATGTAACGATAGAAAACAAAATTTAAAGTCTCTATTTCAGATATAGATTTATTTTACAATATCAACGTTTTATTTATTACTTAGAATATATTTCTCACCACGTTCTTTTTGTTATTTTAGATGTCACTTTCAAAAATGACATCTATAATTATTTATGGTCTAGCTATATCTAATGTCTAAAATTCTCGTGTTGCGGTGTTTGTTACCAAACTCAACCGAAACGGCTGTACCGATTTTTATGAAATTTTGTGTGCATATCGTAGGTCGGAGAATCGGCCAACATATATTTTAGATACCCCTTAAATGATAAGGGTGACTCACCCTTAAATACTTCTTTTTGTTTTTAGTCATTTTCTTAGATAGGGGAGAGAACGTTTACCGGGTCAGCTAGTGATAATTTAAAAAGGTCAATGAAACTTCACAAATTTCTTCACATGTATATAAAATAGGTTTCATTATTTAAATCCAAATATAACATGTAATACGTTACGTAACACGTATTAAAATAAACTACGAATTAATATTGTCACATTATACATTTATTTTCAAATTAATCGCTGTTGTAATAATCCAGCTAATTTAGTGGAATTCGTTAAATATATGTGAATGTAGAAAGTAAGTTGCTGTAGTAAGTTTTTATGTATGGTAGTAATGTGAATGAACATGAATAACTCTTAAATAAGAGCTATATAAGCGCACTTCTAAAAGATCTTTTAAACTGCAATGAAACCTAAAAATAAATGGGATGAGTTTTATAAGTTTGCTAAGACCGAATTTCATGCAATGGTTATTTTAGATTTTAATGAGCTTTTCTTATTTATATTTATGAAAAAAACATTCGTAATTTTTCTTTGCTACCTTAGCCAAAATAAAATATATTCGATTTAAATAATCAGTCCTGTCATAATTTGGTAAAATAACTTTGTAGCGAGTTAGTTTATGAGAGAACAGATAAAAATGATATACATATGTCTACAAGCACTAAAATACCGAAATGTTGTTACACGTTTGTCTAAGACTATGAAAAACAACATTTACACAAATTACAACAAATTACACAGATTTTTTCTTATTTAATGCTACCTATTTATTTTAACTAAGGCACCCGGTACGCTACACCACGCAATTTAAAGATGATGCTGTTTAATTCAATCCGAGCTAGCAAACTGAGCCTCAATTACTAAAAGACGGTAAAAGATCCCCTTTATTTCGCCATTTTACTGCCGCCTGAGTGAGATAGCGTATAATTTGCTCTGGCTAAATGTGAAGAGTGACAAGGATAGGTGCAAAAAGGTAAATACGTGAGAAATTGAAATGAAGAAATATTGTGTCAGGGATGCGAGTTATTTTGTTATTCCATCAAATACTTTAAAAAAACGTGCGCTTCCTTTATTTTTAATTTATTTCTTCGTGTATTTTTTATTATAGTAGTTAGTAGTATAAGGAGCAAACGAGCAGACGTATTACCTGATGGTAAACGATTACCATCGCCCATGGACACCCGTAACACCAGAGGTGTCACAAAAGCATTGCCGGCCTTTGGGGGAAGAGGACGGGGATAGGGGGAGGGATTGGAATACGGACCTCCGGTATCCTCAGTCACTTGATGAAACACAGCGCAAGCGCTGTTTCATATCCGATTTCTGTGAGGCCGTGGTATCACTCCGGTCGACAATGCAACAATGCAGTACGGTGACCATGGTGGTGGTGGTACTATGGTGGCCTAATGATGTTTTTACATCATTGAGCCTCCGGTCTCGCACTCACCAACGAAAACGAAAAACGACGGCAGGAATCCTGTTATTTTAGATTGATTGAATCGGCTTATTTGTGCTGAAAGAAGCGTGACTTTATTGTCTTTAAAAATAAAATTAGATAGTTTCAAGGTTCATCGTTAGCATTAACGTGACCAGAGAAATATATAAAATAGATTTTAATCTATTTTAATTTTTAAGATTAAAAAAATATTTTAAGCCGTGAGCAAAGTTATATTACTTCAGAGTAAGATTTTATATTTATAAGGACTATTAAGAATTGTTAATATCGAGTTTTTTTTGTAGTGTTTCTATACAAATATTGGAAAAAAACAATTTTATTACAAATACATCGCACATTAAACAAATATCAAATAAAATATTAGTTGTTACATGCACATTATAGATTTCATAATGAAGTTCGGCTCTGAGACTATCAATTGAATAACTTAATTCTGTATGACCATGAAAATGAGCTTCGAATGGCTTGAAATATCTTGTAGCACACTACTACGGGTGCTCTACGATGCTGCTACGCAGGATCTACGGCTATACGTCAACGTCAACGCGCTCGGAATACTTGATGCCCGTACCCACCTGCAACCTCTATTACAAGTTTGTAATATTAGATGGGCCACTTTAATAAAAATAATGGGATAGCTCCATGTACTAGCCATCAAATTTCGTAAAAGCAGCGATGACTGACCATTAGAATAGGCTCCACTGTTTTTTTTTACTTTAAATCTGTAGATCCGTGTGAACTGTAGAAAATGGTAAATTTGGTAACATAGGACGTGACTATAAAATACCAATAATGCCTAACACTAGGTTATATGATAATATTATCGTATAGTGTACTTGAGAAATATATAGGTAAGGTGAAACGTACATATGATTTGTGTATCTTCTTCCTACTGTGTATTAGAATATTCGCGAATAAGATAATAAATGAAGGTAATGGAATATTAAAAAAAAATCCGTTAGCTTTTTGATGTCACTCTCATTTATGATCACCATCGTACTCCTGATGGTCGTAGCATGATGTTAATATGCACAACTTACACATTTTTTAGATGACCTCGTTTCAGCAAGCGATAAGTATTTTCTGGTTTATTATTATTCAAATAATCTAATGTTAAGAGAAGATATAATGTAGATAAGTAGTGATGCATAAAACATAAATAAAGCTAATGGATCGTTATCCTTTACGAGTTATTTTCGCTTTTGCTTCGTTATGAGTTTAAGCGGTTAGGATGACATTGATATTAGACAGTCAGTTCGTTATATTTGTTAATATATAATCAGCCCCGGTGGCGTATTGGTATATAAGGAGTGCGTCTTGAGAAGTGTGTTAGTGTTAGTTTTGTTTAGATGTAAAACAATGACTTAAATTCGATACGTTACACTAAAAATAGATTATCTCAATACAAAAATGCATGTTTGATATGATTTCACTATTTCGAGTGTTAAATGACATCTGTACCTGCTTAGAGTCTAAATTAAACTTATCTACTGTTGTTTATATAACCAATAAGCAAATGCTTTTCTGAGAAAGAGATACATTTTTATTTATAAAATAACTAGAATTGATAGGATTTTGAAAACTTTCTTCTGTTAATGTTATTTTTCATTTGTGTGTAAATGTATAAGTTCAGATTTATTGGAAATATTTTTTCTGATCTATTTCTATGAATTTAATAATATATGTATTATAATATTCATCGAATTTACTTTTGATTGCCCGATTTCTGTTGGAATAAAATAAATATATGTATATGTAAATATATCTTACATATATAAATGTCTATATTGACTAAAATATTTATAATTCAGGTCTTCTATAACTATTTAAAATATCTTAGCAAGGCATAAAATACCCAGGCAGTTCAGGTAGCGTATGAAATATTATGAATGTATACATATATATAAATAATAAATAAGAAATTCATACAAGTTTTGAAGGCTTATCAAAATTATGATTCGGTTATTTTAGAAACTGTATTAAATGTGTCATTTCGCTATTACATCACAGTTACAAGAGTGATCCATTGGAGTTACGTACCACGAAACCTCAGGCTTTCCACTGACGATTGAACTAGTCCTGCACAACACTAAAAAGGACCTGTGTCAACTTGACGTAGCAAACAGACAAATATATCCTAGATAATAGATTACGGTACAGCCAGCCAACATGTTTATAGGAAGACGATTTTGGCTTCACAAATAACCCTACTCTCTCTAATGGACAGCATGAATAGAAATCAAGGGTGGTGATCGCCATACTTATTACGAATGCAGGGTAGACCCCACACTATGGTAGTTTAGTGAGATGATTTTTCAGGCCCCGCTTAGAAGACTTTGACTACTGTGGGAGGGAAACACATGAGCAAAGTGACTTATAGTTCCGAATCCAATGGGTACTTTTAACAAAGAAATGAAATATCTTAACGTGACATTAAATCACCGAAATGATTTATGTTTCAAAACATGAATATCATCCATTAAAGTGTTGATTGTAATAAGTTATGAACACATATAGTCTTTAAAAAAAGGCTCAGATTGTAAGCTTGAATAGGTTCAGCCTTAGTTGGATGCAGGAAAGTTTTTAAAATTACATGAGCTAGATTTTCAATCAACCAAACAGCACATAATGTTCTGCTGGGCACGGGTCTCCTCTCAGGAGAGAGTTAAGGTCTTACGTCCCCACGCTGGCCAAGTAGCTAGATTTTACTTTAATCGATTCGAAAGAAACCGAATAAGTTTTTTTCCATTATGTAAGAAAAACGAATCGAATATAATCGTACATTCTTATGGCAATAGACTACTGCCGTAAGCATTTTATCGGTGAATGCTTATGAATGAAATGAATCAGGATGAGCTCGATACGACCATTATTCAATCCAACCATGAAAGGGTGTGAAATTTGATTTTGAACATTTGATCCAAATTCGTCACTTAAGCGGGTGCTCATAGGTTTTGCATTGGGTTCGTTGATTGGCGTACCCTATTAAAAAAAATGAAAAATACATATTAACAGCAGTTAGTGCCCGCGTTTTTGCTTCGATTAATCAAGTAATAATTACTTTTCTGTATGAAAGTGAGCAAGATTTAACTTTCAATAACAAGATTTGAAACATTAAAAGTGAGAAATAATTTTTTTATAAAAACTATGATTGTCGAAGGAAATTAATTCTATTGCGTTCCATTGTCAATGCGTGGTAAATAAGCTAACCTATTTTTAGAGATGTCAAGACGCAACGCGCATGAAAGTTGCCCTTTTGCGTGGTATTTAAGGAGCTTTGTTGTCTTTATATTACCGCTGATGGTACCTCTGCCCGAAGTTTTGTATAGTTTAAGTATATATTAGTATCCACACTTATGTAGATATTTATAAAAAAATAAAAGTAATATTACATCTTGGTGAATCTTAATAATAATACCGTGAGTTATATTGTACATATATTTCATCAAACTATATATTTTTTTAATATAAGTTGGAACATCCTGAGTACTTACGTTGAATTTCGTCAAAAACTACTGAAGATAACGTAGGTTCTATACACAAAACCGTGATGTTAGTAGATTTAGCTAACTGGATCAGAAAAATCTAAAAAACACATTGCAGTATTCATAAATTATTGCCTATAGTCCAGTTCCTTTGTCGTAGAAGTTAATGTGCTACGAACATGGCTGCGTGCTACGATTGTAGCATCAGCCCGAGCAATTACGCAGTACGAGTATTTGTCGAATCAACTGGACGTTTGCGAATTGACACCGTGTCATAGTTGGAAATATTCGTATAAGTCTCAATTTTGGAAAATCTTTTAATTTAGTATGAATATACCGGAATTCTGCCTCGACTTCAGCACCGACTGCCTCAGTGGCGCAGCGGTATCGTAAGCGACTGCTGTGCTTGAGGTCTCGGGTTCGATTTCCGGGTCGGACCAAATGTTTGTATGAGCTGCAAATATTTGTTTCAGAGTTTTCTATGTATTATGTGTATGTACCTAAAAAAATGTATTTATTTCAGTTGTTTATGTATTCATATCAGTTGTCTAGTACCTATAATACAAGCTCTGTTTAGTTTGGGACTAGATGGCGTTTTATGTTAAATGTCCAAAATATTTATTACTTATTTAAATCGATCATTCAATTTATGAACTGTTTTGGATACATAGACCAGCCAAAGATATTACCATATTGAAGGGAAGAGAGTGTTTGATCCCTTGACACCACCGCTAATAATAAAATTTGTGTGAGCATTACAACCCTTCCGTAATATAAATATTTTTACTCACAAACTATTTTTGTTTTGTATTTTGTGGACTATTATGAAATTATCCTTCGTAATATTTGGTTTTCAAATATTCAGATTAATATTTTGAACTTTTTTTACATAAATTTATGAGACATTTGCGAATATTACTACGAGAGAAAATATTGTAAAATATTCCTGTTGCAACAAATGACAACCCGATGTACTGTTTAATCTTAGCAGTACCCACTGAGAAAAAAACTTGTGATATGTGATATGCATTTCTTTGACATTTCAAATCCATTATTCGGAATTTCCACTGTGCGGGAGCCACGCTTCAGCATGAATGGTTCTGCTCGATCGGAGTGATATCACGGCCTCACAGAAAGCCGGTTTGAAACAGCTTGCGCTGTGTTTTACCTAGTGAGTGAGGATACCGGAGGCCCATACCCCAACCCCTTTCTACATCCCTCTCCCCATCTCCCAAAGGCCAGCAATGCACTTGTGATGCCTCTGGTGTTGCGGGGTCCATGGACGGCGGTAATCACTTACCATCAGGCGATAGGTCTGCTCGTTTGCCCACTATTCCATAAAACGAAATCAATCGAAAACGAAGAACATCTTGTTAAATTTTCTCATATTACAATTCTAAAGTTTCTCAATACACTTTTAATATATATTAAACTAGCAATTTCAATTGAAATGCAGTAATGTGCTTTGTCCTTCAGTTGAACAGAAAATTGAATACCTAGCTTTTAAGTCAATATTCCCCGTCGACTTTAGTAATGTTTATATAGCCACAATATGCATTAAATTATTTGCTATCTTCTTAAATATATTAGTTATTGCAGTGAAGAGTATTTTAAGTCTTTCTTCAAGAATATGAGTACTTCCATTCCAAATTTCATCGGTACAGCGGCTTAGGCGTGAAAGTATGACAGAAAGAGTTAACTTTTGTATTTATAGTATTAGTATGATAAATCTGAATCTCGGAAACAGTTTGCATGAATCTTAATGTGCACGGGGTATCAAAGGCCACTAACCTATTTATCTAGAATACATGTTTAGAAAATTTACCAAAAAAAGAGATATCATCAGCTCGGTTATCCAGGTACTATCTCATTAGTCATTATTATTATTTATTCTCAGATTAAACCTATACTCAGACTTCATTTCACTGTTATAACGTTAATGCTTGATTTGTTAAACTTAAATTAACTGCCTCGGGGACGCACTAGTAGCGCAAGCGACTGCTGTGCTTGAGACCAAATGTTTGTATGATCTGAATATATTTATTTTGGACTTCAAATCTTTTCTGTACGTATTTACAAAGAATAAAGAATATATTAAAAAAATAATATCAGTTGTCTAGTATCCATTATAAAAGCACTGCTTGGTGTCGGTCTAGATGATGATGTGTTTATATGTAAGGAATTGAGTGTTTAGCATACACACATTAATAGTTTATATTAGAGTTTATTAAAATGTGTGTGTATTCGAATTTTGGTCAAATAATTTCTTGTGTTCCTATGGACCGGGTACCTTCGCTTTCTTCTGAAGGAATTTTCATTCATAATTCAACTTATATAAATATGAATGACTTCTGTAGCTAAAGAAAGACGTGTGTGATAAGCATGGATTGAAGATTTGAAGTAAGTAAACATTATTTAAAGATATATGACATGCTTAGATGTACTTTTCTTGACAGTGTTGTCTGTATGAATAAAACAACGCAATCGGTTGGCATGTCCAATATTGAACACATGAATATTACGATTCTGTACGTATATTTTGTCGTATGTAATATGAATATTAGTTTTCTTTTATGAGCTTTTTGTGTTTATGGAATACCTTTAAACGAGCAGTTCTTGTATATATATATTTTATATATAAGTTACGGGCAATCTGTACAATCCGGTATTCTATACAATACTCAAGCTATGTATACAATGCCTAATGCGCAGCCGGTAATGTGCTATCTACGGGAACAGATCAAAATATATCTAATCAAACTCATCTAATCCAAATGATTAAAAAACAACTAGGGGATCTGGAGTGGTCAATGTTTTAACTTACCTGGATGATTAAAAATAAAGTTGATTTAAAGCAAACAGGACACATTTCCTTTACTCGTCATTTTTAGGTATGCAAGTAGTTATATAAAATTAATAAATACAGACTAAAATCTATAATTTTTGCACATTTCTGATGGATCAGTAGGTATTCTGTAATATTACATTTTATATTCCTTTATTATAGCATTATTCGTAATATTTAATACACTGCATGGACTCGGACTAGGTATTGTATTAAATACCTGAATTATACAGATGCCGGTAACATATATGGCTTGAATGGTTTTCATAAAATTTATATACAGGGATTTCGGAGGCGATAAATCGGTCTAGTCCGGATTCGTTTTCTGAAAATTAACCAAAAAAAATACAGAATAAAACTCGCTCATCCAAGTACTAATACTTATTTATAGTACGAAAACTTTGCTACGGTATTAAAATATAAATAAACATGGTCCATCAGCACACACAATACTAAATATAAACAATGTAAACATAAATATTATATATTCCTAACCGATTTAGATCCTGAAGGGGAAATTTTAGTTACCTCAAAAACAAAGTATTTTCATGCTGAGTTTCGTTGAATTGGTGCTGAATTTAAACGTAAAAAGGCAGACACTTTCGAATTTATGATATTAGTATAAAAATGGGAATTAATAATAATATTACTAACAGTAATGGATATAACCTCAAAACCGTAAAAATGCTAAAAAGAACCACCTATCCCATAAATTCGAAACGAAATTAATTTGGTTTTTTCTGTCTGTTACGCTTTCTCGTCTAAACCGCTACACTGATTTTCATGAATTTAGATATAGAGATAGATTAGACCTTTGACAAGGACATGAACTAATTTTTGTCACGATATTAGAAACGAAAGCTAATCTGAAAAAAAAGCGTGAAGGGGCTCACCTAAATTTAAAAAAATAAATATTTTATGGGGCGTTCAAACAACTAGTCGAAAGATATAAGCCACCAGCTATAAGCCATCTTAAAAAAATGTTTATAGGATATTTAAAATATATAGTTATTCTAATATTTTATTCGCAATAAATGTTCTCTGTATTAAAAAAAATCTTTAGAGAGTACAGTACAAAGAGTAAAGATTTGTAAGAGTTGAATAATGTAAGTTTCGGTTTCCATACGATATAATGATAAGTGACAGTCCTTTAATATAACTGTTGAGTTCTATATAATTGGCAGGCAACAATGAGTCTCTAAACGACATACGCAATAAAAGCAAGGCTATATGAAACACCGATAAGAAGCCATCCGTTTTATTCTTTATATTTGTTGCATCCGTTTACTATAACATGGTAGGCAGTTACGCAGGCCTACCGTTATACACAAAATCTATTTATGTTAGCACGAAATTCGAATGTTTTGTTTTAATTGCTATGTGTATTTGTGAGTCTTAAATGTTTATATGTGAAGATTACTCGCCACAAAAAATTACAGACCAGTAAAAAGACACCATGCTTACTTCTCTCTGTTCAGTGGCCCGTATTGCTTTGTTTCTATAATAATTGAAAGAATACAATACTCCTTCAAATATTACCGAACGAAAACCTTATTTTCATGTTACCTAATTCTATGAATACGTCATTATTAGTAAGCCATTATGAAAAAATACGTAGATTGATGTGTAAGTAAATGCGTGGCTTATTTTCTTATACTACCCATAATTTCCCTAGAGTATTATAAATATTTCTTACTTTCCTGTATCTATGTCTTGACAATGATCTACGCAATATCTTCGTGTAATGGAAACTATTCCAAGTTGATTATATTTTTCAGGTAACTGGCTTTTGTCTGCTAGTTTGTCCCAGTTATGTCAGTTATTCCGATAAATTCAAAGTAACTTCGGTAAGTAGATCTAAATCAGATTAGCGGGTTAACAGTGAAATTGAAACAGACAGAAAAACAGATATATTATACAGATAATAATAGGGATATAACAGGTGCTTTCTTAATCTGTCAGGGCAGCTAGTTGAATATAAATATAATGATTTTGTTTAATACAATATATAATATAAAGGTATACAGGGTACTCGACAAGGTAACCTTGAATATCAATACGTATTTTGCTAACCCGTGCGTACGGTTTTCCGTGTTTTTAGGAATCAAAAAGTCTGCATCTTGTGCGTCCTGTATAACACTTATATAACCAATGAAAGTTGCGGCTCAACTTCACAAAAGTTTTAAATTGAGCTGGCCGTAATATTTCAGTGCATAATGCTATGTTTAATACCCGTGACTAATGCGGTGAAGTTGTTATCCCAACATCTATAATTGGCGCATTCCAGTTACCGAGTAGCGTTCGAACAAAGCTGGAATAATCGCTGAGATTAATGAACATTTGTTTTATTAGTTATTATGGCGATTTCTAATAAGATTAATTTGAAGCAAAATTGTGTATTAACCTTTAATTAGTATACTTGTAATAAAATAACTTGGATAACGTGAGTGTCAAAAGACCGGCTATTTTTAATAACATATAGTTCTATATAGCTATATATCATAGTTTTATCTAGCGATAAGTTATTAAATAGCGCAGCGATGAAAGTGTTGAATCAATCGTATTGAAAAAAATATGAACAAATATTTCGCACATTAGACATATATTATAGACTATCTCCAGGTTTAACTAGAGATGGGTTATCAAAAACGGGAGTTAGTTAATTACCACCACCACGACCTCATAAAAAGAAGTATTGAACAATGAATGAGTAAGTAAGTAAGATTGTCTGAGGAAACTCTTTACCATAGCTCTGAGAGATGAAGGCACTCAAAAGGTGTTCCACAGACAGCGCAAAACAGAAACACACTACAGCGCCATCTACCAAAGATAGGCTAAATTACGGAGTTACGATGGAAACAAAGTGACTACCAATCCTGAATCGCGCAAAAGAAGTTCTCGCACCGATTATTATATGCAACTTCCCAACATCAACACAGGCGGCAACGAATTCGTGACTCTTATAGTTTCTGGTGTCCAGTTCAGGGCACTTAACGTTAGGGGGTCTGCTCGGTAGCCTTCTGTACCACGTAAAATGTATGAAAAATAAATTGAACAATATTGCTAATTACAATTAAAAATAAACACTGCACGTAGTGGTGTATTGTAAGCTATTACTGTTGTATATTCAAAATCCCTCACGGAAAACGTATGATCCACCAATTGTTGTTCTGGTTACTCTGAGTGTCCATTTCATGTGTATTTGTAACGTTCTCTACAAGACGAATTCAAATTCAAAATCATTTATTCAATTAAGACACCAAGCGACATTTATTAGCATGAAATTGACGCTACAGATAAAAATCATAGATCGACACAGACATACGCCAGATGTACTCTATTGTCAAGGTGAATTAGGTGAAAACACCAAAATTCACTGCCTGCCTGTGTCGATCCATAACTTCCAGTTTCCAAAATGCGTAGGGCCTTATAAGAAGAATACTGGCAAAGAAACTCATAGATACTCTTTTTAAAACACACACAGGTTGTATTCCTAGGGCGTGAGGTAAATTACTGGAGTAATAGAACAGTGCCTAATAAAAAATAATGTTCTTTACTGCTTGTTGGGATGACATGAGACGGGAAATTCCTTCTCCGTTACTTGGTAAAGGTATTATTTTATTTAACCAACGTCACCTCTAAAGAAATACGTGCATCACAATGATATTAGTATTTGACTCAGCCTTACCATTTACTGGTATAATTCGAAACTACAAAAGAGTAAAAGTGCTAATATGTTTATATAATAAAGTAACTAAGAGCCGCCAATACTCATTTCTACTAAAAGTATTTGTGATTTTTTTTTAATAAATGTGCTTACTATAAAAGTTTACTTACTATAAAACGAAAGTCCCTTAGTCTGTAACACAGTATTCAGAGCATGGAACTCTTAGCAAAAAAACTTAATAAGAAAAATGCGTAGCAGAAAAGTTTCCCATTCAACTCCTGCATAGCTTGCTTGGAATATAAATCAAAGGCACGCGCCACTTTCATAACTTAACTAAACCGGTATAGTATACATACAAGAAATCGGATAGAAGAGAAAATACACATATTCCATATACACTTGAAGTAGTTCATTCTTTGTCAATTTTTTTATTATAATCTCAAAAAATAGACGTGTTTCTTAATTTGTTTAAAAAAATCACGTCTGTGATAAATATTTACTCGGTACTTGGATGATCAAGCTTTGCTGGGTCCAATAAAAAAAAAGTTTAGGCGCCCTCGTTTAATGACGCCTTGTTTTGGTACGACCTGGTACAGTTTAATGAATGGATCTTATTCTAGTACAATTTAATATAGTTTGCTAGAGTTGTGATAGATGGCGCTAGATGGACCTTGATTATCGATCAAGGTGATTGTTGGGAAAACGAATAAAATGATATTTTCTTAAAATAAATCCTATCTAGATCGATTTATCGCTCCCAAAACCCTCTGTTTACTAAATTTCACGAAAATCTAGCTAGCTTAGTTAAGTTATATTAAACTGTATGAAGAACCTGTTTGTTTTGACAACCCTAAGATTTTTAAACACAGATTAAGTTAATTGTACACGAGATGAAGCTAATAACAAATTTCTATTTACACCACTTCAATTTAAAGTGGAATCATGTTTGTTAGGCTCTGAGTAAATATATTTTATAATAGCAGTCGTATCAGCTTATGGTATCTGGGATATTTGCTTTACAAATTTGCTAAGGATATTAATGTATCTACTTATCTGTTCTTTCATAAGTACATCTTTTAATATTTTTTTATGGAATAGTGTGTAAACGAGCTGACGTATCGCCTGATGGTAAGTCGTCGATTATCGACGCCCGTGGACACCCACAACACTAGAGTTGTACCGAAGTGTGGCTCTAGCACTGTAAATATATAGATGCAAATTCATTCAGTATGCTGAAGAATGTGTGATATCGTCCTTGCACTACATAATATATTTAAATTCTGTTATTACGTACAATAAGTGACGTAACTACGTTCGAATGGTTTTCGAGAATTGTAACTAGTTTACGCACAGTTCATGAAAGCTTCCTACTCAGAGCCTTATTCTGTACATTAATAAAAATCTTACCGTATACGTTATTTTAATTTTCTGTTGATAATTGAGTTATGCTATAGACCATGATCAATTCGAAATAAGAGTTTTAATTGACACTGGAGGGGGTCATCTATAAACCGTAGGTTGCCCGAGGTACGTCGTAGTTTCAGGGTTTTACCTTTCAAGGGGGAAGCTGGTTCCCCGGCTACTAGTACTAGAGGACGTGCGGTTTTTAAGAGGGTGGAATATCGAGGGGTTTCCGCACAGAAAAAAATAAGTGTTCAATGATGAATAGGATTGGAAGATGGCAAGGAGTAGCCAGAGATGATGGCCAGCCTCCACTAGTGGAGAGGCATTATAAGAATTATTGTTATCTACCTGTTACTAAGTGATCAATGTTTATGATCGGATATATTTTGACTGTCTCGTTCACGCAGTGGTAGCGTATGCGACTGCTGTGCTTGAGGTCTAGGGTTTGATTCCTGGGTCGGACCTAATCATTGTAAGACCTGCAAATATTTATTTCGGCATTTAGGTGTTTTCTATATATAATATGAACATATTTACAAAATAAGTATATGTGTATTAATAGCAGTTGTCTAGTACTAATAACACAAGCTGTGTTTAGTTTGGGACTAGATGGCATTGTGTGTAAGATGTCCGAAATATTTATTATTTTTATGTACTTAGTTTTTTTGATTCGATAACGATTCAACATAAAAAATGTCTAAGTTCATCTGAGGGTTTGAGATTGGAGATGCCTCAGCATTCCAGAAAATTTTACTACCAAAATTACACTGTTGAAGCTGTACGCTTGTGGAATGCACTGCCGGTGAACATCAGGCAAGCGCAAACAATAAATGCGTTCAAAAAAAATTATGTTTAAAATTAGGTTAGTATTAGTTAGGTATTAGTTCTTTAAATTTAGGTTTATGAATATTATACATCTTATTAAAGATGATCATTAATCAGGGTATGCTGTGAATATGTGTATGTTTATGCATATGTTTATGTACGTGTATGTGTGTATATATGTGTATATATGTATGTCTGTATGTATATATAAATATAATAATAATAATAATATTAACAATCATGTATGTAAAGGGTGTGATTGAGGAATCTGAAGGAGTAGAGCTTTTAGATTCCACAAAACTTCGATCTCTGTCTGTTACCGAAACCTACAAGTATTTAGGTTTTTCACAGTCCTTAGGAATACCAGAATCTAACATGAAGCAAACGTTGCAGGAACGCTTCTTTGGCTGAAAAAAAAAGTACTAAAAAGTATTTTATCAGGGGGTAACAAGGTGCGAGCCTACAATGGTTGGGTCATGCCGATTCTGATGAATTCCTTTGGAATACTTAGATGGACTCAGACCGAATTAGATGCCCTTGATAGGAGAGTCCGTACCCTGCTGACTGCATTTCGAATGCACCACCCACGTTCATCGGTTATGAGATTGTATATCCCGCGAAAGTGTGGGGGTCGTGGACTATTGAATATCAAGACCCTGCACAATCGCGAGATATACAATCTTAGAGATTATTTTCTACGTACTGATGTGGGAGTGCATCGCAGTGTGGTTACAGTGGATACTGGGTTCACTCCGCTCGCTCTGGCTAAAGAGAATTGGCGCAAACCTGTAGTACTTAGTACTAATGATCGCAGGGAGGTATGGAAGGGCAAAGAACTCCATGGCCGGTTTTATCGGGCTCTTAATGGGTCCGATATAGACTTCAAAGCGTCGACCTCCTGGCTACGGTATGGTGATCTCTTCGGAGAAACCGAAGGTTTTGTTTGTGCGATTATGGACGAAGTTATCATGACGAATAACTATCGGAAGTATATCCTAAAGGATGGTACGGTTGATATATGTCGGGCATGTCACCGTCCCGGAGAATCTATTAGGCATATTATTTCTGGTTGTTCTCGTCTTGCTAACGGCGAATATTTGCACAGACACAACCAAGTAGCCAGGATAGTACATCAACAGCTTGCCCTCAAATACAAACTTGTGAATTCAGAGGTGCCATACTACAGGTATGTGCCCGACCCAGTTCTCGAAAATGGTCGTGCTACGTTGTATTGGGATCGATCTATTATCACGGACAGGACTATTGTTGCCAATAAGCCTGATATTGTGGTAATAGATCGATTAGAGCGCCGCGCAATGATTGTCGACATTGCCGTTCCTCATGACGAGAATCTCGTGAAAGTTGAAAAAGAAAAACAATTGAAATATTTGGATTTATCTCACGAGATTGTCGATATGTGGGATGTAGATTCGGCGATCATTGTTCCGATAGTTGTGTCTGTTCACGGATTGATAGCCAAGAGCCTCGACCAACACCTCAAGAGGCTCACGTTAGATGGTTGGATCAAGGGTCTGATGCAGAAGGCAGTCCTTCTTGACACGGCTCGTATTGTCAGGAGGTTCCTTTCTTTGGAGCCCTAACCACCGGTTTCTTGGTCCCTGTACCCGAAGTCGGTGGTCTACAATTTTTTATATTTTTAAATATATATTATTTTTAATTTTTTATGTATTTAAAAATGTATCAAATATGTATATATAAATGTAATAAAGAGAATAATAATAATAACTTTATTTATTTTCTCATCACAGATGTATACAGTAAAGTGTAGATTCTTATCTTATATATTTGAACGAGCATTTGTGAGAGACTAGTGCCCGAGATAGGTATTGGAAAACCTGTGTTACGGGTCACTAGGCCCCAGTGAAATTATAGACAGTTCATTATAATTCGTACAAGTGCAACTTGACTGATAGGATGAGATACAATACTAGGGTAAGCATAGGATATACATACATAAACATACATACCCATATATACATACATATACATATAAATATAGATATACATACATACATATACATGTTATTGTGATTTGTGTATATGTGTGAACATATATATGCAGTTTGTTATATTCATTAGCAAATAATTAATTCAAAACTCATTGCATTGACAACTACCACTGTCTCTCCTATACATTTCGATCCATCCTAAGGTTGCCCGGAAGAGAGAGATTGTTTTTAGCAATAAGGCCGCCCTTTGTACACCTCACATTTTATGTACTCTCTTCTAACTGTAATATTATATTGTGCAAATAAAGAGTTTTCTATCTATCTATCTAAAACATTATGGCATATACATGCATTTGTAATTTATTACTTGATTTCTTTAGGTGCAGAATGATAACTGATATTTCTTTTATTTGAAAACAAATATAAATCCCAAACTTTTGTGAATTCTCTAGAAAGCTATTGGTATTTCCCTATTTTTGTGTGAGTTATCTTTCGTAACATTGACATCCCCCAAGTGCCAACGTACGATTTAAAATACAGACGACAAATCCCAAAGGCTTACGCTATATCCAAGTTGAGTTTGGAAGTAAATCAGAGATCGTTCATCCGTTTTGAGACCAGTTATTTACGTTATTGTGGTTTTCTGTACTTTTTATATTTTTGCAGTCAATAAATTTTGAAATTATTCTACATATTTTTTACTTACTCATAGTTTTTAAGACAAATTATACGAATTCTCGATCCTCCAGTCAAACCATCAAGCTGGTTTTTGGTGGAAAAAGACTGTCATTTTAAGTAAGTTTCTAGTGTGGTAGGTAATAAATACACTAAAATACTTACTTTAGCAAGAAAAAGGGTCAACCAGTACCAGCTCGCACAGAGTGCGCCACAAAATATAATTGATTTAATAATTGACTATCTAATTGATACGATACAATAAGATATAATAATCAACTCTAATTTGCATCGAGATCATATAAATCACTCAACTTGTCAATACGAATTATGTATATAACAGATTACGTACTATGGCGTCTTTAATGTTAAAATATATGTTACAAATTGTTGATTGAACGTATTAGCATTGTGTATTAGTATAATATTAAAAAAATATAAGTTCATTAATTGATCAAAACTCGGAACTATGTAAATCTAACATAAAATTTCTAAGAACTTTGTGAACTGATTTAAACTGAATATCCTGAGAGCTTGGCCTTTTTAATGAGGCTCTAAAGCACTACCATTAATCCACCGAGTATCGATGACTTTTCCTTTCCTCCCTCATTATTCGCTTTCGCAGCCTTATTGAGGAGAAATAAGAAAACTGAAAGACTACTTTCATTTTATTTTTTCAAGCGCTTTTCATATTCACATTTTCCTTTCTTATGTTTAGTTTAGGTTTATTTTTAAAATAGCTATGTCATTTATTTAAGCAAATTGGGTTATAAAATACCGCGAATACTGACGTCTATATTGACTATATTAGGAAAACCTGTGTTAGGTGTTACCAGGCTGATACTTTTCAAAAGCTAGAGCATATTCCCAATCTATAAATTCAAATCAAAATAAAAAATAAAGCATTAAAACAATTAGCCGTATAATAAAGTGTGTGTACGTATCCATATGCGTACGTGGTCGTGTGTGTGTGTGTGTGTGTGTGTGTGTGTGTGTGTGTGTGTGTGTGAGAGAGAGACAGAGAGAGTGTGTGTTACACTAATATGATTCTATATAATCCACTACTTTGTCAAGCTCACCTTCGCTTAATCCTTGAATTTTTTTTGTTCTTCAAATACAAAGAGATGATCCTCAGAGCAGCAATGAGGTAACAAGACTTAGAGTACCATCCATCCATCCATTGTCGTTAGGATATATATATGTATATATACAAGAATCGATGCGATAGCCTTTATTGCGTGATGTAAGATTTAAAAAATACTTCGTTGTTCGGTGTATCTTTTTTAGTTAAAGTACGTTTTTATTGAACTCTATGTAGAAGTTCAAACACAACTACTTATGATTCATTTATGTCTGTAATTGAAATAAATATTTTAACTTAAAATATTCCTTCGTTCTTTTTTCAGGTAAGTAATGTTCATCTGCTACTAATTACGTAAGTAAACACTAGTAGAGAAGCCGCTAGAAGAATTGCAAGAGGGTACTATATACTCGACTAATATAGTCCGGCAACTAATATAATCCGAAAAATACGAAAGTAAAACACAGTTTGCTAATGTTGGGTCATATAGATTACACAGCCTGTTGTTAACGATATGTTTCCAGTTAATTTATTTTCCAGACATAGCTAAACAAAATAGAGAATCTTATAAATATCATCTTATTTGTTTAGTATGCATATTAGTTTTTGGCTGCGGTTTCACCACCGTAAATGTCTATAGTCGCTGTAAACAAATTGTCTATATTACTTAATACTTTATTGCTTTCATTTTGGAATTAAACAATTGGTATAATCGAATGTTCAGTAATAGTTACAGTTTATAATGTCTGTTAAGATTTTTTTACTTTGTACTTATATTAGCAAAATATAAACACATCAAATAGCGAAAAACAGAAAATCTAATACTATTAAAATTAATTTCACTGTAAATTTTCAAAGATTTATTTTAATTAATAATTACTATACAAAGTACCAGTAAAACAGCTTAGCATTTACCGACTTCAGAGTAGGTAATGAGACTAAAACGTCTTACAATAAAGCTCAAAGAACCTGCGCTCTGTTTCAGAAACTGGGCGAACATTTTGCTTTCACAGTGACCTAGAGCGAGAAGTCTAAATCGATTATAAAGCCTTATAAAGCACATTTAATTTACGATAACAAATGTGAGTGTTTCTATTTTAAAATGCGCAATAAGACGACAATTAATAGGTATAGCATAAACCACGGACTGTTTAACTTTTGAGTTAAATTTTATACATAAAATGTATTTGTAAATATTTCATGTTCATATGTATTTTATTATACTGAAATAAAATATGCAGAAAATGTAAAAATACTAGATTCTGTCCGCAGCTACGGCATGTATATCGGTTACCGCGGTATAGAGTAGCGTATATACTTCATAACAATCAAAGTATCTCCATAGAGATTTTTTTACACAGTTTAGCCATGAACGTGTACCAGACAGGCTAAATTACTTTCAAATTTATAATATTTGTATGTATGAGCTTCCTCAACCCTATCCTTGACTTGAAACTTATAATATTATTTATAGTGCAATACTGAATTCGCCTGACTTGGTATCTCCATCCTGCAGTGAATTCTATTTGTCCAGATTGGGAACTCCTCTGATCTCCATACCTGTTCTCTCCGGGTAAACAGTCTGGATCATTAACAACTAGGCACAAACACCCGTCGTAATACTTCAACACACAATTATTTATCAGAAGTTCCTAATTGCATTTTGTGGAATTTCTACAAATACTCACAAAGCTATACCTTTATTACATGGTGACTATATTTAAACTAAACCTTACAAAATAAAAAAGGTATTTCTGTTCAGTATTTCATTATTTTAACCGTAAACCTTGTCTAGTCCCTCTCATTATTTAAAATATACATCAGAGAAACCGCTGGCTTAGTTAGAATTATAGCGAAAATTATAACTCACAACATCACATCACATAAACAGCCTTTAACAGTCTATTGCTAGACATAGGCCTCTCGAAAGAAAGGAGATTTTGGAGTGCTATCATGCTGTCTAGACATGTTTTATTTATCTCCTCAGTGATGTTGTCTTGCGCAGTTTGCTCTCTTAGTTGCGACTCTTAAGAATTTTTTTAAAACAGTTTTCTGTGAGGCTATGGTATCACTTGGATCGATCCTGCCCATTTGTGCCGAATATCACTCTCCCACAGTGTAGAATAGTATTAGGATGTAATTTAAAGTAGAACTAACAATATTCTTAAACATCCAGTGATCCAGTACTTGACAGCCCTACCACCAGTTATGTCCACTTGCATATTCAGTTATCGACAGCGTGTTCCCATTGGAAGGGTGCCAAATTGGCCTAACACACGTACCGCTACCGACTACACTACATAATTGTTCCGCGGCCTCGTGACGTAGGCCGCATGCCTAGTAAACATCTCTTCATTTGACCTTTTCTTCTTTCAATATTAACGAAATTACAACCAAGATACGAATGTATCACGCTTGAAAAGATTTAATGAAAAATACTTTGGTTAAAGGTTATTTAGGACGATATTTTATGAACTCAATACACCCAATTGCATGATTTGCAAAATGCTTTGGAAAAACCGTAACATTATTCAAAGTCGGTAAATTTCCGGGAGTAATTGATTTTTATAAATTTTAAGCGCGTTAGTGCATTATAGTTCTATAAGGTTTTTCTATAGTATTGGTATCAGAACTCAAAATGTTTAGAACCAGGAATGTATTTATTGTTGGACCACATATTTTGAACATTTTGACAGTTGAAAATACTGTTTAAAAGCCCATGGAAATGCCTCTTTCTCCGTCCCTGGATAAAACGGATACGCCGTACCAAAGTTGATGAACAAAGGTAACAATAACACAAATGTTATTGTTACCTTTGTTCAACAATATTATGATATTGTCTCAGAGATTTATATATATGCAATTTATTATTTATAGAAACATCTACAAAAAATAGGATATTGAGATCAGTTTTTATAATCCGTAAAATGAAATTCTGATTTAAAGAGCATATAACAGATAAAATTCAGTTATAACCTACGTATTGAGAATGAGAAACTATGCAGAGAATAGCAAAACATTTACAAACTTTACTAAAATAGCTAGAATACAACTTTATATTCATATAACGTTTTAAATTCCTCCCGTTTCGGATGTTCTAAAGTTAGACAATGTTCAAAGTAATGCATTTAGGAACATACAACTACAGAACGACGAAGTGGGTGTACCGATAGTTGTTTAGTTTGAACAGATGTCACCTGACTATTGCATTTAGAGGCTGTGTATTTCATGAAACTACATTATGTCTTGAGTTCTGAATTGGAGTGAACTCAATACGGTTCATTGTTTACAGTCAATATGAGGTGTTGCGACATTAATTTGTGGTAACTTAAATGTTTTAGTAGTGTTCAAATCAAACAATTAGTAAATTTATTTATATGTTATGCTACAAGTGCAGCTACTTAGCTGTGGAAGAGTTTTGCTTTGGGACATAGAGATTCACTCGACTAGAGTGATACCAAGACAATTCTTTTGCTGTTTTTCAGCGAGTTGGTGCGTTACAGTGGTTGAAAATCATAATTGAAGAGAAATTATTATCTTTTGCCTACTTATATCCACGGTGTTTATTTTCTCCTTAGAGGTACGACCGGAAAATTGTAACTGGATTTAGAACATAGTAACAGTCGATTCTCCCATCGTCAAAGGTCTTAAACTAGTCTGTTTGCCAAAAGGAAAATAAAAAAGAAAGAAATGGCATATAAAAAAGATACCCAATCCTATAAACTAATCAATCAGCACGTAAGATTTATTGTTATATTATCATTTATTTGAACTTTGAGAAACCATCGTGAATACAAGTTAAATTAAAATATTCTTTAAGTCGTAGAGTTTATTGATTGCGAAGTGTAAAAAAACAGTTGCTAAACATATATATTGCAATTTAAAAAAGCTTGGGGAATTTTATCAAAAGAACCCTTAACACAAAAGTAAATATTGCTACGTATTCTTAATTTCATCTTAGTATCTTACTATAACTCACTGCCCTTTTGTCTTTTATATCTTTAAAAAAAAAAAAAAAAAAAGACAACTCCCGCATTAGGAATATACATTCCTGTGTCGCGGGGATCTTTACAAACATACATGAAACGGACACAAAGTACACCCAGACTTAGAACAACAATTTTATGGATCACACAAAGCGTTGTCCCATGTAGNGGAATATACATTCCTGTGTCGCGGGGATCTTTACAAACATACATGAAACGGACACAAAGTACACCCAGACTTAGAACAACAATTTTATGGATCACACAAAGCGTTGTCCCATGTAGGATTTGAACCCACAACACTTGGCGCAGTAGGAAGTGGCGTGGCGACCACTGAAACCACTAGGCCAACCGTGTAGTCAAATAGTAATAATAATATATACCTAATATATATAATAATATATATAATATATATATAATAATAGTATATACCTAAGCTAAACTTGTAACGAGGTAGGTAAACTAATATCATACATTCAATGTACCTATAAATTGATTACTGTGGAATTGTATTCCATTAGATAAGTTGATTTTAATCAATCAAATGAATGTGTATCTGTCGATTGCACAGCATTGTCATACTGCCAATCATCAGAATTAACAATAGTCTAAATAATGACGTTTCGACCAAACGCAAATACGTATAATAAATGAACATCTGCATTTAGGAGGAAAGCTTAATTTTGTTTTTGTTTAAAAGACAACCTCCGTATTAGAAATATACATCACGTGTCACAGGGGTTTTAAAAAACATATATGAAACGGACACAAAGAACACCCAGACTCAAAACAACAATTTGCGGATCGTATAAAGTGTTGTCTTATGTGGGATTTGAACCCAGAACACTTGGTGTAGCAGAAAGCGGCGTGGTGACCGCTTAAACCACTAGGCCAACCGTGCAGTCATTCATAGTGCATTCTAATTGTCTTAACCATTATTAAAAATGTGTGAGTTTATTGTGTCACCTTCTCACTTCTCTTCTTAGTTTTTATTAATTCCAAGACTATTTAAAATTGGCTACTAGTTTTACTTGTTCACATAAACATTAGTTTTTCAGACCTTTCAACCTTAAGGGTGAACTGAACTCGACGGTTGTAATTCTAGCTAACTTTTCAACCGATATTGATAAGATTGAACACGTTTTTGTACATGTCACATGGAGTTGGTAGGCACAGAACTTCCTCTCCATCCCCCAAAGACCGGCAACGCACTTGTGACGCCTCTGGTGTTGCTGGTGTCCAATGGCGGCGGTAATCGCTCACCATTAGGCGATATGTCTGCTTGTTAGCCACCTATAAAAAATTAGATAATTTTAAAAATTTACATTACAGTGTCATTCATTCCGTTACATCCAGGAGCAAAGCTGAGTTACATCGTAACGCCCCATTACTGATGTGTTACTGAGATTTTTCAAACCAAAAATGTTGCGCGGAAATCAATGAAATTTTGTATCGACACTTTGATTCTTGAGGAAGGTTATTATTTACCACCATAACCAATATCACCGCGGGCGGAGCCTTGGGTAAAGGCTAGTCAGTATTAAAAGCGTTCTCATAATTCCTATTTTCGTGTTATTATTATTACTTCATAATAAATGTATATAGTACTCACCTCATGCATTAAAGTGTTAAATGTTACCCGTAGTTCTAAGACATCATTCAAATGTAGCGAAATAATGTTACCCTAGACATAAGGCTGACGATACACCATCATAGAAAGATCTAAAAACGGAATATTTTTTTATCTATGAAATTGTAGCTATACTTATGTTTATGATTGACGATGTGGCGTTTTCTATTAGATAATAATTTGATGTGAGGGGTATTCTCGTCATCATATCCAGCTGACGGCTATTTTTTACTCATAGTTATAAGTTACCGACACAGATAGAAGATACAAGGAATATCTTTCAACTTTCTGTCCAAATCAGTTCCTCTTGGTTTTATAAGCTAACCTATTTAAGAAAATTGCGATCACATAATGAAAATATAATAATTCAGCAGATAAAACCGCACGAAAATTATATAATTGAATCCTTTTTTTAATTTAAAGCTTGCCAAAAGTGATTCTTTCTCTCCTCTATTGTTTGAAAGTTTGAAAAAAGAATATATATACGTAGCATTTCAGTACATTTACAAATTATCAATGTGACGTCAGTGTATTGTTGATTTTCGGCGCCTGGTGTGCCCACAGCATATGACGTAATACTGCGCGTTATACCGTGGCGCGCTTCCAGCGGCGCAACATATGAGGACATTACTGTCTTTGGCACACATGGTACGCCTCATTTGTGGCTAGTATCTTTTATTTGTGTCCACAGAAATATTTGTAGCATTTTATCTTTCACTCTGTTAGCATTCATAAGCTTTGTATGTTTTCTAAATATTTCCTTGTAAAAATCTGTTGTTGTTTGCACGGTTAAACCAGGACAATAAACATACTTGCCAGAAGACGGTGCCCGCTTCAGTGCGAGTAGGCGCTGGGAGGGTTCTGGATATCGTAAGAAAGCGATTCCCGGATCCTTCCCGTCTCAGGCACAGAGTGGCAGACCGTGTGGTTTTAGTCGGTTCGAAGCCGACACACCGCCCGCCGCAAACTACGTTGGGATGAAGGCCCGAGGGGGATTCCAGAGGTAAAAAAAAGACAATGAACAAAGTACCTCATCATCACGGGCCAAAGCCCCAAGCTATGAAGCATAATAAACAATTTACAACGAAATAGATATGTTAATGTTTTGTTAAGAATAAAGAAATAACTAGGTAATAATACATATTTTTAAACTGCAATATATGTGTTTAAATCACATCTCTACTAACTGCATCTATGATAAACACGAAAAATAACTGTCGAAAAAAATAAAATGCCTCGTTGGTCCAACGGTTACCGAATAAGACAGCTGATCAATAGATTTCGGGTTCAACGCATAAAGCATTGTTTCTATTTCTTGAAATTAATTGTTAGTAACAGCCTCGGGTATGGAATTTTGATAATATATCACGACCATCCCTCGAGATGAACGTTAAGCTGTCGATCCCTTGTCACGAACATCTTACTCGTTATTATGAAGTCAGTGCCCTCAAATATATTGACAACTAGTTCAATATTCAAATTCAGTTTCTCTTCAGGGTTGTGAAGGTCCGATGCTCACTAGTGGGTCCATATGAAAACTGATATTCAGTTAAAACTGTTTGAATTAGTAACCGTTTCCATATAATCTCGAGAATAAAAGAGACGTCCCGAAGGTACCCACACTGTTTAAAAACGGCAGCCTGATTTTTATGTTTCTTTTATGTATTATACATTATGTATTCGGTCTTTATCCTTTTATTTTTATTTGTGATTCCCTTTAGTTGTATTTCATATCTCTTTTTCTTATATGATTTAGCTATGAATCTTGTGTTCGAAATAAAGTATTACTATTATTATATATAGCCTCAAGAAATTTCTCATGAAGAATGTGTTTTAAAATATAATATGTTCACGAACAATGGGTATAATCTTGAGAGCCTTTTGTTCCAACAAACACAGCTCTTCGCAGATCATTAAGCTTGGGTTGTCTGCTTGAGATGACGAAGTACAGAAAATTCAATGCAGCTTTGTTTACATATGATCGTTGAAATACATTAAGGTGTACTTATAAGTTCAACGGTGGGAAAGATGTTTTGTGATTTTTATTCCTTATAACATCGTTTAGTTTTAATAAAAGTAAAATAGCTACTTTTCTTTATTCTAATAATTATTTATTAGTAATATTATATAAGATACTAGCTTTTTACCAGCGGCCCCGCCCGCGTGTCAAGCCGATGTCCTATTTCAGGCTCTAGACTATCTGTGTAGAATTTCATTAAAATCGGTTCGGTAGTCTTGGCGTAAAACGACAGACAGATAGAGTGACTTTTGCATTTATAATATTCGTAAGCATAACAAAACATCACTTGGTTTTAAAATTTTGCTTTGTTCTATTATTTAAATAAACCAATTAAACCGTTGACAGCTAGTTTAATTAAATTTAGGTATTCATAGTTAGTTTGTACTGGCTCGTAGTAGTCTTTTACAAAAGGGCTACTTAACACAAAAACAATTATAGAAACTCCAACAGGAAATTCTAAAATTTAATTTAAACTTTTAAATTGCAATAAGCTCGCACACTGAGGACGGTATAGCAAGTTTCTGTATAAGCCAGAATTAATCTAATATAACTGCAAAATTGTATGAATCATTGTCAGATCAACTAAGGTCGTCATAGTCAGCAGATCTTTTATATATACTTTCGAATTTTCGCATACATAAATAAATTAAAAATATAAGTGAGCCTATTTTGTTGTGATGAAACAGAAAAATGATGCAGATAATTGACATATTCTTAACATACTTTTCTGATTAACTTAATATTTTATCTGATTAAGACAAAATCCTGGCGCAAAGCATATCTTAGCTAAATTTGTAATGTATAATATCGCATGTTGATAGCTAGTTAGGCAAGACATAATTTGCCTTTTGATGCGTCGGCCATCTTGTATTACGTTTTATTTCTTCTTTAGTTCTTACTAGTCTAACAATTTGATACTATTATTGAGAGGGTTAGAGTGCTATATAGCCAACTATTACTTGGCGACAATGAACAGATCAATTAAATGAAGACATTCATAAATTCATTTCAGTTTATTTCTAGAATTTTTAGTATTAGAATTATGTGTAATGTGCTTGCATTCAGATTAAAAATAATGTTTATAATAGAATTGAGAACAAAAATATCATTAGATAAACCTTATTTCAAGAAAGTTTTATTCTTTTGATTTATCATGTATTTTTCGGATATTGCATCAATCGTTGCCCATACACTTTACTCATATTAAAAACGCTGCACCGTGTTCTGAATTATATAAATTTTCCATTAATAAATAAAACACTTAACTAGCTTATGTCCGCAACTCATGAGTATGTCTAATATTATTATGTTATTATCATATATGAGCTATTACATTTAGATTTCATCCAAAACCCTTTCAGTAGTTTTTGCATGAATGAGTAACAAACATTCATACATCGAAATATCCATTCTCACAAACTTTCGGATTTCGGACTTTTTGAATAGGATTAGTAGGATATTAACATCTATATTTATCGATCAATCACAGGAGTTGCCGAGAATTTAAACAGTTAATCTGAAATTATATTATTAATGACTTTGATAACACTTTTTTATCATCATCATTATCAATAGGTATATATTTAGCATACTTTATCATCTCCCTAGCCCTTATTATTCCCAAGATTATTTGGGGTTGGTTTGTAGTTCAACCGGATTAACCTGAATATCAGTTTTTCCATAGAAGAACTGCATCGGATCTCCACAACCCTGACAGTGAATTGAATTCGGAGGTTGAACTAGTTAGTTGTCAATATATTTAAGGGCACTGACTTCCCAAAAACGATTGTCATAGGTGTTAATGCTAACCGGGACCGACAGCTTAACGTATTATCCAAAGCACGGGCGAAAGACACCGCCACTCCGAACTGCTGTTAAGAATTTCTTGTAAGAGAACCCAATAGCGGTCCGATCAGCACTCGCTTACCCTAGGCGCTAGACCAACGAGGTAATTATCTGTTTAGCAGACAGATTAAGGAAATAAGCTACAAACACTAGAAAAAGGGTTTCGGACGAATGAGACTGAGGCTCCTTGTCATTAAGTGAAATGAAACCGGTACGGTGTTTCAAACATCTCCAAAATACACGCATCTTGAACGAATATGAATAATACTCACGAAAGTGTTGTCTAACTATAAAAACGTGCATATCAAACGTAGTTTCAGTTCATAATTGTCAACTAGATTTCAGAAATTGTTACCATAAAGTTCTAAAATCTAAATAAATTACCGTCACCTTTATTTTAGACGAGACAAAGGAATATTGTTCGGGTTATGTAGAACAAAAGAAATACATTAACAAAACTTCTAATGTGACTTCACGAATAAACTGAAGTAAGAGTAACGTAATAAATTAGATTAGTTAAGTTTGAATACATAAATAATATGTATATTGAATGAATACAAATAAAAAATTCAGCCCTTTTTAATTTTGCATTTAATTATTTACAACTATTATACTTTATGATTTGGCTATTATTAAGTCCGTTCATGATTTAAGGTGAGTATAGCGGAGATCCAAAAGCCGGCGACATTCTTGAGTTTCAATGTTCATGTGTGTTTGTCACTTACCATCAGTTGACTCATGTATGGCATAGTGGCTTAGACAAGCATTTAATTGATTTCACATGGATCAACACTTTGTGTGATCCATAAATTGTTGATCTGAGTCTCGGTGTTCTTTGTGTTCGTTTTATGTAGGTTTGTAAAGACCACAGCGACACAGGAATAACTTAAAAGAAAAATGAAATTGGTTTCTGTGATCGGTTTAGACGAGGTAGTAATATTATGTGCTGAACTATGACTTTCCCTTAACTTGAAAGAATTTCTGCTGATTTTCGTCTCAGAAAAACACAATAGCAATTAGTAACTGTCTACTTAGTTAATTGTAGAAACAATGACATAGAGTCTTATTTATAGAGACATTATGTTGGTCGTAAATGTGAGGAGGATATTAACTCTGTTATCCGTTTTCTTTGTTTGTGGTTCAAGACAAAGACCTGTCCACTTCAAAAGCTGTGTGTCCATTGCGGTTTATAACCAATCTTTTTCTTAGACTCCAAATCATGTTGCAATACGTATGGTTCATAAAAATTTAATTTGATATATATTTTATATGTATGCATAAGTTTTTGTTCTGCCTTCAGCTCGACTTATGGAAAATTAATATTTGACGGAAAAAACACTGTATTAGTAGTTTAAATTATTTACATTCTTGGAACAAAACTCAATTTTTCTTTAAGTCCACTATTTATATTCATTCGGCTTCCACACGTAAAAAAAAGTGATTTCAGCGGTCGCCAAGTCGCTTTCTACTGTGCTGTTCCAAATGTTGTGGATTCAAAACCCACGTGGGACAGCACTTTGTGTGATCCACAAATGGTTGTCCTGTGTCTGGGCGTTCTTTTTATCGGTTTCATGTCTGTTTGTAAAGTCCCCTGTGACATAGGATGTATATTCCTAATGCGGGAATAGTCTTTTGAGAAAAAACATTTGGCTTTACAAGTTAACTATAGATTTATACGACCAAGGCTAAAGACGCGACTCATTTAATACGCTGACGTAGATTTAGCTTTTGTCTGCACATTATTAGCTATATTTGAATATAAAATAATTGTTGTTATGTCTCCGATATTGCATTTTCAAATGCGTCATGAATACGTGCTTAAGGTTCTTGAAAGCAAGGACTCGTTGAATAGAACTGTCTCGCCTCGCCGTCTCTAAAGATTCTAATTTTATTCTAGAATTTTGAAAGTTCGTTACCCAGCTGTGGCTGTAAAGGACATATAAATATGGAAGGGTTTTTTAAGAAAATCACTACACTATAAGAAACATGCTATTATTTTTTTATTATTTGGACATCTGATATATAGATATATAATAAAGAACTAAAGATATACATAAGAATTAATCATAAAAATATGTTAGCTTCTAGGATAAAGAAACGAAGCATTAATGAGTGACGTATAGTAAGTTGTAAATGTAAAATTATAACACTAATATTATTTGATTACTTATTATACAATGGTGATGTTTGCTATTTTCTCTACTACACATAGGTTTTAATAACTGTGATAAACCTTTTTCTTTTCAACTATCAACATACAATGACGGTATAGTCTATGATCATTATAGAGATCGATCAATTAAGTTATGCCAAGTTTTTCATAGCTTGTTAACCCACAACAAATACATAAAGAATAAATATTCAAGGTAAGAAAAACTGCTTTTTGGCTAAATTTGATTGAATCTTTTTTTTAAAATTAAGATATCTTTTTAACGTCATCAGCTTTTAATGGTCATCAGCTGGAGATAGAGGACTCTACGTAGAAATGATGTTTTGGTTTTACATGACATTATTCAGACGGTTTTGTATAAGTTTTGTGTCAACCACGGGACAGGACATATTCTTGTATTCGTCACCACAAGGATCTTACCTCGTGCAGTTAAGTAAAGTTCTTCATTATCCTCGTTGACTAAACAACTTGACCACCGGTTCACCCTAAATCAGTTTGATAGATTTATTGAAGGAACTTATTTGTGTTATTTATTGGTACTATGTCAGAGTATTTTCCCACGAGTAAACATACACGGTATTTGTTTTGTAGTGAGGCGTGTGTGTATTTTGAAGAATCACAACACTAAATAAACATTGACCTACTAACTTTTATTATTTATATATATTGAAAACTACTATTTATACCACTGTGCCCAATATCGATATTTGTATTTTACATAATTTTGTAATTTTAAATCATTGGTTACACCAATGATAGAGGGGTTAATAATAATATTTCCAATTTACAAGTTCTTTAACTCACTTATTCCTAGAGCAGTCATTTTAATTCTAACAATAACAACTGAAGAACAGCAGTAGAATGAAAAGCTTATTTAATAAAGTACGATAATCATTAATCGATAAACCTTTATGAAGGACAATTAATGGTGAAAGCATATTCTGTAGGAGATCTCAAAGACTTGGAATCGACCTAAAACGGAATTGGGTCAAATTTCACATTTCGCAAATTCCACTGGAATCTTTATGGAATATTTTTTAATTAATATTTCCATATATTTATTTATTCATCCACACAAGGTGTTACTGTTACTTTAAAAATATGTTTATATACTTCTTTTTCCTATCATCTTCTTATATACCATGCTTATATGCATTTTCCATGTCTTTTTTTCCATCCCATGGTTGCCGGTAAGAGATTGCCTTCGGGCGATAAGGCCGCCAATTGAACCTTTTATCTTTAAGTTACCATGGCAAATAATCTGGTGTATAATAAATAGATTATTATTATTATTTCCTGATTAATGATCAAATATTTTCTACACTAGATATCTTTTATACATTACCAACAACATACTACATGAAAAAGATGTGCTATCAAGGGCGCCCTGTGTGTATTATCAGCACAAATAACAAAATTATTTTTGTATTAATAAAACAACAAATACTCATTTCTGGACTTTTCAAATGTGGAACTAAATTATTGTTTCAAGAACGTCAATATTATATTTTAGGTTAACCTAATTTGTCTTATAGGTGAGTTTGAAAAGTTTAAGCCCGATTTATTTTCGTTTTCTATTTCCTAGAGTTAAATCTATAGTAGTCATTTTACGTGTCGCTTTAAAAAGTTATTCCTTATGAAAACAAGAAACTGGTGAAAATAATAAATTATAATTCAGCCCAAAGTTTGAATGTTTAAAACGAGTAATAAAACTTCGCGCTTTTATGAACTACGGCTTTTTATTGGAACAACAATTTCGTACGGTACGTATAACAGACGCCCCAAAATGGAAATAGACATAAAGAAAAAGCAACCTTCAGCTGAACATAAAAATTATACACAAAAAAGCAAAAGCAATTAGTTTATCATAAAGGTTTAATGAGAAAATTTTAATGTAAAGTTTCATCTAAATAAAAATACTTATTTACAGTGTAGTTGTCTGATTGGTATTGATTGATATACGGTGAAATTCGTTAACTTTGCAATGCACTTATTTATAAACATACATACATACATAAACATGTAAGTACCTCCTCATAAATCAAATTAGGCTTGTTTCCTCGAGCTCGGAATATGATCTAGGGGGAGGCATATGACTGATTATATAAAACCGGTATAAACCAACTCTTTTTTGAGAGTCGAAGAGGAAGGTGGTATAGTAATGAACGTGCATTTCTTGATTTTCAGGTCTCCCAATCTGGTGGTAGTCATTTAGAATTAAATGAATCATTTGCTCGCTATAGACTAAAAACACTGCAGTACACCATTCTATAATAATATAGATATTTGATGTGGATTCTAAACAACGATTAGATGACGGTAACACGTTTGACCTGGAAAGCAAATATAGTAGGAAACTTTCATCCGTTCGGAGTAACATGACACTATTAAGTTGTAAGAGGTGCTTGACGGGTTTCAAGTGTTAAATCTTTATGCAGAGGCTCTTACGTTCTAATAATATTCATAAGTAGCAGAGAGCAATTTTGTATTTATTTTTCAGGAAAGTCTCCTGGAAATATTAATATTCTTGTATTGTGAAAATGCATTCGAGAGTACTTTTTTATGTTTTTTTTATGTTATAGTTGGCAAACGAGCAGACGTATCGCCTGATGGTAAACGATTACCGCCGCCCATTGACACCCGCAACACCAGGGGCGTCACAAGGGCGTTGCTGCCCTTGGGGTATGGGAAGGGGGTTTAGGGGAAGGGTTTGATTATGGGCCTCCGGTATCCTCACTCACTCAGTGAAACACAGCGCAGGCGCTCGAGTCAAGCCGACCCATGAATGCCGAAGCATGGCTCTCCCACAGTCTAGTACGTTTTATTCTCAATGCGATGACTTTAACTATGTTCCTGTTATGAAGTTCTATAAATAACAGTTGACATGGGACCCTGTAAATGGTTTTTTAACAGTGGAAAGTTTTGTTAACTTTTCATTACAGTGTTTCATTTATAAATATATATATTTTCGCCAGAAGAGAAAGATAGTCGCTTGTATCGCACCGCTGAACTGAAATTATGAAATGTAAGAACGGTACAGTTTATAATCGTAAATTCAAAAAATCATTGTTTTAGTACTCACCTATCTTAACGGATAATGGTTTATAAATACTGCAATTTTTCCTTGAACCATTTCCTCGTTACAACACCTATATATACTTTTTTTGTATTTTATTATATATTTTTATTTACACTAAGACACTACTATATCAAAACAAAAAAAAAACAAAACAAACAAAGTACTATATTATTTGCTATACATAAAATAGTTTTTGACCGCTGTCGCTCACGTTGCTTTTGTTTTAAAAACCTTTAAGGTGTCGTATTTTTTTTGTTTTGAATACGATAAGTCTTATGTCATCCCTTTAGAACAACAGCAACAATGTACCAATCTGGCCAGCGCTAGTAGTAAGCTAAAGTCTTTTTAGAAGAGGCTTATTTATGTAAGGCAGTGGACTATTAAATTCTTTGATCCGATGTATCAAGCAGTAGTAGGTAATCTCCGACTAAAAGCTTATAATTGAATACTCAATTAATCGCTATCAGTATTTAATGACGTCCAAGAACTACTGTCATTCACTTACATACAAACAAGTCGTCAATGTCTCGAATACAAAGGATAATTAAATGCGTTTTATTCTCTATGCATATATGTACACAATTCGATTTTAAATTAAAACGTTATCAACCTTAAAAAGGCACTTCAATGAACCTACATTATAATGGATCTTTTATACTGTTTACACATAACTTTATTTTCAAAATGTAGTGGTCATTTTGAAAATAATTTTACGTCTATGTTTGCCTAAGTACGGCCCGCAACCTGATTAGATCGATCGACCTGTAAACAAGCACCTATTCACTATAGGTGCAACAGATAGCTGGGGGATGCATGGAGGCAGAAGAAACGCCCCAAAACGTTCACACAGAATATAAAGTTGTGGCAGATAACGGGCGGTCATCCTTCGATCAACACTCCTGGAAACATGCAGTGACCTGAAAAGGCTGCTGAGCTTCTGGGATGATCTGGGATGATTGAAGATGGCAGCCTGATAAAACAATAAACAAAATACCTAAGTAAGTATGTTTATTTTTTTATCCTTATCAAAATAAAATAAAAATCCTTACAATAATGAAAATTTAATTACTACTTTAATAATATTGAACCAGATACGACAAGCTATACATAACAGAGCTACAAAACCGACGAAGCAATTTTCAATAAGCGTTTTTATTTTTATCGCCTGTACGTGCACTGTTCCAAAAATAGTTAATGAAATGAAAAATAGAATTTAAAAAAAAAGTTTATTTATAGCTCTTCAAAATATACCCCAATGCACTTATGCATTCGGGTGAATCAGCTTTCAAAACATTTAAAAAAAGTGTCTTGCGACATTCTCGTCTATAGATGGCAAAAAAAGAACGTGTCTTGCGAAACCCTAATATGAAGTCGGCAAAAAAAAATTGGCAATCTTTAGTACTTCCAATTCTTTTTTAAATCATTTTATAAAATTTAGAACCCAGTGTTAATATTGATTTCATATTCAATAAAAAAGTATAAATTCAAGCTACACAAGTATTTGAATTAAAACCAAACAATTTAACCTTTAGTACCGTAATCATTTGTATTATTTACTACAGAATAAAAATGATTAAAAAAATAAAGAAAACTATTTTGAACTCCCTGAAACCGTATAAAGGAAATCAGATGTTGTTCAGAACTTCCACAAAACCCTGGTTAATAAACTTCAAGTTAATAAATGATTAAGGACATTCAACAAAATTAATCTAAAATGATCATCTATACTATTTTTATAGTATGTATTTAAAAAACGTGTACATCTAGTCAGTCTTCAACATTTAAATCGTCGTTGTACCGGACAAAACTCCTTTATTGATTTTATATGATTTTAAGTTTAGTTTAGAAAGGTTTCAAATAACAGAATTGGCGCCAATATACAGGTAATAAAAAAACATAATTACATATTTTAATAACAAATTTCTCTACCTAATTTATACAAAAAATCTCATATATTATATAAAAGCAAGGTAACTTTCCCCTAAACCATATTAAAAATGCGTAAGCCTCACGTAAACGTTACGCAACGTCCACTCCCTTGAGACACGCCCTGTATTTGCAGAAAAGAGTAAATAAGCCACTACTTGTAACTTTAATTTCATTGTGAGCACTGACGACGAAACTATAGGAGCCCCCCAGTGACTTCAGTGCAATTGTGTGTAGACGGTCTTGTTGATTTTATCATGAACTCTCTTGAGGCCTAAACTAGAAACTTTCAACAAATATTATTTCAAAAGAAAAGCACTGAATAAATTTTGCAAATATCTAATTTAGTGAAAAACTTAAACAAATATTGTATTGTAAGAACTGTGTATTTAAGTTGAAAATTCAAAAACTAATAATATACGTAAAATTTTAGACTATTATGATTTTAAGAATATTATCTGTTTACCCTCTATGTGAATTAGTTTCCTTTTGGAAGTGGTTCGGATAATAGCGTGATGTTTCTTTAAATGCGGTGACTAATGAATTGGACACACATACAATAACAGACTAGCATATGCCCTTAATAATAATAATAATAAATTGCTTTATTGTACACCATATAATTAAGTCCATAACTTAAAGCTAGGTATGTCGGTAGTACAATTGTCGGCCTTATTGCTCAACGGCAATCTCCTCCAGGTAACCGTGGGATAGAAATAAATAAATGTGTTGGGCAGACGTATGGTATAGTGTGTGGTGCCTTAAAGAGTAATACGCCCTTCCTCAAGAATCAAAGTACCTCTATGCACAGTTTCATTGAAACCAGTGCAGCGGTGCAGCCATGAAAGCCTAATAGACAGACTGACAGTGTTTCTTTCCAATTTATAAGTATGGATTAAAAGTTCAAAATTTGCACAAATCACTCATATGTTTAGTAGAACCAATTTCAGGTATTTGTAATCGGGATTTATAGGAAATGAATCAAATTGAGATAAGTAAGTTCTACATCTACTCAAGTCTGCTGAGGCCTTGACATATATGTGTTTACATAAATAAATAACTCAATCAATGAAAAATTCAATCCAGCACCATCGAATACGTGGTACATATTAATTTGCGTAATAAATTAATCATCAAAGGGAAATATGAAACTGACGAAAATGCGTTCGCTCGACGCCATAACGATTATAAAGCGATGTAAACACTACAAAACAGTGTATCACTGTCACGCAAGTTGCTTCATGATGCCCGACACGCGACTAACCCTACCGCTATATACATTATTCACAAAAAATCTAAGTCATAAGCTTTAAGATACAGCGTTTTTGAACTTATCGAAGGTACATAACTATGAAAGTACTATAACAACATCTTTCAAATTTAAATTATCAAGTATGATATGAGAATGATCGTTTTTTGTTTTTGCGAAAGACGGTCCCCATTTCATGTCATCCACATTTTTTTATATTTTTTATCATTAATTCCATCACGACGAAGACTTGAAGACTCAAAGACTTAGAATTGAAGACTTGAAATACTTGACATTGGCAGAAATAGCTGATCCGGCTGATTGCCATATCATCAAAAGGTAAGGTAAGGTAAAATATTTTTTTTAAGTTTAAAGTTAATTAATATTCTAGAGATCGTACCTTAATACATTTAAGGTACGATACGACGATCAAAAAATTCAAAAAAATCAAAAAACATTTAAGCACACGCACGTATTATAAAAAATGTTATGAAATCCCTAAATAAGTTTAGTTTTAAATACTACTATGCTAAGGATATATTTCCTTAACAATTTTAGTTCAAGAGCTGTTAAAAAAAACTTTGATCTTTTTATTCCATATTCTGTATGAAATGTTTTTTTAAATGCTTATGTATATTACATTTTATGTTTTAAAATAAGGCAAATAAAAAGTGGACCAACACAACCATTTTTATTCATTGTAATTAGTTCGCTATAAGCGCCGCTTAAGCTTCCATATTAGGCCACTGCTAGCGATTAATTCAGTTACAAAATAGGTGCAGTGAAAGTAACAAAATACACAAAAGGCCCATGTTGGTACAGTTTTACACGGTCGGCGTATGTCGCGAATGAATGTGCACAACTTTGCGTAAGCCTACTTTTATGTTATTTTGCTCTACATACAACGTTTAACTTACTAAAACGCTTTGTTATTTGCAGCAACTGATTTTTTTCTGCTGAATATTTAGCTTGTAGTTAAACTTTTTTCTTTAGTTCGAGAGCTTAATTTAAGAGTATACACTTATGAATGCGGACTTTAAATATCAAAATATATTTAAATTTTTTAAAGTTGATTTTTTCTTCGTTATTGATTATACGTTTAATGAAGCAATGGGAAAAAGGATATTATTATTGCAAGCTCTTGGTACAATGGTTCTTGGTTGTGAATGTAAAAAATCATTTTAACTTTTTGCCTAACTATATTAAAAGAACAGCCATTGAAAAGCAGTTAAGAAGGGACCATACTCATCATAGTGGAATTCTTTTTTCTAATTATTAACTGATCTCTAATGACAATGATAGTTGTTTTGAGATTTTTTTTATGTTTCACGGTCTTTCTTTAAAAAAACTCAAATGATTATCCTTAAGCTGAACCTTTATGAGCAGTATCAGTAGTATTGTTTTTTTTTCTTTTTCTTTTTTTTCTTTCTTTTTTAAAAAGACAACTCCCGCATTAGGAATATACATTCCTGTATCGCGGGGGACTTTACAAACATACACGAAACGGACACAAAGTACACCCAGACTTAGAACAACAATTTATGGATCACACAAAGTGTTGTCCCATGCAGGATTTGAACCCACAACACTTGGCGCAGTAGGAAGCAGTGTGGCGACCACTTAAACCACTAGGCCAACCGTGCAGTCAACCACGTGTTTAACCACGGTAAATTATACGGATCTTACTATTAAAAGAACTTTTAAATAATATTTTTTTTATCAGTGCATTTGTTTTTTTTGCTAGTAAATAATTCATCGTACTCTACTTCTGCAGACAATTTATCGAAGTTCTACTAAAATGGCACATTTATGTTTAATATAGACAACAGCTCAATCAAACCGAGTTCTTCGAGATAATTGATTAAGAGCCTTTCAATAACTATTAGTTATGAAGAAGGTTAGTGGGTACTTTAATTAATTGACCGCAATTGAGGACTTAGTTGTTTAGGAGAACAATAAACAAAGATTATTAATATTGGCTGATTTTATAGCAGTTTAAAGAAAAAACTAAAGTATGTTTGTTATTACTTCATACTTTAACTACGCGACTGTTTAAATTTATATCTGTATTTATAATATATATCAAAAAATAAATATAGTTTAAAAAAATCAAGAACAGTAAATATACTAATCGGTAGGAAATTTTAAGGCGAAGTCCAAAAAATAAAATTTCTCAGTAGGTGTTCCTATAAAATTATCGAGAAAAATTTGAAAATCTTCATTAGTGTATAGCGGGGGGGACCCCCCTTAAAATCATCGCCTGTGGCGGGTTGCTCGTGAGCCGTTCGATGCCAATGGAGGGGCTAAATAAGGATTTTTTAAATTATATAGGGACAAACGAGTAGACAGCACCTGACAAAAATTTTTATCTCAAAAGTCATATTTCCATTTTTATATTTCCAACTTCTTCAGTTCTCTTCTCATTAATTTCCAAGTCAAGTTTCCAGTTGGGTACCAACGCAGTTTAGTTTTCCCTGGGATTTCCCGAGTGTCATAACTCGGTGTGTTCGTAGGTCCTGATGTTACGATTAATCCCAACCAAAACAAAAAGAAACTCAAAAGTCACAACCCACGTGTACATTACGTATTTCTAGAAAAAAGTACTTTTCCCGAAGGATAGTAAATGGTCTCAAAAGATCTACATTAATGCGAGTGAGGATTCTTTTAAAGTTTTCCTCTAGGGATTCACAATCTTTTTATATAGGAATGAAGTTAAGGGTCTTTTACAATACTTTACTTTTAAATCCATAAAATAAATAGCACAATAAATATAAAAGAAAATTTACTCTGAAACAAAATAAATGCGATTTCTTCTTTTGTAAATAAAATGCTTACTACAAAAAAGTTTCGATGAAATCGTTCAAAATTACGTATTATCCTACGAAATTGCCTCTCCTGTGTAAACGGATTTCTGGGTCGAAAGTACGTCGATTCTATACGGGTCGAGTCTGAGGGGCAGCATGGTTACGACAGGTGCACTAGCTATACTTCTACAAATATATCAACAACTTCATTTGTAAATCGGTATTGCGATTACAATATTTGAGAAATATGGACTGGAAAGCTGTTAAATTTCTCTTTTTATTTTTTACTTCTGTGCCGGCTTCCACATACAGCGTCAACATAAATATATGACAACGCCATCCACCGAAGATACACCGAACTACGGAGGAACGTAGTGCACGAAGAAGCTATCAATCCTGCATCGCGCAACAGAATTTCTCGCGCCTGCTAACATATATACAACTTTCCAATATCAACCGTTGGGCAGTGGCCCGCCAGGCATGGTCACCTCGCCTGGCCAACCAGGATCCCCCCTTTGTGTTGGACACACATTGGACACGCGTTCCTTCACAATGTGACACACGTCACGTTGTGAAGGAACGCGTGTCATGTCCCTCTTAATAGGCGCGAGAACTTTATGACTGCTAATCCAGAACTTGCAAAATCGGGTTTCAGGAATGACAGCCAATTATAGTGTTACAAACACAAACTCTTATTATATATTTTTGTATACAAATAAATGTACCTCAGCATATAATTAAAAATACGACTAGACATTACGTATACACTATTTTTCTTTATACTCAATCTTCTGTTCTTATTATAATTTTTTAGCATTTTCCGAAAGATTTAATTACATACGTTACACCAATGAATTAATCTTAAAATAAACCTAAAAGTGTTTGATAATTAAAACAATTTATCGTTGATAAAGCTTTGTTCGCACCAGGATTACGCGCACGTACAATAAATTAACTCCTGGAATACGTGATTTCTCAAACAAAATATGTATTAACTAAGTTCATATTTGCTTAAAAGGCCTGTACATACAAAGAGCATAAATTGATGTACATTTACTACATTTGGCACTGAAAATACGAGGGCAGAATTTAATTAAAAGGGTATTTTTTTACAACTCGCTGCGTTTTTATATAACCTGACTCAATGACGACGTCGTCTTAATAAATAATAAGTCTGCCTTTGTACTACTTATGCAATAAGTATTAAGTAATTAAAATATAACAATATATGAGAATATGCCGATTCTAAGCTAGGTACATAATACCTGTTTTATGGTGATCAGACTATCAATAAACATACTTACTTTTATATTTCTCAAGTAACTGAGCCCCGCAATGTTATCCGCGGTACAGCACCAATCGTGGGTAACGTCGCGGAATGAAACTTGGCTCGGCTAAAAAACAGCTTTAGTTACTCCTTTTATGACGTTATCTGACTCTGGAAGGCCTCTTAAAATCAGTTCAGTTATCCAGATATTGGTCGTAAGAAATAGACAGACAGACAAATTAAAAAAAATTGATGCAGGTACCCGTCTAGTCAAAAACTGTTTATTTGAAATTACAAATTTACACTTAAATTCTCTCTGGCTTCAGGAACCAAGATCGCTAACTATTAAACCAACACACTTAAATTCTCTCTGGCTTCAGGAACCAAGATCGCTAACTATTAAACCAACGCGACAGGCCAGACATTGCATAAAATTATTTAAAACTTATTCATTTAAATGAACACTTGACGTGACGTAGCTACTAAAATAGGAAACACCTATAGTAGCCGTAATTAATAAGCCAACTAAGTAATAAATACAAATTTTGGCCATCTAACAGACAACTCTATCAAGTCCCAACAAAGCAGAGCGTGTGTTATGGGTACTAGATAAGTGATATGAATAACTATATACTTTTTATTTTAAATACTTACATATTATACATAGAAAATACCTACACTCCGGAACAAATACATGCAGATCATACAAACTTTTGGTACTACCCGGCAATCGAACCCGAGACCTCATACGCAGCAGTCACTTATGCTACCACTGCGCCAACGAGGCAGTTAACAAATAACCCACGCACTTTAAAAAATCATATTCACCAGTCAACAATACGAACACATTATAGAAGTATAGATAATCTTCAATCACCCTTTCTCGAGAAAGCAAACAGTACTCGCAGAATATTAATAAAGTCGTAATAATGTCCCAACTGTAACAGTATTTTATGAGAAAGATATCACAGTATGTTATTATATAGTATAAGTATTCATCTCATCTTAGCAATATTCACTGGATTGCCTGCGTCAACTTCATTACCAAGTACCCACATTCTTTAATAACAACCTCTTAAGATTAATAAGAAAACAGTGAATAGAAAATGTGTAAATTAGAAATTTAAATACTCTAAAGTTACCGAAATCCTTTCACAGCTGCAATAGAACTCGAAGAAATTAATCTGCGGATGACAGAACAGATTTTCAATCACCCTCTAGGAAATTTTTGTTTAATTAAAAGTTAAATTACATATTTATGGCGACCCGATGGCGATTATCGACCGCGTGGTTGGCCTAGTGGTTTAAGCGGTCGCCACACCGCTTTCTACTGCGCCAAGTGTTGTGGGTTCAAACCCTACATAGGACAACACTTTGTTGTTCTGAGTCTGGGTGTTCTTTGTGTCCGTTTCATGTGTATTTGTGAAGTCCTCCGCGACACGGGAATATATACTTCTAATGCGGGAGTTGTCTTTTTAAAAAAGAGGAACCAAAGTAATGGGAAACATTTATAATGGACTAGATATTGCCCGGGGATTTCGTATATGCTGGTTATCGCGTCAAATAGTAGCCTATGTGTTATTCTGATGTATAAGCTATATTTATGTAGTTTCATTAAAATCCATCCAGTAGTTTTTACGTGAAAGAGTAACAAACATCCATCCATACTTACAAACTTTCGCGTTTATATATTAGTAATAAATGCGAAAGTTTGTAAGAATGGATGGATGTTAGAATATATATATGTTATATATAGTTATATAGAATATTATTTACTATTACATTAAAGCTATTACACTCCACCGTAACTTTTTTATACTGATTTCGAGGCATAAAATGTCATAGACTCTATGTCATTATTCATTTTTTTTTGTCCACACATTTTTGTTAATATTATTTAAGTCTTCTTTGTCACATAAAGAACATACAAAAAAGAATTATCTGCAAGGGTCGAGCCATTCTCGGGTTCTGTGCTTAGCAACATTTTTTATTATTTATATATACTAGCTGCACTCCACAGCTTACCCCCGATTTATATTGCTTATGAATCTGACATTTTTCATTATTTAATTTTTCGTGTAACGTTATTTCTCCAAACTAAATTAAAAGTGTATCGGGTTATCCATAAAACATCAGTTATTTATCCATGAAAGACCAGTCAAAATCTGTTCCAGAGATTAGATTAAAAATGTTTTTTTTATATAAATACCATATATACTTGCATATGCATTTATTGAAAAATTGATAATTTGAAATAACAAACAAAGGTTTTTATTTTATTCTACAGTATTTCGTACAAAATAGCGAAGCTATAAGAAAGTTCACAAAATAATCAACAAACATAAATAATAAACACACATATTATTTTGTATCTTCATCCGTAAAATTTCTACAACATTCGGAAAACTTTGGTAGCTATCTATCCTCTTCTAGGGTAGGTTAAGCTTAAAGATTAACTTGGACGTTCTTAAAAGATTTCCGGCTTATATCGACTTCTCTACATCTTCTTAGGGAATTTTGCTACTTTGCACTGACAGGGTTCATTTATGCTTTTTACTCCTAAATAAATAATCCTTGCTAGAAAAAAGTGATTATCTATTATAATCTAATAAGAATTATTAAATTATTGCATTTATGTAACAAAAAAAATGGGCCAAGTGCGAGTCGGACTCACGCGTGTTCCGAGCAAACCTGTAGGTTTATTATATGATGTAATATAAAAAATAATGACTACCCTAGTTTTAGTAGTGTTTTAAAAAAATAGAAAAGACTCCTTTACGTTTTACCCGACTACGGCAAAGTCAAAAGTAGAAGTGTTAGTTTGGTAGTTTATGTCTATTTTTATGTTCCACCTTAGCGTCTAAACTACTGATTTAAATTTAATAAATTACTTGTTAATAGATGCGTAATAATAGAATGCGTGACACATGTTATAAAAATGTCTAAACTTTTTACGAAGTCGGGTGTTAGTTTCCTATACTTTTCCCTGTGTTTTTCTATATTAGTACAAAGTTAATAAACCTAAGGCATTTTTTCATAGTCTAAATTCCTCTACTGTGTGACCATTTGGTAGTTTCAACAGAATTATTTAAACCCGATCAAAGAAGCTTACGTTAATAGAAAATGTAGAATCAAGCGTTTATTATTGACTTACCGGGAGCTGAATTCCCCCAACAAGCTTTCTAAGCCGCTTACATGTTTATTTTGAGTGTTTGCTCTCCAAATATATTTTAGATAGAAATACTACAACTTTTTTGTGACTTTTAAACAATCACAAAATATTAAATTTATACTCTCGATTTCAAATTCTCAAGTGCCGATAACTTGAGAATTTGTTGCAATACATCCTAAATGACGCCATCATCAATCTTTGATGATGCCATTAGGACGAATCCGATCAGGTGTAAGTTTCATTAATTTCCTTCTTATATTATAAACGCGAAAGTTTGTAAGTATGGATGGATGTTTGGTACTCTTTCACGTAAAAACTACCGAATGGATTTTAATAAAACTACAATAATATAGCTTTTTTTTAACGGTATAAAGGGCAAACGAGCAGACCTATCGCCTGATGGTAAGCGATTAACACCAGAGTTGTCACAAGTGTGTTGCCGGCCTTTGGGGGATGGGGAGGTTTACAACGGTTTTCTGTGAGGCCGTAGTATCACTCCGGTCGAGCCGGCCCATTCATGCCGAAGCGTGGCTCTACCACGGTAAAAATATACATACATACAATATATCAGCATAACTCATAGGCTACAATTTATAAAGATACAATTCACACAATATATTTGTACCGCGGGCAAGGGCTAGTAAGTGGGCAAGCTAGTAGTGGAATAAGTAAAAGTCAGTTTGATTTTAGAATGTATTACAAAATAAAGAATTCAAACAGTACAAATAATAATTCACGTAATAATATAACAGGATTACTCTCGCTGGTTTATCATGTGCGCTCAATTTAATCGTTTGGGCAGGAAGTTTCTGAGCGGCTCGGGTATTATTTATATATTATCGACCACATTACTGGGATAAAGGGTGTGATTTATATCCCGTATAATGAAAGCAAGTATAGCAATAATACAGTATATATAATAACTTTCCTTATTGGCTTTTAAATGTTTTCACTCTGCCACTAATAATCGCTCTCGCTCAAAATATATTCACTCACATTTTCGGTAACTATTTGGCTCGTTGGGTCGTTGAGTAATAAGAAATATCCAAATCCTGTTACTATAATGAAGCTATCTAATCAAAAAATAAATATTAAAGGAATATAATTTTAATCCGGAGAACTTAAAACAGAGAATGCCTGGCCATTCTACTAAATTACTCGACCACTCCTTTTGTGTCCAAGCAGTTCGGTTGTGGAATGCGCTACTAGATGCAATTAGACGTGCACAAATAAAAACTGCATTCAAGAGACTAGTAAAGGAACACTATCGTAACCAGTTATTTCTTTTTGGTCAATTGGGTCACACTACATTTAAGTTTGTATTAATTCTATATTTAACTTATTTTTTGTATTTATTTCATATAATCTACACTGTGTATATTATTATTAATTTGCTTTGCTGTATATGACACCTTTACTATTCAATAAAAAACAGTTTTGCCTAGTTTTACACCAGACACTACCTTTCTTTCAATCATGTTTTTATCTCCATCCAATGGTTGCCTGTAAGAGATTGCCTCCGGGCGATAAGGCCGCCAAATGTACTTCTCTAATTTTATGTTAACCTTGAAATGAATCTGGTGTACAATGAAGAGATCTATTATTATTATCATTTACAGTCTTATTTTTCTACTAGCAGAGCGCCGCGGTGTTACCCGCGTTTATTGTTGTAACCGCAGGTAAAGCCGCGGGGCGAAGCCAGTCTTAAGAATATTATATCATCAGCATATATATATATATATATCTTATCATAATATATATATATATATATATATATATATCTTATAAGTTACTCCTTATATCATCAGCTATCTGCCAGTGAAATTCCCATCGAAATCGGTCCAGAGATTGTAAAACATGAAAAATTATAAAAATGTTATTTTGGTATATACCTAAAAAGCGTTTATTTTAACATTATAAAAAGACACTTCAATTTTCGTTTATTTATATATACTAGGTCAATTTTAAAATGCATGAAAAGCATAGTTTTTTTGTGGGAATATTAATAAGAATGATAGTGGCTCCCTGTCATCGCACTAATTAGACGCAGCCTCTTGAGAAGAGGGCACTCGGGCCAAGAGTTTCTTTGCGACGCTGGCAGCATGCTCTACTTAATTTACTCGTCGTAGTTGATTTGGGTGAAAAAACTCGGTAACAACAGCTTAAGAGACTGGAGTTTGATGTCAACGATTTATAACGATTAACTTTTTGACATAACTTTGATTATTATAAAAATTATTCACTGTGCTTCTTTATCGTTTGTAGTACTTTAGTAATTATTATTTCTCACAGCTTATCATAGGAAGATAAGAAAAAATACGTTTAAATACAATAGAAATTACTTCTGAAGAAACAGTTTAGTGAAAAGGGACAAACAGTCACTGAGATGCTGCGTACACCTGCAATTTTTCGATGTTGATATCCATACTATCGAAAAAAGCAGGTATTCAGAAACGTTTAATTTGGTTATTGTTATTCTCATTAATATGTTATATAGAAGACAACAGTTTATAGGATAGTTTAGAGAAAATATTTTAATTTTATTAATTATTAATAAAACACGCGTTAATAACTTATAATTTTCGCAACCGCCCAATAATTTAAATATACTAGGTAAATAACCAAGAAATTCTGTGAGTATTTAAAATTGTCCACCAAAGAAACCATCTAAATACGTGGTTTATTCAAAAATCGTAACCAGGACCTCCATCGTATCTTTACAATACCCATTCCTCCAAAGTGCTTTTAAACTGTTACAATATCGAACACAGAAATTAAAATAATACAATTTACGCAAAATGTTTACGAAAATATTTGAAAAACAAAATTTACCTTCTTTATAACGAAGGCTTAATGGAATAAAAAGCTCAAAACATTGTGAAAGCTGAAATATACAGTGAATGCTAAAGAATTTAAACGAAATTGAAAATTCAGTTTTGTGCTGACGGATTTTTTTGCTTTATAATGTTAGCTGTAGAGCTCTAATACTTTAAACCAGACCGTTTTTTTACGCGCTTATCTCGCAAACACCTGCTTGGGTGGTGTGTGATATGGTACATTATTTTGTGTTTCATTTTAATACTTGCGAGAGAAATACAGTAGGCAAAACATTCGGCATATCAAAATACTGTCTGTATATAAGAATTGATTGAATTCTTCAGACAACTGTAGCTGAAGCCTAAGTTAGGTTTTCCGTCTCAATAACTTGAAGCTTACCGTGATCCTGGCCTAAATTGATATGGCCTGGCCTATACAAATACCATGATAAATAGTACATACATTGGCATAGGGAAAAAACATATAACCAAAACCAGAGTAGCAAGCACCTTTATTTCACGATTTGAAAGTAATGTAAAGTGATTTATGAAGAAAATTTTAAGATAACGCAAACATTTTGAAGAAATTTTTCAACTAATCGGTTATTCTTTTTAAGTAACTGAGACTCGATTTAATAATTCAGAAGCCCAATGTCTTTTAAATAATCCGTTTTTAATTCAATGCCTAAAAATAAATAATAATATATAAAATAATGGCTAGTGTCTCATAAGTCCGGGCATGACACCTTTATAACTCTGGACGTATATAAAAATACAGATAAATTATTGCAAAATTCTTCTATGCTGCTAATTAATTAGTTTTAAGTTCAAATTCACAGAAAAAGCAGTTTTAAGACAAACACATTTTAAGGTTCATATACCATAGATACTTTAAGGAATTTGGTTGCTTAAAAATGTCGGTCTATAAAAAACTTAATAAAGTTCTCTTTTAGAACTCGAACGCAACTTGCGTTTGGTTATGTATGTATAAACACTTAGATATTAATTTGTTTCGGAGTTTGGGTGTTTTCTATGTATGATATGTATGTTATTACAAAAAAAAAGTATATAAGTATTATATCAGTTGTCTAGTACCCATAATACAAGCTCTGCTTAGTTTGGGACTAGATGGCGTTGTGTGTTAGATGTCGGAAATATTTATTTATTTATATACAATATTTGACACTTAGAAGCGTGCTTCATTTATTTATCCGAATGGCAAAATAATAATTAAAATTATGTTAAAATTGTACGCTGAAAAAGTAATGTGACATTCAAGAATAAACTGTTTAATGGAGGCTTTTTTTATTATTAATTTATTTAATAAGAAAATACTTACATCTACCATTACAGATAACTCTGATGCGTTCTATGCTCGTATTTAATTTTATTTCAATTCACAAAATTAAAAATTTATTTTTATTCAAGAGGAGTGAATCATTGTAAAGCAACTTTTGCTTACGGATATGTTGTATGTATATATTTATAACAACTGATATAAATATATACAATATTTGACACTTAGAAGCGTGCTTCATTTATTTATCCGAATGGCAAAATAATAATTAAAATTATGTTAAAATTGTACGCTAAAAAAGTAATGTGACATTCAAGAATAAACTGTTTAATGGAGGCTTTTTTTATTATTAATTTATTTAATAAGAAAATACTTACATCTACCATTACAGATAACTCTGATGCGTTCTATGCTGGTATTTAATTTTATTTCAATTCACAAAATTAAAAATTTATTTTTATTCAAGAGGAGTGAATCATTGTAAAGCAACGTTTGCTTACGGATATGTTATATGTCGGCTATGTATGTGTGTTATTCTGATGTAAGAGTTATATTTCTGTAAAGTTTCATCCACATACGTTCAGCAGGTTTTGCTTGAAAGAATTACAAACATTCCAACAAACTATCATATTTATGATATGAGAAGGACGTTGATGTATTGTTATATCATGCATATTTTAATAAATATTTCGGACATTTACCACACAATGCCATCTAGTCCCAAATCAAACAGAGCTTGTGTTATGGATACTAGACAACTGATATAAATACATATAAATTTATACATTTATATTTTTTTGTAAATACATACATATTATACATAGAAAACACTCAAACTCCGAAACAAATATGTGCAGATCATATAAACATTTGATCACCACCGAGGCAATCATCTTGTCATGTCTTGTCAATAATGCGTCGTGGGTGATTGAACTTGAAAATTTATTTAAATTGGAAATAAATTAAATCACGATAGTGTGTATATAATTTAACTGCTTGGCTATTTTAAGACTTATAATTACTACATCTACATTATCATAAAGAAATACACAAACAAAGCGGTCTTTATACAGTTTGTTATAACAATTGCTTTTAAACTGACGTTGATTTCTGAAGAAAAAAAACAAAAGGTAATCTTTTACCTTTTTTGGGTAAATGCCATCAATTTACCGCCCCAAAACAATAGAGCAAAAAGAGTTCAGCTAGCTTCTCAGATGAAATGATTGACGACCGCGGGGTGTGAGGCTTGGGAGGCGGGAAGTGGTGGAATATCATATTATATCTCGCTTAATACGTGTTCTGTCTGCAATGTAAACGTACCATTTTGTTTTAGTGAATTATATGATGCTTATTCTTTTTTGAACATGACTAATAGATATGTTGTTTTGTTGTAGTAGTCAAAAAGACGAATCAACCATTAGTCTATTGAAAGTTTTATGTAGCCGCATAAACATGGGTATTCTACATGAGAGCATTCTTTTAAAGTCAAAATTGGAATATTCTCTTTTTAAATTACACTTAGGTGGCAAAACAGCTTTGAAATAGGGGGCAAGCGAGCAGACGTATCACCTGATGGTAAGCGATTACCGCCGCCCATCGACACTCGAAACACCAGAGGTGTTGTCGGCCTTCGGGGATGGGGAGGGGGATGAGAGGAAGGGTTGGATTATGGGCCTCCGGTATTCTGTCTTACTCGGTGAAACACAGCGCAGGCGCTGTTTCACATCGGTTTTCTGTGAGGCCGTGGTATCACTCCGGTCGAGCCGGCCCATGCATGCCGAAGCGTGGTTTAATATATCAAACCATATCAGTAATTACTGTTCGAGTCTTCATAGGCATAAAAAAGTTTTCTCTACGTGTATATATCACAATCCTTTTCATAAACTACTTGACTGATTTTGACCTACTTTTTTTCATAAAACAGTTTTTGCTTCCTTTAACCTTAGATAGCGTATAATCTCTATAGATGTAGCTCTACTAGCTGTTACCCGCGACTTTGTTGGCGTGGAAGTTGAATATATGTATTTAACTAAAAATGTGTAAGTATGCATGAATGATATAGTCATGTTTTAAAATTACTTATTTTTAATCAATAGCCCATTAACAAGGACTTTCATGCAAACTTTCGGCCCCTATTTTAACCCCTTTAGGATTAGATTCATTTAGTTGTAATCAAAAGCCTGAAGACAAAGTTTCAGGTTACTAACTTTAAAAACGATGGCCTTCCATACATTTTTTCAACCCCTATTTCACCTCTTAGGGGTACATATATATCCAGAAATGCTTAAAGACGTAAGTATATACTCAGTTTTAATCAAAAGTCTAAAATTAAAATTTCATTTTCCTTAAAAAATGTCGGAATCCCGTTCAAACTTTCAACCCCTATTTCACCCCCTGAGGGATAGAATATCCAGAAATGCCTAAATACGTATACGTAACTCATTTTTAATCAGTGGCCGAACAATAAAGTTTCATAGTTCTAACTTAAAAAATGACGGAACATGCAAACTTTCAACACCTATTTCACCTCTTAGGGGTAGAAATTTCGGATTTCTTTCCATAGTGAGTGCCTATTAAAAAACGATGCTACACTCCAAATTTCATAGCTCTAACTTTACGAGTTTACGCTCGGCTATGATGAATTAATCAGTCAGACAGGACATGGTATTTTATAAGTATAGAAGATTTTATAAGTAAATGCAATAACCGAGACAAGTGTTAATTTCATTAATTTATGTGTAATAATTTTACCTTGATTCTTAAGTCATAGTGATTGCTTCCAATATATACTAAGCTATCCCTTAATCACACCTTTAGTGCCATTAAAGGATATTTTTTCCGTTGTTATGAAGCCGTGGATATCTTGGCCCTCATACTTTTATTTACTAGGTAAAAAGAACGTAGAAAACTAAAAATCGGCTTAGCAAGTGTGGCTTAAGAGTACAACAAACAAACTCACATTCGAACTTATAAAACAAGTAGGTATGTAACTGTAGTAACTAGGTATATGACAGATCATATTATTTTCGCAATCAAGTACAATCAAGAAGTTAGAGGCACTTTTAATTATTATTATCATGAATATGAACTAATTATTCATTACAGTTCTTTTTTGCTGTGAGTAAAGTCAAAGATATTTTCATAGAGAAACATCATTTTTAACGCCATCTATTGTCCAATAGCTTATACTACACAAAAAGCCTTTCATTTTAGTCTTTCGCAGAAATGCTTTAGCCTACATAATATCAGCTTAACAACTAATCAACTATTACATAACATGACAACCAATATGATGGCCTGTTAAATGAAAGCGTAAAATAATATTTATAAACAAACACAAGTCGTAAATGGAAAGTTAAAAACATTTTCAATGACAATGAGTAGCTACTGACCTATTATTCTTTTCAAAGGTAGCTGTGTCACATTTAAGGTGAGCCGAACGCAACAAAACCAACACAATGAAATAAACATAATAACTTATATAAAAGAAAGCTATAGATTTGATGACAGTGCTACAAAGACTTTATTCTTTTGTGTCCACAGAGGACAATGTTCGAGGGCGGTAGGCATTGCCAATGCGGATGGAACTACAAAGCGTGCTATTGGTTGTAGTTCTACTATATGCCAGTAGATGGCACTGTTTGCTTTGTCTGTTACCGACACATTTTTTTGCCAGCTGACCAACGTAAGCTCGTTTGTTTCTCTTATTTTATTGCCCGTAACATGTTTTTGAACAAGAAAATTAAAAAGGTTAGATTTGTTCATCATTTAAAATTTTATAGACGGCCAACCTTAAAACAAATACATATGCTGTCGCAAATTTTTGTTAGAACTTTTAAATGAAAACAATTCTTTCATATATTGTTTTTGTGAACTTTTAACCATTTCGGAAGCCACGCAATGGAAACTCCCAAGAAGAAAAAATAATTTTCCCCGTTTTCTCAAAATCTTTTATAGCGTGAAAACTGGGTTTTCGGTCAGTTATCGAGGAAGGAAATAGCCTTCCTTGATAACTGAACCATCCAACATTGTAATCTTCTATCTCTTCATCTAACTTCTTGAGATAAGTGCGTTCAACCAAACAAAGAAACTTTTCAGATTTATAATATTAGTATAGATTAATTTTAATTTCTTTTAATGTACAGACTATCAAAATGACTCTTCTCTGCCTGATGAAAAGCATGAGTAGAATCCAAGAGTGGTGGTCACAATCCTCAATGCCAACATGGACAGCGCAGCATGGTGAACCACACTAACGCCTACTCGCCTATTCCGAGTAAAGGACCTGGGATCATAATGGGAGGGAAAAACGTACGGTGGTAATGAGGTCCATGTTTTGACCGCTCGGTACAAGAAGGAAGAACCGAAACATTACATTCGAGAGCGTATGTATTCTACTCTACAAAGGTGACTTTGAATGCCAGCACATGTTGTCCTATAGAGGAAGGGAGGACCAGTTGGAAGAGAACTCTTCCCAGAACACTCCATGATTAGGGCGATAGAGGACTGAATTAGAGGCGATATATCTCCGCAGCTGCAGAGGCTCAACGCTCTCGGTGGCTTCGGGACTACTTAATATAGTACTAATATATCATTAAAGATAGAAACATTAGTGCAATACCTTTAGTAAGATAATGCAGGCTTCACGTTCAAAGAATGATCGCCATAATATTACCGACAGCGATCAAAACTACGACTAGACAATTAAAATATGAATATAATATAAATTATAAAATTTAAATCTTCAAAAATAAAAATCTTCTTGCGTGTGTGTGACTAAACTCCTCCTAAACGACTCAACTGATTTTAATAAAAAAAATGCGTTTATTTCTGAGGATCCGAGAATGGTTTAGATTCACAAAAAAAATATTGATTCGACCTGAGGGGATACCTGCGGGTGACATGGTGGGGCTCATCTAGTCTAATATAAAATCTATATGTTTCAACAATTAAACTCTAACCTCTGTACAACAGAAATAATTGTCAATGGTATAAATGAATTAAAATCGATTTAAATAAAATCGATAAATCGACATAGAGAGAACTGATAACCTTGACCGTGGTTCAGCCCGCGTGTTTATTGGATATCTCAGTAACCATTTTTCGACTTATTATATAGCCTATACCTATGCCATTCACAAATAGTATGATTTTCTATTGATAAAATAATTTTTTAAATCAATTAATTAAATCCAGATGTTATCCTCTACAATGCCACAAACTAAACCTCTTCATAATATTATTATAGATATAGGTCTCCCATGGTAGAAATAAAAATAACACTAAGACAAGTTTCTTTTCAAAGAAAATCTTACATGCAGAACTATGGGTCTTTTCAAAACGAAAAACATTTCTCAGCTGCATCTGAAAGCTGAGACACCTAAAAGGTACTCCGATGTAAATCCATTCGAGTTTGTGAATAGTAAACTTGCAAATAACTTTTAAACTGACTTGGTTTGCTACTTTTACAGCCCATTTGAATTACAAATGGCATTAAAAAAGCTGGATTAGTACGAGTCGGAATCGCGCATCAAGGGTTCCGTATCTGTAAAATTATCTATAAAAACGCCAAATAAGCAAGCTTTTTGTTTGAAAGCACTTTAAATATTCATTTCAGAATTTTAAGTGGAATAATTTGTAATTGATATACAATAAAATGTATTCTATTCTAAATTTCACTCTCTCATATATTTGAAGGAATCATTCAAGCTTGGAATGAAATGAAGCACCTTTTCAATTCTTAAAATGGCAGGAAAACGCCAAAAGAAAAATTTATGTTTCCCACAAGTGTAATATATAACGTCGGAATAGGTTTCAAGTGCACAATTAGAGGGATGTAGGGTCTCAGTACCTTAACACTTTTGAAAATATTTTATCGGTTATAAACTAGAGTTACGTATAATTGAACTCAGCTGAGTATTAACGCATGAAGTCAGTTCTTGGAAGCGACGAAGCGACAAAAGTGGCATGTGCGGGGGCGAGCACCGGTGACGCGGATGCCGCCGGCGGGTGCGGGGCACGGCGGCGCATCGCTCGCGACGCGCGGCCAGTGCTCGCCCGGCCCACATCCCGCGCGCATGTCCCGAACGACAACCTCTCCTCCACGATTTCCACACAGAACGCGACTCCGTTACATAATATACCCTGAAGGGCACTTTAAAAACTCATAGTGTTAAGGCTTTTTTCTGTGATCAATAAATTTTTGCACTTTTTACACGCGTAGTTAGGTTAGTGTTACGTAAGTTGCCGCCGTCCACTAAGCTTCGCTTACCACTGCTTATTGTGATATTCGGTTGTGATATATTCGTTTTAGGCTAGCTTATGCTCGTAGTGTTACAAAATAGTAATTCGTTATCACTCGCATTGTAAGTTCCATCGTGTAACGGAGTCGTTGTCGTTTAAGCCGCCATTCTGACGTACTTCTGTTTGGAAATTATTTCCTGTCGGCTCAGTAACTTGTTGAGCGTGTTTATCCTTCATCCACGTCCCTGGCCCCGAGTGTCCCGGTTGTATGGTGAGCACTGGGTGGGTGTGATTCATTTTATGGGAGTTCATTCCGTGCGAACGGTCGGTGTTCGCATTGGACTTGTTGATCGCGGGGTGATAATGCGCGCGTAGCGCTCTCGAGAGTGGCTCGACACGGATTCGCGCGGCTGGTGGCGGCGCGCCACGCCATCTGGCGACTGCGGCGCTCCGGCTCGCAGCCTGCGCATGACAACAATGACCATGAACAGACCAACCATTTGTACGTTTCTTCTTCTATCTTCAACGCTCATTGTCTGTCTTGCAAGCTTTTGTTAAATCATGGTGTCTCATCAAATTTCATTGCCTTTACTGTGTCTTAAATTTTATTTTTCTCCTTTTAATAATATTGAAGGTTAACTTCAACTTCAGTAAGCGCAAATTTAAGCTCAAAGCACTTCGCATTTCAAAGAGTCGCAATGTAAACATAGCGTCAGTGCAAACAAACCATTTAAATGCACTTTTGCGGCGTCTTTTTACATTTAGTTTGTTTTAGCTTGACTACCAGCTTTTTGCCTGCTTTACTTTTTTAGTTTTTAAACTTCCTATTTCACTCCAGAATTAAGGTCTCGGGCTGGCTCCTGTGTCGTCGACCATTACATGAATGCCAATTGCAATAAATGTATTTCCCACAATCGTTGTTTTATTTTGCGTGTTGATGTATGCTACCTCAATCGATTTGGTGAACGTTTGCTTGTAGTTAAATGTTTAGTGAGATACAGTTGATGTTTAGCTAAAGCATATAAGGACACGCCGACTGATAAACATACAATATATGTTTGATATTTTGTGTGTGTATCGATTAACATGCTACACACTATTCATCAAATTCACTCATCCCGTAGTCGACTTGGTTACGTAACAGCGCCCAACGTGGGGCCACTCTATGGACGCAATAAGTTAGTCACCTTATTACCAAGCGTAATCATGACATCACAGCTTTATTTATAAGCTTAATAATAGAACTGTTTTACAATTACATTCTGCCACCTTTTACACATACGTTCCATTTTTTAAATTATCAAGTTTGGCTGAGCCAAATAGGTCAACATATGGTGTGCGGGTATTCTACTTTCAAGATTTTGAGCCAAAAGGGGGTGCCAAAAGTGGAACGATGCAGTCCTTGCCCCGACCTTGACCCGAACACCGACTGGTCGTCCCTGGATTACAATCACGTCAGATTCGCATGAGTTGCAGAACCTGAGCATGATGGATCGGATTCTTCGGGTTTCAATAAACGATATAACTTTGTGTGTAAAGTGAATTACAAATAGAGCTCTTAAGTCATTTTTATGGTTGATATATCATTTTAATTTGAATGCCTGATCTTGTTGCCTTGAAAATATCAATACGTTACAAAAATGCTTACTCAGAAGTTATTGGATGAGTTAGATAAATTAGCTTTAGGCAAGTAATATTTTACAAACTTAAACATAAGATAAGCTAGAAATAAATACAGTGCTAAGATAAATTCAATCAATTTATCGTACGGCGATTGCTGTGTTTAGGTATATTTTCATTAAATCATTAGCCGTATACATCATATACTATTTTAACTTATTATAAAGCCTTACTTACTCTATAAATTCACAATCAAAATCAAAAATTAAATCATTCAATTTTTATGGCAATGATTTTTTAAATACACAAACGCGTGTAGAGAATTTGTTTTTACAAGAACGACATCAAATTTCAGAAATAAAAGATGTACATCGACTGTTGCAAATTAGATTTACACTATATACCAATTCTTTTTCCTTTTAATAGGAGTATGTTTTTAACTTATATCTATGCACATACATTAGCGAAATAAAACATCGCTTTGTGAACAAAACATAGCTGTCACGCACACATAACAAAATCTATTTGTTTCAGTCGTTTCGTAGTGTGCGACTACATCGAGATATATGAGATCTAAGATTGAAAAAAAACCTCATACAACTTCTCAATTCCATACTCTAGATAAATGTTCTATTTGAGATATGCAGCAAATATATATCTTCGAGAAGATAAACAATCTTTGGAATTTTTGACATACGAAATGTTTGATTTTTCATATTCATAATAATTATTTTGAACTAGCTGAGCCCCGTCGTTTTACCTGCTTTTGTTGTTGTAACCGCGAGCAACCCAGCGGAGCGAAGGTAGTCTAAAAAAAGGAGCCTAAATTACTCCTTATATCTCCATTCCCGTCCAGTGAAAGTCCCGTAGAAATCGGTTCAGTTGTACCTGAGATTACTTGGAATAAACAGAAAGCCAGACAGACAGATAAGACATTGTAAAAATATTATTTTGGTTTATGTACCACGTATTTATGAGAACCTATGAGAATTTATGAGTATATTTTAATAAATAAAAAAATAGAACATTAAAAAAATATCTGTTTGATCTGTCACAATCGATGGGATTCGGATAATTTTATTTTTCGGTTCTTTACGACATCAAAGAAAGGGACATTGATGACGTTGATGATGATGTTGATAATTCCCGTAGTTCAATCGATACTACTAACCCATTCCATATATATATATATAGTAAACATGATATAAACTTTAGAACTACTAAAGCCACTATTTATAGGGCATAATAATTTTATAATATAATAACTTACTGATATATATTATTATTTGTATCTCCATTAAATACGCAAAAGGGGTTTGAGAACTCGTCAAGAACTTAACTAAATAACTATTCTTATTATAACTATAGACTGTTTTTGAAATAAATTGTGATTCGGAATTTTGAGCAAACCCAACAAATTACTTGACTCCAACTTTCTAGGATTAGTTCATTTATATAAAATAAGATTACAGTACATCATTTCAACTGAGTGTCAACTAAAAACTGAGAAAGGTCTCAGAATTTTTTGTAATTATATTCTTAGGTAATAAATTCCTAATGTTGAGTTATTCAAGTCTCTTGAAATCATCTCTTGAAATATTACAAACAACAGCATGGTCCTTTTAAAGACCCACCTTAACACTAGAGCTTTACCCACTGTATTTCGTTACCTCAATTTCAATGGAATGGTAAATTTTTTGTGACTTCCCAATCGTGGGATTTACTTTTACCTTTTCTCAGCGGATAGACCCTAATAAAACCGTAACCATATTCAAAGAAATCCCATTCTGAGCAAGTTTGAAATCTACAAATCTTTCGGACCAAATGATGAATTGCATGAGAGTTAAAACTTTGAATTGTGCCTTTATTTTGTATAAAGTAGACTTACATAAACAAGGTGTGGCTATTTAAGTTTTTATTTAATTTTTAATTAAATGAATATTGACAAAAATGTATATGGCGGTACGAAGTTCGCCATATACATTTTTGTGAATATTTTCAGAATTACCGAAAACCTTTTGCTATTTAAGCCCGCTTCGACATCTCACAGGGTACTAAGCGAACTGAAATACAACACATCCGGTATTCTTTTGATTTTCTTCTACACAAACCTTGTTCTAACAGTAACAAACAGATAAAAAAGAACTATCCAATTTGGTGCAGTCGATCGAAAGTTATGCGGGTACATACATTTTTGTGTTTCTTTTTTAAATATAGATAAATCATATTTTTCGGATATCCAACACATAACGCCATCAAGTCCCAAATTATGCAAAGTTTTTTTTTGATGCATACGTTTTAATACATAGAATACACTTAAATCTAATTGCTATCACTACATAATTTAAATAAAAACTTTATTTGCTTTTAACTAGCTAAAATTTAAAAAACTGTTTACGTAAGCACTTATCTAATAATCATATGCCAAAAATCTTTACATCGCTTTAGATAAACGCTGATACTCTTACACTGCTGGACCGATATTATCCAAACATAGCTAAGAGCTATCGCAAGGAAACTGTCTTTCAAATGAAAGAAACCGCATTGAAATCGGTCAATCCGTTTGAGAGCTACAATGCCACAGACACACACACACATTTGACAGACAGACATCGACATCCTATTTATAACATCCCTCTTTTTGTAACGGCAGTTAAAAATGATTTCACACAAATGCATGAAATCCTGTTTGAAAGTCGATATGAGAACGTTAACTTTTTTTATGAACTGGTGCAACCAACAATTTATTTGAGAGGTTTATTTTAGTGAAATAACAATAAATAATAAAGGTGGATATGGGAAGCTCTAAACATTTGTGTTTAGAGCTTTCCATATCCACCTTCATTATTTATACAGGTACTCCTACTTTAACACATAAAGTGTGTACAATCCCATTTTAACATGAACAAATGAACATTTATCCAAACAGTGCAAACACCGCACAACCCCAACAAAGGCACTCGTAAAGTTTCGTAAATATTTAAAATATTTATGAGATTTTAAGTTGTAAAAAGTAACATTAAATAAACAGGTAGTACATAAACCTTATGCGTAAATACTTTTATTTATTAATAGATTTAAAAAAAAGGAAGTTTCGATTATATACGACAGTCATATGTTCTCATATATCTGACCCACGGCCCTTTGAACCCAAACAAGGCAAAGCCTGTCTTATAGTAACCAGACTGCTAATATTAATGATTCACCTCTTGTAAATAAAGAAATATAAACATTGACATTCAAAATCAATAACATTTTATTGATTACTGAGAGTTCAAAGTACTTAAATTAGTTTGAAAACTCCCATAGCGAGCATGAACTGAATATAGGTAACAGAGTGGTGAGGTCATAGCGGACATCCGAATAAAACACTGGTGATAACAGGAATAAATAAATATCTGAATACATTATTGTTAATAGAAGAGAAGTGTAGAAAGTTTGCTATTTTATTTTCCAATTAAAGGATACTTAAAGCTAAATTTTGTAAATATAGAAGTAGAAATTTTCATAGGCAGCAAAATCAATATACCGAAAAGTGAAGCAAAAAGTTTGTACCCCTTTACAAAAATTTTAACAACGAAGAAATAGGAAATTTGATTCGTCACTGTTTCTAAGTTTATACAGAGGAGGAAAAAAGTGAATTAAGATTGAAATAAAAGGCAAAAGCCATTTACGTAATAGCATGTATGCTAGAACTTAACACAATCTCTTCTGCTTGGCAAACATAAAGAATGAGTCCCACAAACTTTTCCTAGATGGACTGTTACCAAAGATGTTCTTTTATTTGTAACATACTAATATGCTTATTATTAGACTACTCAGTATTTCTCTTTCTATCTGAATCACGATCACGTAGAAAGAGACATACTCGACTTATGGTACATTGAGTCCTACAACTCGTAGACAAAAATTGAACTTACTAGCTACGTAAGCAAATTTCATATATATAATAAATATATATATGCCTTCTATGTTCCATATCTTGTCGTCAAATCAACACATTAATGTAAATGAACCCTTAAAATATATGTCTACTACATTCTAGAGCGCACTCAGAGAGCGGTCCTTAAAGTCATTTTTCGGAAACCTTTCCAGATGCTTTACCAATCAACTCCATGTCTCAATGTTAGACAACTTTATATATTACGAATTCGTCTCCACTGCCGTAAAAAAGGGTAAAAAGTAGAAGTAGTTTCCACAAACATTCTAAGAAGACCTTGAACCCGTGTACAATTATAAACTGCAGATCAGCCTTTGGTAGGAAAAACCTCGAGTATCTGAGTGCAAATATATACAACAAAATACATAAGATCCTTCAATCCAGATAATGGTTAAAGTTAAAGTTAAAATTGAATAATGGCTACACGCACTTGAGTATCACGACACAGAGAATCTTGTCAACACAGAAGTAGACATACGTACGCAAAAACAATCACACATACCTTTCTCTCCCTTTCACACACACATACACACACACACACACACTTAAGGCCACACATACACGCACCATGACATCATTTCATATTGTTATATAAAATGAGTTTACTTATATTACATCGCACTAAGCGGAGCCACTAATTCCCAAAATACATACCTCCCTAATTTGAGGTTCAGGGATCTCATGTACTTGTTTGCTATACTGGTTATGTAATTTATATTGAATATAATAACTGTGTAAATTCTTTACTATATGGTTAAGTTCATGCAATGGAATAAACTACAATAATTATTATTTGATTGGTCAGAATTATTTTGAACACAGAGTTAATCAACGGAAATTAACTAATTTAATATGTCCAATAATAAGAGAGTGGGCAGAACAAGTTTTTATAAAACCTTTCAGACTAAGGCGATGTTCGTGGGAGGGCTACGAACGTGGGAGGGTACGGCAGTGCAATTCGTAAACGACCCACGTACAGGCGCCCACATTCTTCAGACTTCGGCATCTAGTTAGGATGATAATTTCTTTTCATTTTTATGTATTATGTATTTAGGGTACATTAATTTTGTTTTAATCGTATTTCGCAATTGGAAATTAGTCTCGGGTGGCCTAGTGGTTTCAGTGGTCGCCACACCGCTTCCTACTGCGCCAAGTGTTGTGGGTTCAAATCCTACATGGGACAATACTTTGTGTGATGCATAAATTGTTGTTCTAAGTCTGGGTGTACTTTGTGTCCGTTTCATGTATGTTTGTAAAGATCCTCGTGACATAGGAATGTATATTTCTAATGCGGGAATTGTCTTTAAAAAAATTAAATTTAGAAAATTGTTATTAACTTCATTGCAGTTAATGATAAGTAGTTGATTGCCCAAGTCAATTTTACTTGCCTATTAAATTATGTTAATTAGAGTTTATTATCAATTTACTCAGATTAATAACTGCAAATGTGAATTATTTTAATTACAATTATCACTCTGGTGGTATCGGGCCATTTGTGCCGGAGCATTATTTCACCTGAAAAATTTGATAATATTGTATACAAATAATATTCGTGCATACATACACAACTATATATACATATAACTCTATAATAATGTTTCGGTTTTCATAAGAACTTAAACCAGGTCTTATCTAGTTTAAATTACCTACCCTTACAGTTCCTATTCCTATTAATATTCGATACACAGCCTGATCAAAACCTACCTAAAACTTTGAATCTTTCGCTAAATCTTTATACCAATCTGCGGCTTGATTTCTCTCATGAGACGGCGTAATCCATACTTTCGTGTTCTAGGAGATAACTAACTACTCTCGATGTCAAATCTAAGCAAATACTTTAAATCCACTTTCAAACAACTTTTTGAATTGATTTAAACACGTAACGTTAGCCATGAAATGAATGTTATGATATATTTATTTAAACTTAATAAAAATAAAGAAAGAAAAGAAACTTACTTTTACTGTGAATATAATTTTAAACTTGTACATCTACTAGTTATCCTTATCTCAAAGTTATAGTTAATTCAATAATAATAAGCTAATTCATTCGCTATTTCTTAAAACTTTTATATAAACACTAACAACGGTAACCTATTTTGATATCTGAGAACTAACAAGTAGGTTTATTTGATATTCTAAAAGAAATAAAATACAAAGATCAATTACAAAATACAAATCAATTGCGCTCTATTTAATTTGTGAAGTCAAGACAAATTATTGAAACCACATTTACTGGGCTACTTAATTTCTTGACTCCATTATCAGATCAGCTTCAATACATAAAATTATTATTATGAATATTTTAAAAATAACATCTTGAAAATGACTGCCTCTGTGGCGTAGTGGTAGCGAATGCGACTGCTGTGCAAGAGGTCTCGGGTCCGATTCCTGAGTCGGACCAAATGTTTATATGATCTGCAAATATTTGTTTCGAAGTTTGGGTGTTTTCTATGTAGAATATGTATGTATTTACAAAAAAAAGTATATAAGTATTAATATCAGTTGTCCCCAACCCGCACTTGGCCAGCGTGGGGACGTATGGCCTTAACCCTCTCCTGAAAGGAGACCCGAGCCCAGCAGTGGGACATTATGGGTTGTTGATTGATTGATTGAACATCTTGAAATTGGCATTAATTAATACTTAAAAATTGTTAATATGTAAGTAATAATTAAAAATGGTCTTTAATTGGTCACGTTATTTATTTATAAACAGATTTAGATCTAAGTACTCTTAACCAAAATTAACCAATTAGAAAACTGTATATTGCGATGAGTAAGAATGATGATGTATTTGTATGTTTAACTATTAAAACATCCGTCTAAACAAATCGGACATATGTTTCCATTCTAAAAACAAAGAATAACTATGAAAATTGACATCACAGATGTAGTGACAGCGGCAAGATTATGATGAACAGTTTCATAAGAAAACAATAAACATCTACGAGCCATGATTTACATTCAAATGTTCAACATACATACATATTTAATAATACAATTAGGCCTAGACGACTCAATTGAAAAATGATTTGGCTACGACATGAAATCGCGTAGGCTGGTCACGTAGCAGACGCCTACGAGCTACGTAGTCCTGTAGCGGACTAGAAAACCATATTCACATACATATATTCATACAATTTGCTTAATATAATGTTTTTAAGCTGAGAGAATAGAATTTTACTTGACTTCATTAGTGCATTTATTCACTAGTTACACATTAATACCATTTATTTGAACGAACGAAAACGTTGAAATTACTCATCCCGAGCTTTGATTACCCAACCACTGATCAAAAAATAATATTATTATTATAAATAACTTTCGCTCATACAGATACCGAATGAATGTTTTTATCATAAAAATATTTGACTTAGTTAAAATATACGTTTCCAGTTTTCCAGTACCTCCATAGTTCAAATTCAAAATCATTTATTCAATTAAGATTCTAAGTTACATTTATGAACGTTAAACTGAAGCTACAGTTAAAAATCATAGATCGACACAAACAGACACCACAGCATGTACAGGATTTTCAAGGTAAATTATGTAATAACACCAAAATCTACTGCCTGCTTCTGTCAATCTGTAACTTCCAGTTTCCACTAGACGAAGAAGCTAATCAAATTTGAACTATGTAGTTTTAAAGCTACTTTTGACACATACTCTTAAATGTTTATACATTATTAACCTTTTTAGGTTTCGGTTTTTTCATTACAGGCGTCTGTACTTTCCATTCGAAGAGTATACTCGTAACAGTTCTTACGGAGCACGTATTTTATTAGATTTTGATTCAGCGTTACGAAAAGAGCTAAATTTGCGCAATATTTTATTCATACAGCGTTGCAAGTCTAGCAAAAGTTGCAAGGAATTGTTAAAACTGACAACCAAATGGATCATTTTTTTAATTGACTTATTTTAAACAGTATACTATAAAGGATTCTTTTCTAGGAACCTCTTCAAATGACATCGTGTTCCAAGAGTGAATTTAATAATTAATTAGACATATTATTCATAACATACAATAAAGATATTAGACGCTTTGCACTCGTGACCCGACACCATGATGACCACAATCCTGTCGCAACGTCAAACTAAAAAACCATTATCTTCACTATTTTCATTTTCTGACTCTTTTTTACGATTGCTCGGCTATGCCGCTAAACTATTTCAGCAGTCTTAATAAACTTCGGTGCTTGAGGAAGTTATTAAATTAAGTTTTAAACCAAATTCAACCGACACTGAGCAACCAACTAAATACTAAAATCATTTTTTGGTTCTATAATCCCATAGCAAAGTATGGTACCATTCCTTGTAAAATGACTGTTCCAAGTTGCTTCATTTATGTAAGCTTTGTGTTGACGTTAACACAGACATTGATATTTGAGTATGTACCTATGAGCTCAGCCACAAGAGGGAGCCACCAGTGGGGGGAGAGTGTAAAAAACATATTTTTTTCTTTGTTCCAATCGAAGAGTTACATAAAAATGATTTTTCCATAGCTTCTCTGAAACTCAGTGGTGTTTATGAATTTACTTCATTTTAAAAGTGCAAAAGAAGATTTAAGTATTGTCATAACAATAGTAAAGCATTAACATTTAAATGTCGATTCTCTGTTTTAGATTAGTACCTACCTAATAATTTCATAGCGATGTTTGTTATGTAAAACTTATATGTATGAAATAAATAAATCTCTGTTTTAGATGAATCAAATTGTGTTATGCAAAAAAAATACCACTTAGTATTATATTTATAAAGGTAGTAAAACAATAACGAAAAGAATTTAACTGAATTGAATAGATCCAGTTTCTTTGAACACAATTAAAAATCTATTCCATTACAATCTGTTTACTTGTACTGAGATTGATCATAGAAACTTGTCCTACAACAAAAGTAGACAGCTAATTTATAACATCTTTTATTTGTCTCGTAATCAAGCTTTGATCAAAGTTCCTCATTTACCTTAATGAGACGACCAGTTATATAGAAGCTAAAAGATTATATCGATAATATTTACTCAAGTATAAACGAACTTCTTTTGTTTGTTTTTAATCAAGACATCCAAGTTCTAGACGAGTACGCCAATAATATAGACGGTTACGAAAGTGTTGGGAGGGGAAGGCTTCGATTTCACTTTCTATCGCGTGTCGGCCTCAAGTAATCACTAAATCAATATTGTTGGAACACAACACCTTGAAGTCTTGACGCAACCCTATGATTTGATTTTACAGCTACGAACAACTGGTTAATATCTTTTTGTACTCTTCATAACGTCCAGGTAATGTAGAAACTGACAAGAAATTGTGAAAAAGATGGACTTGTCAAAACTATAAGGGTTCCATTTATGACATTTTAACTATGTAACTCTAAAAACGAACTATATTATTATTACTTATATACTTAATAACTTTTTCCCGCTGCTCAATCAGCTTATATGTTGTTTATCACGGTAAAAAGTAGTTCATGTACATCCTCAAGATTGAAAGTATCTGTATGCCAAATTTTATTGAAATGCGTGCCATGAAATATCATGAAAGCGTAACACTGATACTTTATATGACAAAGATACTTTCGAAATTCTAGCATTGGTATTGATCATTGGTTATAATGTGTGATAATTGAGTTCAATAATGTGTTATTAAGGTCCAATAAACATTAAGACTAAGAACTACATTTAAAGCTCTTGATAATTTATAGACTTAGACACAAACTTCAGAAATATGTTGTATTCCATTCAATTTAGAAAAAAAACAAATACATGTGAAATGATCACTCTCAATAATAATAATAAATAATAATAAATATTCCGGACAATTAACACACAACGCCATCTAGTCCCAAACTAAGCAGAGCTTGTATTAAGGGTACTAGACAACTGATATAAATACATAAATACTTTTGTTTGTAAATAAATACACATAATATATAGAAAATATGTTCTTACATTATGTATATATTTTTATGTTTATTTTATCAAAGCTTCATTAAAATGTTTAAGAAAAAAAGTATGTATCTATGTACACATCCATGTATTTTAGCTATGTTATATTTATGTCGCGTCGAGAATGCGTTGAAATGTTCGATGATTTAAAATCTGTCGCCTTTAGCCTAGTTAAGTTTTGTGCCTTATAAAACAGGGAGGGCGACTAAATCCATAACAGCGTGGATCTCAGGGCATACGAAAACGTATTTTAGTCTGAGCTACTGAAGGTCGTTTGCGGCTTGTGCCGTATTGTATCAGTTATTAGTTTCGAACCAATATATCTCCCGACTACACAAGTTTGTCATTCGTTTCTTACAATCTTGTATAACTGGTACTACTACAGCTAATCTTAATACTAACGATTACTCATTATATTAATAAGTAATCCTGTATAGTATAAGGTGGCACAAGATTAAAGCCCTTTACTGAAAAAAATACTTTCATATTTCACAACACAAACACCATTTTGTTATAGTGTGAAAACCCTCACGGGCTTGCAACTCGCATGAGGAGTTTACCGAACTGACGAAAACCATGCTGTGGTCTGTTTCATAAAATTTAATAGACAACCCTAGGGTAGACTAGGGTATACCCGAATCCCTAGTATGTAGTAACATACTAGGGTCTCGGATGTACCCTACGAAAGTAATCACAGAGAACAAAAATATACTGCAGGGAAACTATTAAATATTGTCTATTATTAGTTTTACAGAAAACTAGTGTCAAGCCATTCTTTCTTTACCGGGGAATCCCCTTATTGTGGAAGGACACACAAAGACTACTAGTAACTCCTGAATAGAAGTATTGCTGGAAGTTTTCTCACTATAGGGTGGGCCGTTTCTTCATCTACTGGACGGTTTGAGGACTACCAACAATAACATAAAGCAAATGCTATAGCTCTTTTCTATATGCTGATGCGTCGTACAGAAAAAAAGAGAAAACGGGGAGACCGGAGGCTCAGTGACGAAGAAGCATCTTACTAGGCCACCACTATGTGGGTCACCATACTGTATTTTTGCATTGTCTGCATTCGCAAGGAGTTTGGTGACCACCGCTTTTGGATTCTGCTTATGTTTTCAAATCCATCCATCAGGCAGAGCAAAGTCACTTTGGTTGGCCCATTCATAAAGGAAAACTAAGAATACCTGACACGAGTAGCTGTCTAAAGTGTAGGTATGCGTACCCACTCCAAGATACCTTGTCCTACATTACACTGTAGTTATTATGTATTTTTGCACAAGAGTTTTTACAATATCTCTCCTAAAGACTTTTACGGCAGACCTACTCATTTTCATTTTGTTCCCTTAAGTGAAACTTTTGTTATATTTTGTTCAAAATATATAAAGAAATGTTCTTATGCATTTACATTCCAACTAACTGATCTGCGTAACTTCATCTCTCTCAAAATAAATAAATTTCCCCGTTAAAGGAATACTAGTTTTTGCCTGCGGCTCGGTTATTACGGTAAAATATATCCCTGCTCAAATCTATTGCAATCAGTACAGCGGTTTAGTCGTGAAAATGTAACAGATAGACAGACAGCTCCTTTCAAATTTATAATATTAAGTATAGATTCGATGTCCGGTTCCTTTTGGTGATAGGGTGATGTTATATAGTATTTACCTTGCCTACATAAATGGGACATCTAATACAATTTTTTCTAGTAATTCCTGAGATTAACTCGTAAGAAATAAACTCTAAAGAATTAACGTTTTCAATGCTCTATGTGCCCAAAAGTAATAAGCATTTAATGTATTTATTTATTTGAGTTCGAAGTGATTTTTACAAACATTTGTGACTTACACTTATATCCAATGATTCAAAACCAGCAACCGGTATTTATAAATACGCAGTAAGAAATATCCAAATATTTTTCTGATTATTTTTATATAGCATTGTAAAGAGACATAAATCAATTTTGAAAATTGCACCCTATTATATCACTCTTTAGATCTTAGATCAGTTTGTCTTTATACGATGATGCGTGTCTTTTCCATAGCACCATTTTATATATTCAGTTGCAAAACGACATCAATCGCAATTTTCCACGAAATCGTACGACAAATGGCATCCACCACGTTCCGTCTGTAATGAAATTGACATGTATCTGTGACCTACTAACATAAATCGTGCATACAACTTCAACAGCTCTTCAAATAATACAAGTGACCTATTTTTATGTATAGTCTAAAGTCGAAAGAAATAAATACGAGTGACATTAATATTAGTCAGCTCATTTTATGATTATTACTATAATCCTTGCCAAATAGTATCAAAAAGTATGACCATTGGATTATTTTGAATTTAAGTGTGTCAGTAGTGTAATTATAATACGATTCATTTAATTTTTTAACTAGCAGCGTTATGACATTCACAGCAGGACAATGATAAAGTTATGTAAGCCAACAAATAGAGTCAATATAGCTCACAAGGGTATCATTTCTGCTGGAATTGAATACCATTAATAACAGAGTCATAAGTAGTTCAAGTGGGACCAAATTACAGCATTAACTAGGATATCTTCGGATTTAAAATGACTCAGTCATGTGTCCAATGTTAAACTGCCTCTGTGGCGCAGTGGTAGCGAATGCGACTGCTGTGCTAGAGGTCTCGGGTTCGATTCCTGAGCCGGACCAAATGTTTGTATGATCTGTAAATATTTGTTTCGGAGTTTGGGTGTTTTCTATGAATGTTTTTACAAAAAAATAGTATATAAGTATTAATATCAGTTATATAGTACCCATAGTGCAAGCTCTGCTTAGTTTGGGACTAGATGGCGTTGTGTGTTAAAATGTCTGAAAAAATTCAAAATATTTTAAAAATATTTATTTAAACGATTTTGCCGACACAATATTTTCAACTGAAAGTGGGTCCAACTACTGATATTTACCGGCATAAAATAAGAAAATGTTACTATTTTCTTCTAATCCAAGTTATAATTTTTGCACTCCTTTCTATTTATTTTCATATTAGGTATTATTTTGTATATGCAATAGAAAAATTATAATTACATAACACAAAATTTGTCTGTGATTAATTTATTTTCATTTTCTACTTTCTATTTTGATTCTATTATTATCAAAAACTTATTTACAAGGAAAAAGAAAATCAGCTGAAGTACATAAAGAAAATCTGACCTTTGAATATCATGATTCAAGCATTACGTAAGCTCTGACTTCAGGGAAATAGACTCCGTGCCGAAAATCGTTCATGAAATTGTTCAGTCGCAGAAGCGAGGCTGTGTATTGACCCGTCTATATTTAGCGGCGCGAATCTATGAGTCTGAATGCGGAGGTTATGGCGCGTTGTTTACACTATGCCGACACGCCGTCTACGGAATTTGGGGTTTTCTGTCGTGTTTAATGAACTGTACCGATGGCTGTAATTTGTTTTGTTGGAAAATAGGCGAAGTGGCATTTGTATTAGATGTCAGACTGTAGATTGTGCCTACCTGCTTTGTGTTCTAGAAAATGGATGAATATGCTTGAGTTATGACGTCATACACGCACTGATTTTTTTTTATAGAATAGTGAACAAATGTACAGACATATTGCCTGATGGTAAGCGATTACCGCCGCCTATGGACACCCGTTATACCAGAGGCGTCATAGGTGCGTTGCCGGCTTTTGGGGGATAAGAGAGGGATGGGGGATTTGTTGAGCTATGGGCTTTCGGTATCCTCAATCACTCGAGGAAACACGGTGCAGGCGCTTTTTCACACCAGTTTTCTGTGACGCCGTAGTATCACTCCGGTTGAGCCAATCCATGTATGCCGAAGCCGCCGTTCAGTTTTTACTGTAGGAGAGCCATCTCCTACAGTAAAAACTGAACTGTACTAATTGGATGATGAAAATAAACAAGTCATATGTTTTATTGTTGTTAAATATTAGGTGACATTGAGTTTGTATTGAACAGTCGATTGCTAGATTGTATTATCAGTTTTAAAAACGGCTGATCATGCTTCGGTTATGATGTCACCCAGAAATATTAATCCTCTACGAAATCTGAACCCGTAACAATATGCAGGAGTTTTATTTCAACTTTATATAGAATCAGTACAAGTAATCTTCCCTTGCAAAAAATATAACCTAAATGAAACTTCTGATCTTTAAAGTCAAAAGGATTATTTAAAACCATCTCAAATTTGTTTTTACCAAATAAGATGTACGTTTCTTATCGCTTATTCTATTTTTACTCCTGTATAATATTGTAAAAGTTTTCCGGTATAAATCAATACTAAACCTTAAGTAAAGTAACTAATCACATATTTTATACTCTCCCTAAACTTCTAATTAGTCATAATAATAGCCTTAAAAACAAAACACTCAATACTGGTTCAAACCCATTTACGCCACGCCGGGAGCACGGCAGGCCATAAAAGCTCTCATAAAACAACCCTGCAATGATTGGACCATCGCCTACGCCTGTTGTGTAACTAGCCAATAAAGAGGCTACCTATAAAAAGATAGAACTATCTGTGCCTCCATTCATTAGTTGTGCTGACACGAGAAGCTTATAGGGGTCACAGCATGGTCTTAACTAATATTGTTGCTCTAATGTAACCTTCTCTTATTTGTATTGACACCTCATTTTGTATTCACTTTAACAGGAGTATAGAACAACAGTAAATACGTACTACTGTTTTCTGGGTAAAAGGTATCATTTTACGTACAGATACTAGGATTTTCAGGTAGGTAATTGAGACGTAGATTAGAAAAATATTTTGTATATCAGTGACGCATTGAAAGTAAAGTTTCTCATTTGATTTACACGAGTACAAATGTTTTTTCAACCTTTATGTTTTTCAGTCATTAGCATTATATTTGGAAAACTAGTAAGCTAATTTATTTTAGTTTGGCTTAGCCGTTCACGTTATAGTCGACCCTTACTTGCCGAAACTAGTGCTACCATTTTTTTAACTCTAAATTTTCATTTGTAATTTTCTCCAGCGATTATTTCACTTTCAAACCATATGGTGAGAGATTAAGAATACGGACTGTCTCCACCTCCATTTCTTCCCTGGTTTTCAGAGGGACTAAGAAGGTAAAATACGTAGAACAACGTCAGTACAAATAAAGTTGGTCAAATATAGGCATCTATATCTAACTAAAACTCATTAAAACTCCCAACATGAATTAATAAAAATTGACCTTGTAAAGACAGACAGATTGACAGCGTACCAAAATATACAAATAAAAATGTTATAGGACAAAAAGTTCACAAAGAATTTGGAAACCCTGCAATTATGAGTCTTATAACTCTATTAATCATTGGCAAATAACTACACATAGTTCTGTGTCATAGCCTAATTTGTCGTGTCTCGAATAAATTCTATTATAGTCTTGTCTAACTTTTATAATTAAGTTGGATCGATAATGGGAACTTCTGGCTCCATAATGGTATACTGGGGAAAATTGACCTTTGCAGTTTGTAGATAAATAACATTACCTAAGAATAAATGGAGTAACTAACACTTTAGTTGGATTTTCGTAATATCATTGTTAGTTTAGTTCAGTTGTTCTTAGGGTTCCGTAACCCAAGGGTAAAAAGGGACCCTATTACTAAGAATTCGGTGCCCGTCTGTCACCAAGCTGTATCTCATAAACCGTGATAATTAGACAATTGAAATTATCACAGATGGTGTATTTCTATTGCCGCTATAACTAAAATAAAAACTTAAAGGGGCTCCAAAACAACAAACTTTTTTTTGCTCGTTATTGCTGTATTTTAACTTTATTTCTGATAGTAACGGCAACAGGTAGTTTGAAATGTTTAGATAATGGTACGGAACCCTTACTGCGTGAGTCCGACTTGACATTTTTAACTTTTGTAACTTCATTTTCTTTTTAATTTAAGTAACGTTATAGTGAAATAAATACTTATAAAACTTAGAATACCCTCTTATCTAAACTCAATTGAATATGAATGGTTTATTACCATACTGGTAGATAAAGCTGCTATAAATATTTTTTATATTTATTTCTTTAATCGTGCTTTACATAAACCATATTTTATTTATTTATTTTTCGAAAATCCGCCTTCTTACACAATTATGGGTGTTATAATTTTAAATAAAACTGTGACATAATTTTTATTTTGGCAGCTAGGAACATACAAAAGACAGAATTTATGAAATGAGAAAAAAAATTAAATGTCTTCCATGTAAAAAGTATTGCAGTGTAAATAATACTTACTTAAAAAAAAAATTACATATCTTTTTTATTTCTAAGTGTGTAAGCTTTAATTTTTCATAGTGAGCTGTGTGCTACTAGTCAAGCCCTTTCATTTGATACCCATACAGTGGTAGCTGTGACAAAATGTGTAAACCACCATTTTATAGCGGCAGCTATCTTGGGTTTTAATTTTTTTTCATAATGAACTGTGTTTTACTAGTCAAGCCCTTTCATTTGATACCCATATAGTTGGTAGTCGTGACCAAATTTATATACCGCCATTTTGTGGCGGTGGCCATCTTGGATTTAATATGAAACAGAATTTATTTAATTGTATTGTCACTAAAACGAAAGGTGTATACCAAATTTAAGATCAATCTGTCAACAGGAAGGGGGTCAAATTTCAATTACTATATTTGACCCAAACAAACAGGGCGAGCTAAATCAATCGTTTAACAATATTAAGTGTAATATTTTGACCTACCTAAGAAAATTAGAATTTCAAATCATTATAACCTTAGAGTTCACCTATTTATAGATTAGAATTATTATAAGAATGTGTAGCATGACTGCGGTAGTATTATGTTATATACTTTTTCGAAGAAACAACCCAAGGTTTCGGTAAACTGACAAGCTTTATCGCCTTTTTAAGTAGGAGTCGAAGAGGCTGCCATGGCCGAAATCGGTCGGAGGGCTATATATACCGTTGACTGCATATTCAAAGCTTCTAATTTACAGCTGGTGTTGTTGATTATTGTTAGGTAATTATTTTATTAGGATTTTTTTGTTTGTAAATAGTTAGAGGGTTTATGAAATTCTGGTAACAACCAGTTTGAGTTACAGGTACCTATACAACTCGAGATCTTAGTTACATTTCCACAAACATTCGTAAGGATAGCTTAGGAATTACATTTAATCTTTCTTTTCAATTTTTTTCCATCTGATTTCTGATAGCTCGAATGATTGCAGTCAGTAATACGCAGACGTTTAAGATGCTTCTGTTTACCCCTTTTGCTTAGGTATATACGTATTATATATGTACATAAAACTATTTATCGCAAGCTCGTTAATGTTATAACTCGTCTCCTTGTATCACTTTGTGGCCCTCAACCGTTTGTGGCCTCTTTACTGTTACTGTTTAGGTAAAAGTGCCTATAATAGTTGTTAATAAAAAGATTCTTTTAATCTCTTTTCACACTTTCACTCTTTTCACTTAGCTTTAAATAATGTGTTGCGTATTAATATATACGTTTGTAAAGAAGGATAAAAATACTTTTTAAATATCTAAGTAATATATAGAAGTAGGCGTCCCAACTTTATTAATTTGATTAATTACTGAATAAATAGTGAAATAGTCTATGCTTATAATATTTTATTAGATAAAAAATGGATGGACGTCAATATTTTTATCTATCACTTTTTTGTGTGAAACCTTTCAATGAATAAGTTTGTAAGATTCAGATTTCGCGTGCCTTTATACTACTTGCAGGCCAAACTCACCTTGCAACATTATAAAACTGAAGGGTTTGTTTGTTTATTTGTTTGGTTTAACCCTTTAATCTCGAAAAGCACTGGTTCATTTTGAAAATTTATTTCACTGGAAGAGAGAAAACGGGGGAAAATATTGATATTTGAAGCTTCCATTGCATGCACTGCGCAAACTGTTAACTGCAGTATATAACCAAAATGTGATTTTTGGGTTAAGACTCCATCTTTTACCATCTAGTCTTCTACATTGATTGAAAATTATACAGGCCTTTTTTGGCTTTGTCTTTGCTTCTATGTGACTCGCCCAGTTCAATTTATTGCCAAGAATAACGCCCAGATATTTTACTTGAGTTGACAGGGAGAGATTGGTGTTGAATAATTTTGGCAGCTGTAGTTCTGGTAACTTCCTTTTGTTGGTGAAGAGGATGAGTACTGTCTTTTCGTTTTCACGGACAAGTTCTATTCTTCTCTTATTTTTTTTATACACAACTCCCGCATTAGAAATATACATTCTTGTGTCACGGGGATCTTTACAAGTAAACATGAAACGGACACAAAGTACACCCAGACTTAGAACAACAATTTATGCATCACACAAAGTGTTGTCCCATGTAGGATTTGAACCCACAACACTTGGCGCAGTAGGAAGCGGTGTGGCGACCACTGAAACCACTAAGTCAACCGTGTAGTCAAGTGTGTTCGACTCACCATTCTTCTACAATCCGAAAAGCCAAACGCATGACCTCACATAACACATTTTCCGCGCTCCCTTTTATCAGAATTGTTAGGTCATTCAAATTGCCGTACACATTAGTGTATTCACTATAATTTAGTCTCTTTATGTGGCTGTCTACTACTTTGTTCCATAGAAGCGGTGACAGGACCCACCTTGTGGGCATCCTCTTACTACCCTTGCTCTCATAATATTATTCACCACTGTCTGAACCGCCCTTTTACTAACCAGCTCAGTGATCCAGTCTGTGGTGATTGGTTCGGCTTTAAATTTTCGAAGCACGCGGTTTATGCTGTTGTGTATAGTTTTATCGAAGGCGCTTTCTGTGTCTATGAAGGCCGCCATTGTCGGCTGTTTGTTTGCGAAAGCCCAAAAGTTCCTCATACCTCTATTGTTATATTTGTGGCTACTTCCGTGTTCATATAAACTTCTCCTAAACTTTACAAGGAAAACCACAAATGTTAAATAAGTACAGTTAGCAGTAGTCTAAACTATTGATATTTTGATGCTTGAAATAGTATAATTGCATTCTTACCGCAAATGAGGTCAACCTTCTCGAACACCGTAATGGGGTTACTGGTTGCACTTTCCTACACCCCGAAGGTTAGTTTAACCAAGATACATGTGTATGTATATTTTTAAACCTCAAAAAAATTTTCCTGCAAGTTTTTATAATAACAATCGTTACTTGATTTTTTAATAAAATTTAGACAGACAGCGTATAGATAATCAATACATATATGTATATCCTTATATATCAAAGTCAGATTCCGATTGAAGGAGTCGGAAAGTGCTTCAAAGGTTTTAGTACAAAATTTTAACAAACAAAAACCGACTTTAAGAACTGAACCAAGCTGAAATATGTCAGCACGGGAAGCACCAGTTTTCTAATAAAACAGAGTTATCAAAATCGGTTAGCGTGATATTGAGTTACTCGTTAATTTACTCAGCTACTTAATTCAAATTGAAGACTGGTTTTCTCATCTATGTCTTTGTAAGAACTGGATCAAATTAGAAAGGGACCACGCGAGAAGCAAGAGCTATCAAATAAAAAATAAAAAATCACTCAGTCAAAAGTTCTGAAGTAACAAATATAAAAAAATACAGTGGGATTGATAACCTCCTCTTTTTTAAGTCGGTTCAATTAGGCGGAAACTGAAAGAAAGAAGAGGATTGTCCAAAATATGAAGCTTTCGCATGTAACTTAGCTTATAACTAGTAGTAGTAGTATTGACAAATGGCCATAATATCAAAATAACAAACTGCCACTAAATTTCATTTTAATCAACTAAAGGAAATTAGTTAACTTACGTAAAAACTGAAGATAAAATTCATGAAAATGTAGCACAAAGGTATACACTAGCGCCAGTGTCTTTTTAGGGAATTTATTTATTTCAGAAGTAGTGTCTGCAAACAACACTAGAGGACGCTGTATAAGAAGCAAAAGGCTTCTTCTACTTGCCGCTAGATGGCACTTACTTTTGAAATAGTTTTACGAAACATTGTGGAAACAAAAGCAATTCCAGCAATTAACTTATATTAGCTTTCTTCTTTCTTTAAGTGAGGTTAAAACTCTAATTTCAACATGGTTCGAGTGATGTAACATAGGCAGAGGCTATTTGCAAGTCATTGATGTCTGCCTACTAGGTACCTACACCCTCATAATTGCTTATGTCAACCTTGACCTCTCCACGCGAGGTCGCTTGCGCCCCGGCCTACCTGAAAATCCAGGGTTAGACAGTTTAGCAATAAGAGATACTTATAGAGGGCGGCCTTTGAATTTATCGAATCGAAGGAGAACTTCGCAGTTTAGGCTACAAATTTTCGATGAATTGTGCGTAAGCCGTTATAACATACATACTGTTTACAATTTTCATCTCATTAATTTTCTTGTGGCACGTTTAACTTACATTGTTTATTACATTATGCAATACATATTATACAGCTCTTGTTACTATAAAAAAGTGTAGCCTCATTCGAATTCCTTAACTTCAATGTCAAAATATTGTTTTATATTATAAAATAACTAGCTTTTTCCAGCAGTTTCACTCGCGCAGTATTAGATATTTTCCCCTATTTAATTTAATCTGTCTTTATTGTATATACATAGTAAAAAATGGTACAACAAAGGCTAAAAAATTATGTTGGTTATCGCGATACAAAGTATGTATGCTAGGAAACAAAGTATCCCCATGCCAAATTTCATAGAAATCGATGCATTCGTTTAGCTGTGAAAGCATGGCATACAAGAATTACTTTCGAATTTCTAATATTAGTATAGCTAAATAAATTAACGAAACCAAACACACAATGGCTTATTTATCTTATTTATTACATTAGTTCGTGCTAGGTCCGGATTGTTTAACATTTTACAACCCACGGATTTTACACCATGTATTTTAGTTTTGAAACTATTTATTTTATTACTGTATTACATGCATTTTATTATGTAACTTTTGTGTTTCAAAAATGATTCTCAGAATTTTACCATTCATTCTTACTATTTTTTGTCTTGTGCTAAACTAATACTCTGACAAGTGATTCAGTACGATTGCTTCACTTCACATACACGGTTAAAAATGTCAGGTAATTTGTATTTATGTTTCAATATTCAATTTATTTCTATGCAATATAACAAGGAAAAAGGTTTACTTAAAGCTTATTAGTAAGATTGATTCATAGTAACAACTTTATATATTTTTTTTAAATAACTAACTGTGCCGTCTCGACAATTATTCTGCCAATGGAAATACTAGTGTTTCACAAAAAAAAAATTGCAGGAATGTTCATTTTTCAAAATTAAAGTGGTCTGTAGGTGGGGCTTTATGTTGTGGTTAGTACAGTGAAATTATGTGTTTTAAGAATAATCAGGTAGAACTGTAGAAAAAAAAAAATTATGTTGGTTATCGCGATACAAAGTATGTATGAAAAAAAAAAAAACTGTAGAACTTTGACGCTATCGCATATTATGAGGGTTAACGAAAAATAAAAATATTACACAATCACTAGAATTCAACGTAAAATAGCAGCACTCGTTAATAAAAAAAGCGAATGTAGTTGTACATTATATATATCTTTGCATTTGTATGATACATCGCTGGGTGGTGGGTGAAGTGTACTAGAATTCAAGAAAACTATCTAGTAAAATAAAATAAGAAACATATCTTGTATCTTCGCTCGGTCAGACACATTTTGACCACCTACGATTTGTAATAATATGGCTTGAACGTAATCATTCATCTTACGTTTCAAGCCCGAGCTATTCCCGAACATTTATCATTTCATAAAAGATGGTAGCTTTTCTATTATACATGCACAGCAGTGATAGTTGAGTACGAAACACTTAAATTAATCTACAATGTAAAATACACGTGTGTGCATAACATTGTATATTTAGTCACGCCTACGCCTTTTATGAGTTAGTGTCAAAAATAGCTTGTATAGATAAATATCTATATGCACCGTTTTAATGATATATATTTTGTTGTAATATTAACTATTGTTCTGTATTGTTACTCTTCTATACTCGAGTTTGTTTAATTTGTCGTATATTAGCTATTTTTCTCTACTCTTAGTCTTCTGTACTTGAGTTTGGAATATGTTGACCTCAGTCACTAGCCACGAGAGTTTTGACTAACGATAATTTACTATGAGTCCACTAAAATCTCAACCTTTTATATTTTTATTTTGTGAATAGATTTTACTTTAAATCGATGGAAAAATATAAACTCACAAAGGGTTTGTTTTAATGTTTTTGGGATTTACCACTCTTTACAATAACTGACATTCTTCTTAACTGGGGTGACTGATATTATCACAACTTTGGGCTGCAAAGTGTTATATCAAGAGCCCCCACTTCCTTAAAGCGCTTTGTTTTCCTTTCCTGGGTCAAAACGAATTTTTAATAGACCAGGCATAGTTTCTTAACTTGCATTTACTAAACGTTTTACGCGGAAAGATTAATATTACTACTAGGTAAATAAGTTTGTATATAAGGTACGTATTTCAACATAGACATCTACTGCAATTGAAGCTGTCGCATCTAATTGTAAAATGTAACGTATTTCTACATTAAGGGCCAATTACACCAATTCCTTATAAAACTTCAATCAATTAATCTTTATTTGCAAAAGTGGGTTGTACAATTAGGTATTACAATTTAAAGATAGAACAGCAACATTGCCTCTCTAGGCATGCAAAGCACTAAATATGAATTTTACATGGCAGCTAAATTGTCAAAAGGAAAAAGCTTTCCCTTTCATTTGATTTATCAAGTTTATTAGAGAGTTTCATTTTTAATAATTGTATATTTTTTAAAGGCTGGTTGGTTCGATTCACGGGACTGGAAAACATGTTTTTCGGAAATCTTTGATTGCAGTTTTTTTCTTAGCAAATATAAAGGAATGTTTCCTTTGAGTACAACTTTCTATCTACAGTATTAAGAGTTCTTTTCAAGTAGCATTACAAAATTCCTCCCTGTACAGCACCCTCCAAGACTTGTGTGTGTGTGTGTGTGTGTGTGTGTGTGTATTTTACAGATATTTATCTGTAGTAGTAGTAGATAGTATTCTGTAATATTCTGATATTAGTTTATCAGCGACTTTACCGAACTTGCACGGTTACACGGATGTCAGTATTGTGTCCATTATAGTCCACTAAGTGAGCAGCACCTATCTATATCTAGATTGATTTTACTTACATTTAAATTATCAGAACCTTAACCTATATTTGCTGGTGTTCCAAATCTGTGTTATCTCCCCACGTTATTTATATCAGTTAAGAGGTAAAACCTTTCAGAACAGTATTTTTGAGGTCGTGAATGAATATAATAGACGTTCAGTGTTTTACGTTTGATGGACAATATTATCAGGTGTCCCTGTCCTGATTTTGTTAATGAATAAGCTGATCATTTACTTTTACTAAAAGTTAATGAGTAATTCACAAACCATTTAAAGTAGGAGAGTTTTAATAAAAGAATTTGAGAATGTTAAAAATTATACCAGAATAGATTGTGTATACTGTCTTTTTATGTTGATTTGGAGTATAATATCTTAGAAACATTGAATAGAACCTAAAAACTATTATTACAGAATTGATATTTAACGTACAACTTGCAGAAATATTTCATTCTGAACACAGAATACCGACTTTCGTATTAAGTGTATCTCTATCTAATTAGATACTTTTTAAATCGTTTTTACTATAAAAAATTATATCTTCTGGTAAGCTGTTTGGCCCTAAGCTATTTAAATATTTTTATGTTATCGTGATCTTTGTTTGTAAATATTAATTTTATCTCACCAGATTTTAATACATATTTTCAATATAAATTTACCTATATGGAGTAGTAGGCAAGCGTAAATGCAATATCAGATAATTTCCTCAATATTATTACCTTGAAATGGACATAGCATAAACCCCTTTCAGAGAGGTACATACTCTATTACATATGCGTTCATATATGGTATACCCGAGAGGGCAACATGTAAATACAAATTTATTCTAATGGGTTCTCCGATGCCTTGAATCGTCTACGGCGTATGTATAAGGCATTTCAATTCAACAACTGATGTAATTAATATCCGTGTAACATGCAAATACACAAATGTCAGATGCCACGTTTGTGAACACGACAGCCTCTAGAGGCTCATCGGGTCTTTGAGCTAGGAATTGAACAAATAATATTGTTATACAATGTTCATTCTCCCAAACCACAATCGCATAAAATTTCTGCATATTTGTTGCAGTTTTAACCGCATATATTATACCAAGACAGTGGTGTCTCAGCATTAAAAATATGTACATACCTACACCAATTAAACTATTGCAATACCAATGATGACACTTATTCGATTCTAATTCCCTGCAGGGAAGTTCCCCACATAATTATATTTGCAAAATATGAGAATACAGTTACTTGCTTAATTATTTTCTACTAGCCGATCCTTCCGCCGATGGCGGTAGCCATATTAATTTTCGTGAAAAATTGCCTAATTACCGAGAAAAATATTTTAGTAAGCCCAAAAAAAATTATTTTAGTGGACCAGACCTCCGGTTTTCTTTCATCTTTTTCTATACAAACCTTGTCCTAATAATAAGAAAAACATTTAAAAAAAGACTTATCCAATTTGGTGCAGTCGATCGTTATGCACGTACGTTTTTGTGACTCATTTTTGTTTATTTAGATGATGTATCTACTTGATGATCCTAAAAACATTATCTGGTTTATCCAACTTACGAGTAAACACTGATGAATAATGGGAATTTTTATTATTCGTGCGACTAAGGATAACGTTATAAAAACTCCCTCATGCGCTACGGCTAAGCGTGCCCTATTCAGATCCCGCCACACTATCCCCCCCCCCTCCCTCTCGCTCCCCCGTTAGTGACAAGAACCCTTGGCATGAAAATTAAAAACATAGATCGATCCTATTGTAGCTTAATCGATTAAATTCACTTTATTATTACAGTTTATAATCCATCTACTAGCGGACCTACGCAACCTCGTCAACGTATCTTATCAATTAACTTCGACTCATATTGGTCTGAGCCTGATGTTATCTTAGGCCCTCTTGTAAAACACACGTTGAAAAAAAACATGAAAATCGGTTGTTCTAGATAGTCCCGAATTTTTTTATGCGAGTGCCGTATGTTCTTCCATACGCATTTAGTAAAAAGCTGTTGATTTTAAATTATAAACAGACATATCAATTTAATTTTTTTGTAAATATAAAATAGATTTTGTATAATTTGTATCCAATATGAATTCATTACAAACGTCAAGACAAGGATGTGTACTATTGTTGTGTGACTTCAGTCAACTCAGTATGCAGCATAGTACATATTCTCACCTTAAAAATAAAGTGATTAATTCAAATCCTGATCTCAAGTGGGAGAACAATCTAGATTAAAATTAGATAGAAACTGAAAAAGAAACTGTATAAATCACAAAATGATTATAGTTTATTAATTTTAGAAAACAGTCACTTTACATTAAGCTACGGGCTTGGGTATGCCCTGACTGTACTAACAAAGACAGAAGATAATCAGGATATCTTTAAACATTAAATGAATAAACATCAGAAGGAGAAATCTAATTTCGAAGTCTAAGAAGTTATTGAAAAATAATAAATAGGGACGTGAGGCTAAAACTAAATATGAATATACCTGGCCGAATGCGGGTGAGTGTAATATATCTCAAACCTCCTCTTGGGTATATAAGGCCCTCATGAATATCGTTACATGAAAATGAAAAAATGGTGTTTATGTTGAGTTTACAAAGTTCTAGACTAAGTGAGGACTGAGTAATTTAACACATTGCAAAGAATATGAATATAGACCATTCTTAACACATTGTGACCCTTCTGTGCCTTGAAGATGACGTTAAGCTGTTTCCCTATTGCCACGCCGCCTGTTGTTTACGATACGAACTTCTGTGGCAAATGTTCCGAGTAGTTGGTGCCCTAAAAAGTGCAACAACAGTTGCTACGAAACTTTGATATCGCCTTGTACTTAGGCTGTGGAGATTTAATGCCAGTCACTCTTCGTACAACACCGCCGTATCGTGGTAGACTTATAGCTGACCTTAACCTAATTTTAGGAAAAAGGCTCGGAGTATAAACATTTTCAAGTTTTGTTATTTTTTTTAAGTAGATAATACTTGTTCTTTAGCTGTGCCAAACTAGTGACTACTAGAGCTTTATATTTAAGTAATCGACTACGACATATAGATTACTGGTAAAAAAAATAGTTAAGTTATTTTGGTTCAATATCGCTACCTTAACAGTTTGTAAATAAAATTTAATGATGATCAGATGAACGACATACCAGCGCATAAAGGACAATAGACTTAATATAAACAAAATAACGAAACTTACGGGTGCGTAATTTTTATTTTGCGTTGAAACTATATTCACAAAAATCGAGTGACATTTATCCAAATTTTGTTTCGTGGCAGAAAGTTTGTGCCACATCTAATTGAGATCCAGTGGCTCACTAATTGTTTCAAACTCTAATAGCTTTTTTGGTAAGACGTATATATGCCAAGCTATTTAATTTTTCCGTAAAAAAACATAACATCTGTGTATATTGTTTGTGTAAAAAACCTAGCTATATTTTATAAATTTCTTTCATTATAAAGGCATTTTACTAAGTTTATATTTTACAGTAACAGTAAATATTAAAAGAAATCTCAAATTCTTTGTAAAAACACACAATTTAAGGCTCAGGCACTGAAAAACATGTGATATGAGTAATAACGTTTTTTTCATTCTCAAATATGGGACTTCCCCTTTATACATTTTAAAATATATATACCTAGGTAAAACAGCTATTTAAAGGAGACATATATTTATATTTTCTGGCTTTAAATAAAAATGAAGATTTTTTACATTTTTAGTAACATTATAAAGAGGTAGAGTTTCTAACTTTGTTTGTATGGTTGTAGGCAGTAATCTTTGGAAGTACTGATGTGATTCTGAAATTCTTTTTACTAACAGAAAGCGGCACTATTCAGTAGTAAAAAAAGCTATTTTTTGTTATTATCGAACAAGAGACAGTTAAAATAATATACTTGTAATTCAAGTCGAAGAAAAGCGCGCGGTTAACGCCCAACGAAGTGGACACGGGTCGGCTAGTAGAATATACATGGGTATCGTTGCTAATCTCTTTTTTGCTCTGATAATTAATGTTGTTATAAAGCTTAGATGCAAAATCCTCACTCATACACTAAACAATCTACACATACATAAACTAGTATTTAGTTTAACATATTGTATTTTTTTTGTTTTCGTGTATTAAATGTTATTATAATATTACATCCTACTATTAAAGTTAAAGCTGAAATTGTAGTACGAAGTGGTTAAATTGGACTTGCATTGATTAAAACCAAACGCCTTCTTTAATACCAGTAGCTGGTTAACCAGGAACCAGGCACTTATTAAAGGAATAAGTAGTACTCCTATGGAATAGCAGTTACCACTGCTTTAAAATTGAAAGAAATGAAGAAATTATATATTTTTCGGATTTTAGGTGTTTTCTTTGTATTATATATGTATTTACATAAAAAGTATATATATATATATATATATTTATATTAGTACCTATAGAACAAGCTTTTCTTAATTTGGGACTAGATGACATTGAGTGCCGGATATCCGAAATAATATTTTAATTATTTTTGTAACTTAATTTTATACTTTCAAATATTTTTACGATAAACGACTACTTGAGATTAATTCATAGACTTCCCTAGTTTTCAACTTGTCATATAAACATCGCAATTTGACTTATCACAACAAAAGGAGTATCACTCGGTTGTCCAGTATGTCACGCATTTATGAGAGATGTCTTAAAAAAACTTAAGTTCATTGTGTACTTGTATAAGTTTCCGATCGCAAGGCTCGAGAATGTCAAGAACATCGCTTCAGATTTCTTTGAACACTCTAATATCGTGGAACTCCAAACGGTTTTTGTAACAAATGGCAGACATTTCTATGAGGATTAAGCCCGTTGAATTTTACGTTTACTCAAGTCAACATCGATTAGATATATTTAAATACCAAAAGAAATCAATCAAATGTACGTTATTTTTTTCTTCGACGTAAAATAGAAAGTGATTTCTTAGTTTGAATTCATAAAATTAAAATAATTTTTAAATACAAAAGAAAAACAATTTATGAAGTAAACATTGTAACAACATCATTTTGTTTTTTAAAACTATGCGTAACATTGATTCAAAGTAAAAAAATATTTTTATCGTACCTTCGACGTCTGAACTGCTCTCTTCCGTTGTGGTTGGATTTTAATTGTTGCATATGCAAAAGCTTGGATGGCTAGAGTTTTGTTATTCAATCTTGAGACTGGTGCACCTTTAATGTGTTGATCATTAAAAACAAATGAAATAAAATTGAATTCGATACCAAATTGAGTTCTGTAACAACCAAAAAGTTTTTCTGTCTTTTTTTTAATTAACACAGTACCACGAAAATAACAATTAAATGACGTATGTATGCGAACACAACCGCAGTTTCAGTTCACAAACATGTTACACAATTTGAATAAAGTCCATTTGTGGGACGTCCATTGAACACAGAGCTGTGACACTTCATTAAACTTTATAAAAATTGGTTCGTTTTACTTTGTTGGGAGGGGGGGTGGAAGACCAAATTACACCGGTATACTGATGGAGTTCCCAGCACTGAGCCTCCCCTGTCAAGGGGCGAGCGGCGGCTATACGTCATGCATACAGACACTTAGTAGTTATCCCTAGAGACTAGAGTGGAACTATATACAGTAATTCAAGCGCTGAAGTTGTATTCACTATCACATTTAATGGAAATGTAGGTGCAATTTTGACTGCTTATAATTTCAACAACAATAATTCGTACATGACAAGCCTCATGTTAAGAAGTTACCAGCACGTTATATTAGTGGTGTTATTTGTGTACTGAGATCAGTTCACGACAGTTCCCATGAAAATACGCGTTCTTAACAAGCCCTACTCGTTTTCACATAGCAGTGGCTTTAAGGGGAAATTATAACGACTGCCAATTAAGTACATAAATATGTTCAGACGTTTTAACACACAACGCCATCTAGTCCCAAACTAAGCAGAGTTTGTGTTATGGATACTAGACAACTGATATCAATACTTGTATACTTTTTTTTGTAAATACATACATATTATACATAGAAAACATCCAAACTCCGAAACAAATATTTGCAGATCATACAAACATTTGGTCCGACTCAGGAATCGAACTCGAGACCTCTTGCACAGCAGTCGCGTTCGCTACCACTGCGCTACAGAGGCAGTCAATTGACAAATTACATGAAGTTACTTAAACGCCTATAAAATTTATTCGCCTTTCTGTGTAATATATACTATATATAAAGATGAAGAGTTCGTTTGTTTGCCTAAGCGTACTAATCTCAGAAAGTACTGGTCCGATTTGAAAAAATATTTCAGTGTTAGCCCATTTATTGAGATAGGCTATATGTCATCATATTTAGACCAATAGAAGCAAAGAACTGATGAAGAATGTTACAAAAACGGGGGAAAATTATTATGTTACAGCAATAAGAGGTTACGTAGAACAGCTACTTATTTAATAAGAAAAAAAATCTAATGTAGAAAAAAATAATGAAATCTTTACGGAATAGGCGAGTATTAGAAAGGAAGTTTATTCCTGCAGGTTTGCTTTAACCTACAAGAATACGATTTCTCATCAATACCTACCAATACCCAATACATGATGATTATACCTATCAGTAGCCCGGTACGCAAACATTTGACTAATACTGACATCCTCCATGGATTTTAAAAATGGTATTTGGATCCATACCTTCTTTATGTAATGCAATCATAGTGGTTCGGTTCTCTTTATTACCCTACTCCATTTTAATATCACAAAATATTTGACAATATATTGGCGCGAAAATAATAAAACACAAAGAACAATCGTACGAAAATGACAGATTCCCAATTCAAAAGTAATATTTTGTTTATTTTTTATGGTAACAGTATTCATGGCCAGACTAATTATTTTCAAATGTTTTTTTTACAACTCTCGCTTTGAATACCTTGATCTGAATGACCTTGTGTCCATTCAGACCCAGAACAACAATTTATGGATCATACGAAGTGTTTTGAACCCACAACACTTGGCAAAGTAGGAAGCGGTGTGGCAACTGCTTAGATCACTGGGCCAATGTCATTATTGGGTACTGTTAACGTTCTAATAACACGAAGTAAGTTTGAAAGCAAAGTCAGGTGGGTTAGATATTTGCTTAGTGTAAACAGTATTGTTCTATAATCTTTAGTTCAAGCTACGCATAATTATTGGATCGCGCCGGCTCAACTGCGGCGGTACTATCCTCTCACAGAAGTCTAACCTAAAATGATAGCATTCGTGCTGTCGTATTTCGTCGGCCAGTCCAAGACCGGAGGCCCAATGATGCAGAAACATATCAATTGGTCGCCGAAGTGTGGATCACCATACTGCATTGTTACACTGCAATGATGACCACTGCTCTTGGTTTTCGCTTATGTTTTTCATGAGACAGAGTAAAGATACTTTAGCAGGTTAGAAACAAGTTGGGATCTAGATAGCGCTTTTAAATGTTATACGGCCTAGAATATTATGGTTATTTTACAAAATTCACTTCAATGATTTTCCCTTCCTTCTAATGGGTTAAGAGGCCTAGACCTTGTCTTTAATTCAGCCCAGTAAGGTTACTAGGCTGAATTAAAGACAAGTATAAGGTTATACTAACTGACATTTTTGTCTCACTATTACAAGATAAAAGGTATAATGTGCATCGCATGCACGACTCCGGCTATCTTGATTGTGGTAAAGCTTCAGTACTGCGGCGCTTCGAAAGGTTACGTTATGTAAACCTATCAGTAAAGTTCCGATGGCATTGAAACAAAATGTAACAAGTCCAAAGTTTTAGTGCCAATCACTTGGTAGGTTAAGTTCAGCAAAGTTCTTCGGGGGGATTTTGAACCGTGTAGGTCTCAGTATGACTAATGTGCTGTACGAGAGAATCGGAAAGAAATGGTTCCCCGTAGTGTTCTAGTTCGGTTCTAGTCGTATATGAGAAACTATTTCTTAAGATTTATATCCACTATCGATTGAGTTTCTAGGAAAGTTTCCATTGTAGTACTTTGAATCACTTATAACATGATTCACTACCTCTTCACATGTCCGATTGCTATATCGATTACGTGTCTGATACAATACGTTTCTGAATATTTGCTAATCATATATGCATCCGCTATGGGTTACTAATGAAAATTTATATTGAATTAAACCATTGGCCAAGAATAATATTACTAGGTAACATAAATACTTTATCCACAGCCATACCAATATTAAAAATTCGAAAGTTACTCTGTCGGTCACCGAATATAATGAAATTTGGCATGGAGATACTTATATTTTAAGGGCAGAATAAAAGTGTGATAACCGACATACACGCGAGTGAAGATGCAGGCAAAAGCTAGTTATTAGTTATATAATAGAAAGTACAGTGTTAACATTGAGGGAAGAAGGTACAGATGGTATATTATGTACTCAATATATATATATATACACTACAAATAAGTGACTACTATACTGAGGTCCCGCGTTTGATTCCATCATGTTTGTATACTCTGAGTATTTTCTATGAATAATATGTAGATATGTATTTAAAGAAAGTAAGTATGAAAGTATAATATTAGTCAATCTTACATTCAAATTATAAGTTCTCTTCACTTTGAACCGTGTTGTAACGCTTTGTATCAGCTGGCCAAAATAATCGTCATTAGTATTGTACTATCAATTATAATAATTTCACACATCTGTCACACGGTACTCTGTTATCAAATTAGGCGATCTATTCATATATTTATAAATACATACACATTATATGTAGATAAATTACACCCAGACACAACAAATGATCGAACTTGTTTGTAAAAGAAATATTTTTGCCGGGAGCGAACCGAACAGTTAGAATATAACGCGTCTTAATGTGCAGAAAACTATTGATTTAACAATACATTCTGAAATCAAACTCACTTGTACTTATTCCACTATATTAATTAAATTGACACCTGGCCGGTTTCGCCCTTATTGGATCATCAAAGTTAAAAAAAACTGATTTAACATTTCAACAAATAAATAGCATCAAATCAAGCAATGTTCACCTTCACCATCACATTGTAGTTTTTCGTTTAGATGTAGATAAAAAGGTAATTTATCGTTAGGCTCACAGGGACTATAATCGATTGCCCTGCCGGGAATTTTAATCTATATTACAACAAGATTGTTATGATCTATTTTTATAGGTAATAGGTTGTTATACTAACTCGATTCGTGACAACGGCGCGTGTATTTTATCTTATAAGGTATCACCAAGTTTTCACTTGTAACGATATCAATATAATTAATGATTCAGTGGAAAGCAATATTTGTAAGATGATTAACAAAGAATTTTTCCGATTTTTTTCGATCGAAAAATGCCTGAGAAGGTTATTAATTGTCATAAATTTACTTCCTTAGATGCAATAGTACAGAAAGGATTATGGAAATATATACGTTAAAAGTATTGGTAATAAGCGTGTAATTTTTTTTCCAAAAAAAGGCCATTAATATTTTATTTTATTCAAAGATCAGAAAGAAAAGGAAATCTGAAGAGGATAAAACAAAACGAAAATTATTCATTAATGAGGGCTTCCCCTAAATTGAGTCATGGGAAGCAGAGTTCACAAAAAAACATGCTGCACAAGTCATCCAAAACCTCAGCTTGACGTAAGATAGACTTATAACCATCCGGTAAATTCCGGGACAGAAAATGGTTAAAAGCTAGTAGTATGAGGATACTTTTAAGCGTATTAACGACTTTTGTGTGCCGCGATTGTTAAACATTCAACTACATGCTGCTAGCAAAACAAACCTTGCTTATAACTATATATTAATTACATTTGTTTTCATTCGTTCGTTCGAATTCGCTGCATATAATTTTATAATTTATCCAAATAAAATAAAAATTGATCGTAATTTTATTACTTGCTTAAATATTTAGCATTTTTAAATGCTTCTAGAGTTGAATTTAGTGGCGAGGAAGTAGTAATTCAATCTCCCGCTTTAATTTTTTTAAAGTCAACTCTCGCATTCGAAAGACGCATTCTATGTCGGGGGTGACTTTACAAACTTTTTAATGCTCGGTGGCGTAGTGGTAGCGTATGCAACTGATATGCTAGAGGTCTCGGGTTGGATTCCTGAGCCGGACCAAACGTTTGTATGATCTGCAAATATTTTTTTCGAAGTTTGAGTCTTTTCTATGTATAATATGTATGTATTTTACAGAAAAAAGTATACTAGTACTGCTTGGCTTGGGACTAGATAGCGTTGTGTGTTAAAATGTCAGAAAATATTTATTTATTTACCATAAAAAACATAAAACAGACACAAAGATCACCCAGACTTAGTACAACAATTTGTGAAACACACAAGTGTTGTCCCATGTGGAATTAGAATCTACAAAACATGGCGCAGTAGAAAGTAATTTGGCGGCCGCTTAAACCACGAAGCCAATCGTACATTCGAAATCAAGCATTATATTTATCATTACCATCATCGTCAATACATAGACCTTCCCTTAGATCACACGCTATATTTATAAATAGCATTAACTGTGTGGTTGATCTCAGCTACATTACCAATCATACACACAGACACTGGACTCTTTAAAATTATGCTGTCACAGAACCCACTCACCGTCCAAGAATTATTAGCTTTGGTGTTTATCTGATTTCCAAAACTACCTAAGTTTAACAAAATATTATGAAAACAAACTTGCTTATATTATTTGTACTTGTAGGAATTCTGCTACGTTTTGAACACTTAATTAGTTTTATGACGCTACGCTTTTGTTTCCATGTTGAAGTGGAACGAACAGTGACGTGACGTTGTCTGTACGCGCTTGTCTAACGCTTCGTTATGGCCAATATTCATATAACGTTAGTAAAACAAAAGAAACAACTAAAAATAAGTAACACTACACTAGCCGAAATATTGTGTTCGACAGTTTTACTCGGTTTCGTTATATTTGTTTTACTAAAGCGCGTAAACAAAATAGGATTGAGTAGAAAGGCTTTTCTCGTACAAAACGGCTAAGATTGAACTTTATACAGGCTTTATGTATACTAAGTATATACTTAAGTTATGTATAATATATTGTCTGTTCCAGTTTTATATGTTTGTGGATTCGATTACCGAGTCTGGCTAGTTCTGATTTATTTCATTGTGCTTTAAAATACTATATATGTTTTGAGGATTTACATCATTTACATTGTATAAACAAAATGTTTTTTTAAAGACAAAATAGCCCACGTTTTGAATATATTCTGCGTGGCAAAGAACTAGAAACAATCATACATCAAAAGAGCACAAATAACACCCATACTCAAAACAACTCAAAACACGACACTCAACTCAGTAGAAAACGGCTTGGCGATCGTTTAACCCACTACGGTATTCGTGCAATCAAAATGGCGTTTCATATTTTATAAGCATTTACATATTGCGAAATAAAATCTGTACTGTATACTGTTAGTAGTAATTTGTTGTTCAAATAGACAGTTATCGCAAATATATCAAACCTATTCTTCAACATATTCGCTAAGGCTAATGCCTTGTGCTAATGCACGAACTACATAAACCAAACAATATAACATTTGCATAATTCCATTATTTGAATACGTATCATATTTGATATCGTTTATTCAGGATCACGTACCGAAACCCTTGAAAATCATTGAATGAAAACCTACCTCGGAATATTTTGCCCTACTTTCCGAACCGAAACACAGACCGTGTCTTAAAACCTTACAATATTTCTTTTGTTTCATTTTATTCAGAAAACGGCTTACTAACAAGACGTCGTTTTGGTGGTGTTTAGGCAGTAATTAGGCTACGTGATGTGAAATTTATTATTGACGTAGTAATTTTGCTCATGAAAAGCTGAGTAAGCTCATTGACTTGGTCTGCTGTGGGTACTTGTAATCGCTGTTATTATTATTAGCGGTAAAAATTTAAAAGGTTTGTATATACCTTGCCTATGGTACTCGCAAACGCTTACCTTATTTATAGTTCCATGTACCAACTGAGTGTTGATTAAAATAGATCATAAGATATATTCGAGTAAGTCTAACCTACCACGAGTGTTCTTTATATTTGGCTAACTGTGTTGATTAATCTCAGTATCAGTATAAATCTATAGTGAAATAGTTAACAATAACTGCACTGCGGATTCATGTCAGGCTAACCTATTTAAATAACAGTATACCTATACATTTATATACATACAGATAACACGAACGTGTGCAAAAAAGCAGATTTTTATTGAGAGTAAGACCCTATGTCTCACTAAACTTGCTTATATTGCATGAATAGATGGCGGATAGTAACATACTTAGGACAAACGAGCAAACGTATCGCCGGATGGTAAGCGATTACCGCTCATAGTCACCCGCAACACCAGAGGCCGGCCTTTGAGAGATGGCCAATGAATGGGGCAGGGGTTGGGGTATGGGCCTCCGGTATTCTGATTCATTTGGTAAAACACAGCGCAAGCGCTGTTTCACACCGGATTTCTGTGAGGTCGTGGTATTACTACGGTCGAGCCGGCACATTCATGCCGAATCGTGGTTCTCCTTCTAATTCAATTAAAAGAAAGTATTTTGCCTAGAGTATTGCCTGTCTGCTAAAATATGGCTATATAAAAATTGAGGATTATTTATAATTTTTGTCTATTTGTCTCCAGATGCGAAGATGGTGGAGGCGGCGCGGCGACAGGCACGGGCGGGCGGACGGCGTCGCTACGGCTCGCAAACGGGCGGGTGGCGGCGCAGTCGGCCGAGCAACTACCCCACTCGCCCGCCGATTGCGCCTCCGTGCGCATCTCCATGGACAACACCAACACCTGCTGCACTGACTCGCTCGTCACCGCCCTCGACGACGAGACTCTGCTGCTAGGTAACTACTGTAAGGAAACTTTTACATCATATATTACTAAATCTAATATATCTAAGTTTGTAGGATAGAATTTCTAATTTCTTCCTTAGTTGTTGCATATTTATCATAAAGAAGATGTAGTGATGGATTAGGAATGCGGAGTGCCACTACTCCTATCTACCACGCGAGTGTCGTAAAAGGCGACTAAAGGATCATACTAAGGGGCAGGACAAAAGCACAGCACAGAAAAAGCTAACTTAAAAGAAACTCAATCAACTCGCTTGGCCCGCGTCGTATTCTAGACCAATACTTTATTTTCAAATAGAGGGCTACGTCCAGCAGTGGACTGGGTAAAACTGTTGATGCGAATAAAGAACAGCTGTTCAATTATGACAGTAAAGTTAGTTCCATTGCATAGAGGTCAAAAGTCTGTGAAGTTTGAACATAAAGAGATGAAATGATGAAAGAAATACAGTAGTCTTGAATTCTTAACAGCCTCAAAAACAGATGCCTTAATTACGGTACGTGGTTTCTGTCTCTAAAAATCACTTTCAGCCTAATGTTTTTCTTTTTATATAGGCATCAGCCCCTTGAAAACTCTTCAACTCCGCATAATACGTCTGAATACATTACGTTATTCAGTAAATCTTAAAATTATTCTACCGTTCACCACAATGTTCAAGTTCTACTCGTATCAAATTTTCTTCATACTTAAAGTAAACAATACCTTTTCATAAATTAATAAGTTTGTTGTTTCTACAACTACTCCTTGAAATACTTTTGTTTATCTGCAAAAGATAAATATAAGTATCTCAAGATATTTTTTGAAGAAAGAAAACAAAAAGATAGAAAATTTATGTTCAACTTTATGATTCAAACTTTCGCTCGTTATTGAGTAGTAAATTAATTTATCTACTAATTTTTCATGTCTAAGGAATAACCCTAATAGATAACGTACCTTTAGGTAATATAGATTAGGAAGGTGTAGGTGGTTAAAGGCAACCATAGTTAATGAAGTACAAACTCAAATCATCACATTTAATACCCAAGTCTTTTTATTGCTAAGATTTAACAAGCGCACTCGATATAGCAATTTCACCAAAATTGTTATTTTTCTAATAAATAATATGATTAAAATACTATGATTAAAAAATGAACATAAAAACCCTAGGGTACTACTAGTACCCTAATAAATGTCACCAAATTATCCATATAAAGGTTGACTGTAAGAGACCGCCATGAGCGATAAGACCGCTAATTGCCACATTTGTATGTTGTAATTTTTATTCTATCTGTTAAGTGTGAAGAATAAAGTTATTTAAATTAAAATAAAAAAAATGTACATACAAAATTTAATCTTAAATTCAGAGCCTACTGGAATTAATAAAAAGATAGAAAACGAATATTTACACTTATATATTTATCAAATTATCTAGGCAGATACAAACACTGACTCCATAAGAGTATAGTTTATCAACTAATTATGACAGAGAGTATATAGTGTTATGGAACAAGTCTGAAAAGTCAACGACACTTGTTTCTTCTGAGAAAGAACGATCCTTAAACAAATATTCTAAATATATTTGTTTATGTTAAGTCTAACCATAAAAAGAATAACTATGTATGGTAGCTTCATGTCTACAGTGTTCATAGTATCTTATCTGTATTTATGGTATAATAAATACTGAATACTACACCTTGCAAAGCAAAACAAAAAGCAAGACAGTACTGGTACTCTTCTCTCCTGTCACATTCGTATATAAATAAACATTTTCACAAGTATACCATCGTTTATATAAGTCTTCATTAGAAGAAAATCTGTTTCACATTCATCCTCACATTTCGATTGCTTATGTGTTTTGCCTGCACAAATAAAATTATACAATGGACTTGTGCCAATCGCAATTTGCTAACACAAATATTTGTCATTATATCATTCGGCAGTCTTTCATCTTTCATCACTAACAAAACTTCCTCAGCCGAATTTATGTGTGAGGTTCTGCCGTCTGTAAATATTCAGTAAAATTTAAGGAGGGGGATGAGAGGAAGATTTGGACTATGGGCCTCCGGTATCCTCACTCACTCTGTGTGCTTTTGCACACCGGTTTTCTGTGAGGGCGTGGTATCACTCCGGTCGAGCCGGCCCGCGCATGCCGAAGCATGGCTCTCCCACGGTAGATTTCTTCACTAATTTAATATCAAGATCCCTAATAAGCGAAAAGATAAATGAATGATTAGGCCAACATAAAGATGAGATCTTCAAACAAGGTTACGTAATTATGATAATTACATTAAATATAAATATTGAAATGTTTAAAATCTGCATTGCCAATTTGTTCCGTTCCGAAACTTTAATTGGGCCAAACAAAATCAATTAAAATAAGAATTAAGAGATTAATATTGTCTCTCAGAAAGGTATGGTTAGAAATGACAACTGCTGAATTAGTTTTTCTTGTAGTATTAAAATTGAGTCTTGACCGATTCCTATCTGTACTAGGTATATAGAGATCTATTAAAATGAAAATAGTTATTTTATAATTTGATTCACAAAGACTCTCACCTTAGTTTAAGAAATACTCAAACCAAACTGTAAAACTTCTATGAACCTATATCAAATGTGTTATCTATTATTTCGATTCATGTGATAATGTGTATTGGCACATGGGATCGAAAAGCATGTTAAACCAAAATATCTTTTACCATCTTTGTTGCTGATTAGATAAAAAAGTACCTTTGCCGATAAAAAGCTGTATTTGTTGGTGAGAATTTCATTTAGATTTCTCTTTGTTCGTATTCAGGAATTTTTTTTACGAATCTATTCTTTAGGTCTCAGATTGAGGTAGACTTTATTTAGTCCAATTTAACTTCACAAAGGCACAAGTTTGCGCGTTCACCATTAAAAAGCTGTTGTGGGTCGTATGTCCTTGTTTCTAAGATAATCCTCTATCTGCTTCAGCCAATATTGAAATACTTGGTGTCGACATATCTAGTAAAGTCCAGTTTCATGGCCATTTAGAGGGTAAGATCGAGACATTATTTCACTCCAGCCCACCGCCTTTTGCTTTATAAGGCGTAGGTTCGGCCTCATATGGAATAATGTCCTCATCTTTGGACGACGGCACCCCTATACTAGCTCCTCCCTCTGGACCGCATTCGACGGAGAGCGACTCGAATCGTCGGTTGCCAAGAACTTTCAATTCGGTTAGAGTCTCTGGCGCTGATGAGATGTGGTTTCGCTGTACATTTTCTACCGCATTTACTATGGAATCATACGGAGTGATCCCTGCCGCCTCTTTCCGCTATCGTCCTACGCGACAGAAGTTTCATACTCATCATCTAGATGTTTGGCAGTCTACAACAGTGCTCTTTTCATGAAACTTTCTGCCTTGCACAACAAAAATGTGGAATTAACTATCGCCTGCGGTATTCCCGAAATAATACGACCTTCGAACCATCAAGAAAAGATCCCTTCTCAAAAGGCCGGGAACGCACTTGTGATGCCTCTGGTGTTGCGGGTGTCCGTGGATGGCGGTAATCGCTTACCATCAGGTGATACGTCTGCTCATTTGCCGCTATTCAACAAAAAAATATCAGCGTTATTGTTAAATTTATTTGTACTTTAGTTACATCATTAGTCATAATTTATTATTTTAGTAATATGTTTTACTACTAATAATATTGACAAAGACAATTACTGATTATGCTAATTGATATTATATCCGAACATGAATTTTATCATGTGTTTCATCATCATTGTCATCAACAGCCTATCGCCACTGCAGAAAACAGGCTCCTCCAATTGCACGCCACTTGGTTCGATTTCGTTATTTGTTGGACGAAATTTGTTACGTACATTAGTATCAGAATAATGAAGGTAAGGGTTAATCAGTTTTTGCCAGAAAACAACTAACTATAGTCTATATTAATATATACACACATACATTAGGTGTATACATACATTAATATACCCAGGTAATCGTAAGGGATATGGGATCTGCTGAAATAACTTTTCTTTTTCTAACGTCTTTTTCAAAGAGTCTTAAAGAAGTCGTAGTAACCTAAGTCTTATAGAAAGGTCAAAGAATATTGTCCTTTCACACAAAACCACAATACTGCAGTGTTTACTATTTCACGATTCTATTTCCTTCCTTGAAACCAAATAAGCATTTGCCACGATACAATCTACCGCCATCAGGTTAGAGACAGCAATATATACTTTTTTTAATCGAATTAAAATAAAGCTTTTTATTAATGCGACTATCTGCTTCTATTAGTATTTTATATCTTTGCCTATATATATATATATAAAGTTACAGACAGACGAAGTTATTGTTTCAATTTATAGTATATGTATAAATTTTACTGAACAGATCATATTTCAAGGATTAATTTATGAAAAATAGCCATAGTTATTTTAAAAGCTGAGGATTCAAAATTACAAGTATAATTCCTAGTTCAGGTCCTAATTTAGGGATATTGAGCATTATTATTTTTCAAAAAAGTTTTATGTTAATTGGTTTCTTGTAACTCTTCTCGTTAGCTTTTTTGTAAGCTTTTAATACTAATGTTACAAATAATTTTGAAATAAGACACTATTTTCTACGGTGAGACCTACGTCTGGAGGTAGACCTCAACGTAGAAAGGCAACAATACACACAGAAAAATTAACAACAGCACAAGCATCAGCAGCTTTCAATAGTCCCCTTTTTAGATATAAAGAGCAGTTGATAAATAATTGCTGAACCTTTGGTACAACGAATCTACGAAAAAAGTACAATGTAACAGTTAAAGTAGTGCCACAAAAGAAACTTAAATAATTTAACGTATATAGGTCACAGTATATCTAAAACTTTGTTGTTGAATTAACATTTATCATACCTATCGAAAAATAGGAGATATGCGTACCTACCGAGCGTTCTTTAGGACAAGGTCGATCGGCTAACCTCGCCATTATCACTACGGGATATACTTTTACTAAGCAACCCGTACCTCAAAAGTAAAAAACCGAATTCCTTATAGGATCACTTTGTTGTCCGTCTGTCTGTCTGTAAAAACCCTTTCTCTCAGGAACGCGTGGAGGTATTGAGTTGAAACTCAAATCAAATACTTTGGTCTACTGCCGTTAGAGCTATGAAAAAATCAAACTTTTAAGCAACGTTATTTTTCGTTTGTACGCAACCCTCGGTGCCCGAATCCGGCTCGCACTTCTACGATTTTTTACTACATATTTTTACTAATTATAATTTAGACAACCATTTTATACGTGAATTGTATGATTCGTCGTTTAGACTGGATATAACTCAGCTCAACATAACATCATTTAAAATTGAATTTAAATATCAACAGTATAAGTTACAATACGTAATATTATAGTTAAAAAAACTAAAAACTAAAAAGTTGGATAAAAACAAAGAAATAACATACAGATGAAGAAAGTAACAAAAGCATGTTAAAAATTAAGAATTCAAGTCTAATCAGGTAACTAATAAGTCTAAGTATCAACTAAATCAGCATGTAGGATTAATATCATCATCATTATAGATAATTATCTCGGTTATCGCAGTGAAACGTAGACTATGTCCTTCCTCAATAATCAAAGTATGTCCATGCCAAATTTCATTAAAATCGGTGTAACAGTTTAACCGTGAAAGCGTGACAGACAGACAGGTTTGAGAGTCACTTTCGAATTTATAATATTAGTATAGATGTAGGTATATATACATATATCTAAATAACTTTTCAATGGGTTCATAATAACATCTAAGTAGCGCTTATCTAATAATATAAATTTATAAATTAACCTCTATTAGTACTGCAGGTGCATGAACTATAAATTAGCACATTAAATAAATGAATAGGACACATTATAAAAGAATTATGTCAAAATAATTATGTCAACAGACTACACGAGTAGAATACGAGCTAACTGTCAGCAAAATCAACTATTTGTTGACACTTTTAGTACTTTTTATAATAAACGACAAGGTCATAGAGGCGCTAAATGCGTACTTTTAAATCTTTTTTATCACTTTTATCGGAATATTTCTTAAAGAATAGGTATCACGTTACGAAAATAGCAATAAAAACATGTCATCTGGTATTGCAACGGAACATTACTAAAGAGAAGGTATTCACTTATTGAGTAACGGCATCTATGTCACGGTCAATGATAATTGAAGGAATAATAGATTTGTCATAACAGATTTAAAAAAAAACGTGCTTTACTTAAAATTATAAGCATCTTCTTTCTAGCCTTTGTTATTTCCTAGATTTAGGGTCGACTACTAGCTCAATCGGTTTTACCTGAATACGTGGAGGAATTTTACACGGAGCGACTGGCACCGAAACTCTGTGACCCTGAGGGCAAACTGAAGTTGAAGGTTGAACTAGTTGTCAACATGTTTGAGGGCACTAACTTCCCAAAAACGATTGCTAAAGATGTTCATGACAACCGGGACCGACAGCTTAACGTGCTCTCCGAGGCACGGGCGGGAAACACCGCCATATTCCATACTCCGGGCTGCTATTAAGAATTTCTTGTAAGAAAAACCCAACAGCAGTTCGATCCGGGAATCGAACCTGAGACCTCTTGATTTGCAGTCGCTTACGTTAACCACTAGCCCAACGAGATTCCTAAAATTAAAAACAACAATGATTAATAATCAAGGGTTGTCCTCATCGAGTCAAATTAAATTCTCTTTATTGAATAATGAGACTGTAAGTTCCTCTTTTCGTGTGGTGGTACATAAAGAATACAACTACGAACCAACTACGAAAGACAGCGTCACTGTACAGAGAAATAACATTAAAACTAACCCTATACAAAATCCTTTAGCTAAAGTGGTGTAGAAGATTAAAACCTCCTTGCTGAGAAGAGATACGCGTCCAGCAGTAGACTAAAACTATCATGTTGTACACATGTGCGCATGTATATTATAGTCCATAACGTACTCGCATTATTCCTATATTGTATATATACCAGTTAGCACATACACAATAGATAATCTACATACGTCTTTACAAACAGCCTAACCTGTACAAACAGATTCTGGATGGCTATAAGCAAGTCGAATCCTGATCGACGCTTCCTCTTACTACCGACGTTGACTCAAGACCATTGCCTCACCATATTAACTGTTCAGTCACGTCTTTATAATAACGTCTATTCGTCTTGATCTCTTTTTATATTTTGTCGTTGGCCATCGCTCTATCAAGATCACACCGTCACAATCGTGTTTTCTCGATAAAATGCTCTTCGATTTTTTATACCTACTTACATAATGTGCTAAATTTGATACTTCAATTTTAGTTAGAAGAAACTAAAGAATAGTCTAATACATGTATCGATAACTGTTGAACAAGTAAATTACATAAGCGAGGTTACAAAATGCTTGATAAAATGTTTGTAAAAGGTCATCGATAAAGTTCCGTCTGCAGTTAGTGGTTTTTGAACGAATGAATCACAGAAATTACCGTCGGATTTCTCGTAACGCTCCGGAACTTGGTCGCGAATCTCATTTTTTGCAAACACATAGCCGGAAACATCGAGTGCACACGTTTATGTTAACTGGAGATTAGGTTTGTGATACTTTTGAGTTTGGAGCGTATATGATACCCATTTCATGAAACCATTAAGACTCACCGACATACAATTTGTAAAGTTGATCTTTTGAGCGGTTAATCATTCAGCGATTTGGTATTTTATCGACTACAGAAGATTTTAAAACTACTCTTAAGCGATCAGAGGAATTTGAACATTTATAACTGTTCACAAAAAAAATACTATGAAACTTTAAAAAATATATATATCTTGCCCTCGATTGCGGAGTTTCAACGCATTTCAAAAATAACTTTTTTTCAGTCTTATCGTTTATATTTAAACATAGTAGTACTTCTAAATACTAAAACCGCAATTAATTTAAATCCAGTGTAATTATCCTATCACAACTTTACGAGATTAATTATACGCAGTCAATCGATCGTGTAATTAGAGGCAATTTAGCAATTTATTAAAATTCTGAAGGAAGTGTTGAATTTGGGTAGCATCGGCAGTATTGGCTGTAAAGCACTTAACATTGACCATGAATGGTGGGTATGAAGACATGGTGTGAGGGACAAGCGGGCAGCGGCAGGAACGCGAGGCGCGCATGGCTCACTTATGTCCGTGTGGACCGTTCCGCAGCAGTGTGCAGTCCTACGCCGCCCAGCCGTGCGCGATGACATGCCGCGCTCAAACCCCTTCGCCTAAAGCTCTATATATACGCGATCGAAGCTCACATCGTACACATTAAATACGATCAAACAAAAATACGTGATTCGCGTGTGCAGTGATTTAATTACGACAGAATTGTTCTCAACGTGTGCACATTTGTTCGTCAAAAATGTCGGGAAGGGGATTCCGTCACGTTCGTAGATAATTTGAATATCAGTGTCACAGCTTTTAAATGTTGTATATTTGTACGTTCGAATTTGTGTGTATCGCCAGATTCTAACCAGGGGACTAACATACGTTGTAAAGTGGAATTTTAATAAATTAAAATATATAAAAATCATTTATAAATTATGAAGTGTAAATATTAAATTCAATAGTTCTTAAAACTATTTTTTTTAAGAATTTAACACAGCCGCTTTTATTCAGCAGGGGGCACAGAACTAAAATGATTTTTAAAGCTTATACAATCGGTTGGAATGACGTTATCGCATGACCACAATAACAGTTTTATCACTCGAATTCAAACATGTTTAATATACTATAAGTATTATTATTAACAAAATAAAAATATTAATGCTAACATGAATAAACCGAAAACTGGGTTAACCCATCGTCTCCTATCTCATAGTAGCAAACGGTATTACAAAATCATACCGCGCGGATTGCCAGAAGACTTTGTACAGGATCTTATTTTAGAATATAACTCTGAAAATATTTTTAAGTATGCTCCATATATCACATAAATACGTTATTTATTTGTTTAAAATTTACGTAGTCATCATAAATCACAAAGGCTCTTCACTTTTAGAAGCAACAATTTTAAAATATATTCGGAATACATACTTGTGTATAGACAAAATACAACTTATTATAAAACATTCATTTAAATATTTACACAAGAATCATTGGTGTAACGAATTCTTAGAAATACCTGTAATAATAAAAACAATTCGCTGCGTAAAGAATAACAATAATGTGCAGAGCAGTTCTGTTACATGTATTTTATTTTTTACAATACATTTACATACAGTGTAGTTTTGTGTGTTTGCAATCCGCTCTCGATTACACTTATGAGTACCTAGATGGAAAGAACATCTGCAACAAAACGATATAGGCTCACCCGATCCCAGTATTGTACTGATCAATTGAAATAATCCACGATTCCGTGGAGCGGCTAACTGGTATTGCTTACAAACCACTTGATTCTTGACACTGCAACAATATTATTTACCATTGTGATCACGTGGAGTGGACGTCGCACGATGACGATTAATTCATGTTTATTAAACAAATTAACGATACTAGTGTGGCATTAGATACGCGACGACTAATTGCCGCCGGAACGAACTCACTGACCATTACGAAAATATCACAAACGATATTACGAAAGGTTGTAATCATGGAACCGTAACGGTATCGACAAGATTAATGTCGATAAAAACATAATTCTATCATTTAGCTTAGAACCAGGAATAGATGTGTATGCAGTGACGCGAAACTATATTGGCATTCTATTAAAAGACGTATTCAATCATTCATCATTCTTAAGAGACGCTGAAATACTAACTTTGTATCAACTAAATTCCTAGGATTGAGGGTTTGAATAACGCCTACACGAGTGGACCTTAATTTCACTCCTACACAAATTGCATTAACTTTTTCCCGAGATTGATGAACATACGTATTGTAATCTCTGTCAGTGACAAATTTTCTCTTCATCAAAACCTTATTTAGGTACCATTGAAGCGGCTCACATAATCTGATAAATTAATCTGAGGTTATCCAGCTAAAATCCACCTGGATATGAATATTCTTATTCGCTTTGTAGTTAAAAATCACTATCATTATTAATTTCAATATTTTTTATTTATAATAATTATTTATCAGATTCATTCAAAATCTGCATATTAAAATTAATCTACAGCTGAAAATAAGAGACCTAACATAATACATGTAGGTTTCATGTTACCTGAATTCTGCGTCAAACAATTTGCATGCCAATAAATGATGTGCGATTGTGAGAGAACCACATTTGCAAATCGACATAGAGTAAGGCTCGAACGAATTCAATAATGAGTGGTTTTGTGGTGGCTCTAATTGTAAAATGACAAACATCCTCTGAACATATCCCGCATACAACGAACTATTTACCTCAATCACTGCACCTATTCATAGCGACAACGATAATTGTATCAAAATCAATTCGTTTGTCCTATGGGTGTGCCAATGTGCCCTTTAAAGGTACCAGTGTGAAAGTTAAAATTCACCGTTCACATAAACTCGTAGAACGATTTTATTAAAGTATCATAGTTATATGAACTGGTAGATAAGGGTAGAAAAAGCAAAATATCACAATAATATTATACAGGTGATAGTTTATGAATGTGTTGTTGAATGTTTGTATGTTTATTACCTTTTCACGCTCAAATGGCTGAACTAATTTTTGATATTTGATGTGGCGGTAGCTGATATCCTGGATTAACATATAGGTTACGTATTTTGCTCGATCGAATCGCATTCATTTCACAAAAATAAGCAGGTGACCCTTGCTAGCTACGTTTTAAAAAGATTCAATGGTAGTATAGGAAGCTTTTAAGGACTATGAAGCAAGGAGCGAAATATTGTCTTAACCTGCATCGACGGAAGATGTGTTTATATGTATATATGTAGTAATTTAAAACAGAGCTGTATGTAATGGGTATTTTAGTGCTGTTGTTATAGAATATTTATACAAAACATCTTTACAATATTCTAAGAAACTATTGTGCAAATTGTAATTGCATTGGTGATTACCACCTGAACACACACGTCAACAATAATTATGTTTACATAAATTACTACATGCAGAATAAGAATTTATTCATACATTCTAAGCAACATAATTTTTTAAATTTTTCAAGGTCGAAAAGATGTAGTTGGAAAGTTCAATAACCTATTAGTAATTAACACAATTAGCTTAGGTAGTAGATTTTACTAAAGGTAGGTAAATAAACCCTATTAAAACCATAACTTAAATTTAAAGATATATTTATAGAAGATTTGGAAACTTATATAAACTCTCCGTCATCTAATTATAATTATTAAATTACAAGTTTTGCGGGTCTGCCTCGTTGGTCTTGTGCTTAGCGTAAGCGACTGCAGGTCAACAGATCTCGGATTTGATTCCCGGTCCGACTACTGTTGGTTTTTTCTAACATGAAATTCTTAATAGTAGCCCGGAGTATGAAAGATGGCGGTGTCTCTCGCCCGTGCCTCGGAGAGTACGTTAAGCCGTGGGTCCCGGTTGTCTTGAACAACTATGGCAATCGTTATTCGGAATTCGTGCGCTATACCCTGACAACTAGTTCAATCTTCGATCTCAGTTCATATATATATATATATATATATNATTAAAATTAAACTTGTGTTGTTAATGTTAATATACTTCTCTGTGTGTATGATATATATATATATATATATATATATCATACACACAGAGAAGTATATTAACATTAACAACACAAGTTTAATTTTAATAGGGGTGCCAGGGTCTGACTGTTACTGTGTACGTAATTAATGAAAATGTTGTTTGTATGAGAAAATCTGTACTTAACTTTGCCTAAATAAACATTATTATTATTTATTATAATAAGTATGTGATGAATTGAGTGATGACATTGTTCTTACGGATGTAATTTATGTAAAAAAAATGGAAGAGCGTGTAATTTCAAATAAACAACCTTTCACTGAATGCAAATGACATACATACGATATACACACACACAACACTTACAAAAAATCAATTTTTAAATTTTTCTGCTATCTGTCTGAACTTCTTTTTGTTTTGGCTAACATCTGGATTAGCTGGATCGATTTTGACTTTCACTGATAGATAGCTGATGATATAAGGAATAACTTATGCTACTTTTTTTAGACTAGCTTCGCCCCAGGGCGTTGCCCGTGGTTGTTGTCGTAGCAACGCGTGGCTCAGCTAGTTTTTAATAAAAAATACAATAGAATTATGTCAACACGATATTTACACTTATTTCCCAGAAGCCATATGTAACTGCCCACTGACTACAACATTAGTCCCACTTTCGTAATTAATTACAAAGCTTTGTGCCGTCAACCGAGTGCTAGAGAATCATTTGGGAAAATTAAAAGTATATTAAAATGTGACCACCCATGTGTGAGTCTTGGGTTACAGTTGTACATAGGCGGCGACAACCATTGACCATCACAAAACCCGCCTGCTCATTTTATTCTATTCAAATGCATGCTACGGGTCTCTCCTCCAAGGAGAGCCACCCACCACCACCCATAGCATAAAATATGAAACCGAAAAATTGGTAAAAATTTCCGACATTTATAAAAACAAATAATGAATTATTTAAAAAAAACCGACGGCGTATAATTTTTATTGCTTTTTTTATGGAATATGGGGCAAACGGGCAGACTACCTGATGGAAAGCAATTACCGCCGCCCATGGACACCCGCAACACCAGAGGCATCATAAACGTGTTGCCGGACTTTGGGATATGGAGAGTAGGATGGGAAAAGGGTTGGGGTATGGGCTTCGGGTATCCTGACTCACTCGGTGAAACGCGGCTCATGCGCTGTTTTACACCGGTTTTCTATAAGGCTGTGGTATCACTCCGATCGAGCCGGCCTATTTATGCCGAAGCGTAGCTCTCCCAGTACGCAGTATCACTCTCACGACTAAGACGAATATTGACACCACTCATATAAAAATACGACATGCCGTATAGGCTCTAGGGCATGCCAATGAAATATACACATACATACACTCGAAAAACATAACTGCCCTTCTTTCATAGGCGGGTAAAAAAAAGTGACCTTACCCGGCTTTTTCTACTACAATATGCATATGCAACACTCTAATACTTTAGTATATGTTACAAAAAATCTATTGTATCGATTTCTGACTAACCTTGCTGCACCTACCTTACTACATATATCTCTACACCCACCGAAGGTTGGTTAGTAGAGAATGCCCTGAGCAATACGTCCGCCGAAGTACACATGTGCATGAAGTTGTAAAAAAAAATATAAATTATTCATATAAGCTTTCCTTTTGAATCACTCTACCTATGACTGAAAACTCCATTAAAATCTGTTGGTAGATTAAAAGATCTTAGCACTAAGGCAGCGAACGCCATTATAACTATTTTAAGATATTCAAATTGAATTTGAATTTATTATATTATATGTACAAATATAAATTAAAAACCTTTTTGAAGTACCACAACGTCAATGATTGTCATATTAAACTATTATACTCTTATGGTGGTAAATTATCATAATTAAGTTAAATCCAATTTGTAAGATCATTATTAATTAAGTTAATGAAGGAGTGATTAGTTATCAAGACCGTGTGCCGATACAGGTTTCTTATTACTATTTAATTATGAGTCGTTTATAAATGAGAACGAATATAACGAAGTCTGTGTAGATTTAGTCAGTTTTATTTTAGTTGAACGGCAAGCATGTTGTGTGTTCGTGCCTTTATAACATGTTTTGATCGCGATCGGTGCGTTATATTAAAATATTTTGGAGCAAAAGTTGACAAATAGAATGAACCTTTTGAAAATATTCCGGACATCTGTTCGTAGTACAGTGAGAACAATTTATTTTAAGCAAAATGGAAAAAAATACAACTATTATTCTCCACGTAAGGTTTTTTTTTTCATTTACAACCATTTCTAATTTATTAAGTTTAAAAAGGTGATGGTCTTAGTCTTTGCGCAAAATTTATATTATTGAATGAAAAACTGCTGACGGGAACTGTTTATTTTCTTATTATATTATTTTCGAATGTAAGTTAAGTAACTACGAAATAAATATGCCAAATATTTTTTTTTAATTAAAAATAGTACATTATGGGAGCCTTCATTTTCTTTATTAATATCTGATTCAACATAGTGTATATTTATTTCTTTATTAATTGGGAAAAAGACATACACAAAAATAAAACATTGTTTATAAACAATAATCATAACATGTATCATTAAAACTTTTACGACTACAAAATTAATTACCTCATTAAAATTAAAAACTAAATTTTACTTAAATGACAAAACTATTTAACTTAAATGTACAAATTTTAATGAGATGTACAACGATAATTATTTAAAATACAACCAATACGTCAGTTCTTAGAATTTACTGAAGAAAAATTATAACCACTGACTTCTACCACAGTGCAACTACATAACAAAATTTTTACATTACCTAAAGGTTTGCTGGTAGATCGCCAGCCCGCCCCCCGATATACATTATGTGTATGACGTTTTAAAATAAATAAATGAAACATAAAATAAATACTAGTTCCCATTGTATATATAGTACATTAAGTTGGTTTCTTGTTATTGTTTTATATTTAAAATCAACATAAAATAAACGTTTCATAATTGAAAATCATTAAAAAAAACTGTCCTGAAAATAAGTACATTGAAGCGATTTGTACAAGAACCTTCTGAATTGCCATAAATAAAATACGTTTAAGATGTTAATAAAGTACTTATTTAAATTTATAAGAGAATAATTTAATTGAATCAAACCTTACACAAAAGGATTAAAACAAAATTGCTAAATATAATTTATCTAGAATACTAAACATGTTAAATAGCTTTCCTTCTATACAAAAATTATTTTTTGTTAATTCACATATTCTTTTTTTATTTTTAAACGCGAGAAATGCTCTCTCACCATACTCTTCATGAGAGAGATACAGGGCATGTCCCGGACTCGTTCTACTCACTAAACCACCGCGGCGTCCTAATTCGGCAGTCGGGAGGAGCTCTAGGAACGCATCATCGGCTTCTGGGACCCTGTCGTAAATTTACATATCCTACTAATATAAAAATGTGATATTTAGAGATGTTTGTTACTATTTCAGGCAAAAACTTCGATTCAATTTTAGCTGAAAGTTTACAGTAATATAGCTTATACATTCGAATAACACATTTTAAGTTATCATTTTCGGTGATACCGAAATAAACGCGGGCGGACCGGACCGGCAAAAGCTGGCATGTGTCTAGAGAAATTTTGAGTTTTATAACACATGACACGTAAATAATTAAGCACTTGATTAATTTGAATATGCATATCGGAACATTTTTTATGTAACAATTTTACGATACTTTCACATTATCGGCTTTTTTATGGAATAGTGGGCAAACGAGTTGACGTATCGCCTGATAGTAAGCGATTACCGCCGCCCATGGACACTCGTAACACCAGAGGCGTCACAAATGCCTTGCCGGCTTTGGAGGTTGGGGAGGGGGATGAGGGGAAGGGTTGGATTATGGGTCTCCGTGGTTTCCGGATGGCGTAAGAAAGCGGTTCCCGGATCTCTCCCGTCTCTGGCGCAGAGTGGCACACCATGTGGTTTTTAACGGTTCGATTCCGACACACCGCCCCGCCGTAAACCCCGGTGGGGTGAAGGCCCGAGGGGGTTTCAACACGTAAAAAAAAAACAGAATGGGTCTTCGGGGCTCCGAAGCGTGGCTCTCCCACGGTGGCAACGTCACGGCTTAACTTGATTAATATATGCAATAAGTAACAAAAAAGGTTGTGTACAGATTGGAAATTCAACACTATCTTTACATTTTTAAAACTGCAAGAAATTAAGGACAATGTTTTTATTTCAACCTTAAAACTCATTGGTAAAACTATTTACCAAATAGGAAAAAAGTAGTAAGCCCTCTTTCTCTACTAAGATTATATTATAGACGTTTATAAACTAAGCAACATTATATAAAAATATCACAAATTTTACTAAAATCCTGATTTTCTTACATTATTGAAATAAACTTAACTTATTACCTTGTTTAAAGGCGATCTATAAATAAATATTTTAAACGTAAATACATCTCATTATAATATTAATGTACTTCTAAATTCACTTGACTTTCTAATATCTCGCAGACATTGCGCTATCTGTCTATCACGCTTTCACGGCTAAAACGCTGAATCGATTTGACTGGATTTCGGTCTACAGATAGATTGGACCTTAAGCTATTATTTTCCGCGATTACCGACACAAGCGGATGAACCCGCTGGCAATAATACCTAATATATTTAAATATGACTAATTTAACGATTAATAACTTTGAATGAAACAATCCAACAAAATCAAATACTTTCAATAATAAATAAATAAAAAAAAAAAAAAACTATAGTTTTTTTTATTTTATTTATTTATTTTAACTAGATGCACATTTTACACAAAGGCGGACTTAATGCCGTGGAGCATTCTCTGCCAGTCAACCTTAGGGTGATGCAAAAATATAATGTAGTAGGTGCATAAGAAGAATTTAATTTGACATATATAATTGATAGAATGGGTTGGATAAAACTAATATACACAAAGCACTACAAAATTTTACATAGAAGTTAATAGTACATAGAAGTAAAACATATACAGTACATAAATATAATATAATACATAATTACTCAGTCGGAAAGCTATCGTTGTGACTGTTTTTATTGTTCATTTAAATATAGGTAATTATAAAAGCATTTCTATTTCATTCATTTGACTGAACATTAAGAAAATCTTAATTCTAGTGAACTTGTATTATTTCTTAGTCATACTCGTTTAAGGAAAATCACAATGCAATATCTAATCATTCATCGAAAAGTTCATTAGGTATTCCCTCATTCAATAAGTTCCAAGAAGAATAGAAATGGCATCCATCGCATGCCATTTCCATTCTTCTAGAATTTATATCTTCTAATTTATTTACCAAAAAAAAATTATTGTAGTTTTAATCTTAATGAAAATTCATAAATCATTCCGTGAATACGAAATAATAAAATCGTTCTAATAATAAGAGAATAATAAAGATCGTTCTTTTTTTCGAAAGACGGCCCTCGTTTAATCGCATTTTTTTTTATATTTTATATTATTATTCTCATCACGACGAAGACTTCAAGACTCGAAAACTTAAGATTTGAAGACTTTAAACACTTGACATTGGCAGAATTAGCTGATTAGCTGGTTGCCATCTCATCAAAATAATAAGAAGAATAAAGTCCAAAAACTAATTCATTTAAAATACAATTTAAAAAAGTACAAATTACATTCATCAACATCAACCACCCATAATGTCCCACTGCTGCGCTCGGGTCTCCTCTCAGGAGAGGATTAAGGCCATACGTCCCCTACTATACTGGCCAAGTGCGGGTTGGGAACTGGCAAGACAACGTTGTGGCTACGTAATCTTACCGTTGGATGTTTCAAGCCGCCCAAAATCCTCCAACTAAGCTTCACGACTGGGATAACTCCTATGATAACAACCTGGACCGACTGCCTAACGTGACCTCCGAATCACGGAGACTCTCATGGTAACATGCCACTATCGGTCACCCATCCAGGTACGTACCGCGCCGTCATTGCTTACCCTCGGTGATTGTTTCTAATTACCGAGTGCAACTGGGCTATAAGCGCCTCATTAAATTTATGCTACCATGCTGGCTAGAAGATTTGATAAGTATAGGGTTTGTTTTAAGTGTTCTTTCTCTTTGCAGTACTATTGTCTTACGTAGATTTTTTAATGATATAGGTGGCAAACGAGCAGAAGTTTCACCTCATGGTGAGCGTTTACTGCCGCCCATGGACACTCGCAACTCCAGAGGTATCACAAGTGCGTTGCCGGCCTTTTAAGAAGGAGTACGCTCTTTTCTTGAAGGTTTGAAGGTCGTATTATTCCGGAAATACCGATTGATTGCTTCTATAGTCACTTTTTGCCTAAGTTTTTGCCTTTACGCGATGGTTCTTCGTATTCCTAGTCCGTCAGCACATGCACAAGTTATATTTTATCACTATACAACACTAACAAACGTATAACTAAACCGTGTACAAGCATTTATCGATATGTAGCAATTTACGTTTCAATCTCCACACTGACCAATATCGGAATTCGCCAATACTGTTAATCTATTTGCTAGTTACCAGGAACATATAACTAGAAGCTAAACTTAACTAGAGCTCGTGTGAAACGAAAGCATATTGTACACTGTGCTAGAAATTGTCGAAATCTATTGTTAATGTAATCAATGCTTAAGACGAGTTCTATGGGCGTAAGGCTTTAAGCTGAAGTTAAGTTTATTTTTCGTCACATTTTTTCTATTCACAATCAGTTACGTTAGTCTTATGCCACGTGCAACATGACGTAAGGAAAGTACTATTGAATAGCACGTGTCTGGCATATGTTAGTTTAGGTCCGTCGAAATGCTGAACAAATTCTTATCTTAGTACTTTGGTAAGACATTGTAGTAACTGATAGTTACATAAGAAATTGAAAAATTATGCGGAATTTATACTTATGTTATAAACCTGAATAATTTGTTTGTTTGCTTAAAGCGCTAATCTCAGGAATTGCTGGATCGATTTGAGATATTCTTTTAGTGTTGGATAGCCCAGACGATAATAACATTACACCACAACCAATAGGAACTATAGGTAAAAATAAAAAACACAAAAAATTAGAAAAAAATATACCTTTTAAGACACGCAGAAGTTGCACGGGTCACCTAAGAAGACGAAAAAATACAAATTTTAAGTGTAGTATCAAAGTCAAATATACTAATTTACGTAGATACCGGTTCCCTGACTTTTAAATTCTTGTATTCATTAAATTACATCAGCTACTATTAGTAAGTAGATACAGTTCTACCAACTTAGTACTTTTAACATTTTGTGCTCCCATTAACCAGCTTATCTCCTACTGATCCTATTGATAACTCAAGGACTTCATCGCGCTTATTTTCAAAATGGTTCACTGTATATATGCAAAAAGTAAATACTCACATCATTTTTATTCAATGAACGCTTAACTTATATCGATAAAAAATTCAGTCTTATGTAATCTGTTAAACCTCTGCATTCCTAATAATACGATAAAAGCATTGCCGTCGTTCTTCAACTATTGATATCTTCTTGCTCAAAGTGTCAAGAAACTTTGTCTAAAATAACTATTTCGTTCAGATAATAATATCTTCAGATATAATTAAATAACTGCCTCGTTGGTCTATTGGTTAGCGTGGTGTTTTAGTGGGTTCGATTACCAGGTCGGACTGCTGTTGGGTTTTTCTTGCAAGAAATTCTTATTAACAGCCTGGAATATGGAATATGGTGGTGTTCCCGCCCATGCTTCGGAAAGCACGTTAAGTCGTCGGTCCCGCTTGTCATGAACATCTTTAGCAATCGTTATTGGGAGTCAGTCCTCAAGGTTGTCACCTGAATATCAGTCACTCCGTATAGAGACTGATTTGCATGCGCATCACTCGTAAATTTCTAACATCCTCATCTATATCATCCACCTACTCAATTTAACGTTTCATGCTTGGCTTAGGCCCGCATAACACGTATATTACCCCTCAAAAAAGGGAGATAAATGAAAAATCAAAATAATAATTGTTAAATATAAAATTTTGCATTTTGACATGTGATGATAAATACTTATTTGACTTGACATCAAGCTAAAATTTTATAGGTTAGGCTAAATAAAAATGAATCACAAAAATGTATATATACGCGCATAACTTTCGATCGACTGCACCAAATTGGATAATTCTTTTTTTATCTGTTTGTTATTGTCGGAACAAGGTTTATGTACAAAAAATTAAAAGAAAACTGGAGGCGTTAGTTTTTCAGGTTTTTTTTGGTTTATATTTTATTAGTCCACTTAGTCGTATACAGGTATGCTTAGTTTAGTCGACATTAAAAATCAATATTTTTCCATGTATTTTTTGCTATAGATTCGACTCCTTTTAACATAGGTCTTTATCGTCACTACGTCACGGTAACTTAACCGAGCCATTTCTACGTACCGTCACTGCAGTTGTGAATTGTGCACGAAATGTTAACTATTGTTCAATTCTGGAAAATTTACGCTTTTAATATGCAAGACACATGAACGCCTTGTTCATATTCTATAAGTTCTACCACGTTGTTTAGACTGCTCGTTTATGATCGTTTAATAATAAAAAGCTTTTGAATGGTTCACGGATTGTTATGGACTTTAAACTTATTGACTTAACTATTGATTCAATAAGATTATTTTTGCAATTTGAATGTATTAATATGTGCAGCAAAACTGTGTGCCCTTTTTCGCGAAAATATTTACAGAGTAGTATAGAAGTATGAAATTTGGCACAATTAAAGTTTGTAAAAAGAATTAAATTATGATCGAATTTCGAACACTGGACTATCACTGGTATAGAAAAGTTTGAACAGTCATTTAACAATAATAATTCGACTAATTTCTAAATAGAATCATTTTGACTCAACAATATTTAACTTAAGCGCGGTTAACTATTCATGATTCCTGATAGTTGGCTATTGAGTTTCAGGTGATTGGCCTTGGCCTGGTCGAGCTATCGACTACACGGACCTTTAACCATATCCCTTTCTTGCCATTGCCTTCTTTTATTACCTATTTTACTTTCAATGCATTCCCAATTTTTTCGCATCTAATCCTTAAAGTACCCGATTGATAGCAATGGACTTGACCCATATGAAATGAATGGAAACAAAGTGAGTCAGCTAAATTTAAGACTTTAATACGCCTCTACCTGTAATTTTTTTGGTTAAAGCGGAAATGTTTGTATGTAACTTCTTTGTATTATATTGTTTTAAAATGATAAAATTCAAATATCCCAAGGTATAAGAATACCTCTTTGCCTAAACAGGTTGTAAAAAAGTTTACAGAAATAGCTGGCAACTGTTGCTTTGATATGAAATCTATATAAATAAAACTGAATCTAAAAATGTGTAGCTAAGCGTAAAACTCAGACACCGATCGATTAATTCGGTTTTTTTTCAATATTTTGTTTAAGCAAAAGTAAAAATTGAAAACCTGCGAGAAAAATAGTAAACATAACACTTATTAATTTTTACTATTGGATTGCGAAAGGTTAGGAACTTTTGATAAAACGAAGTCTGTCAGGGCAGTTAGAGAGGAACTAAATTGAAAATAATCATTGGAGCTAATTATTTGTTGTGCTAAAATTTGAGGTCAATTGCTGCTGAACTTTTTGAGTTTATTAACTTACTTCAAAAAGGAGGAGGTTCTGAATTTGACTGTATATTTTTTGTTTTGTTCATTTTTTTCAATGTTTGTACCTCTAAACTATTCACTAAGTGAACCGACTTTAATTTTTTTTATTAAAAGCTTATCTCCCGTGTGGACCACATTTCAGTTTGGTCCAGTTCCTGAAGTTAGTTTTTTTAAATTTTGTATTATAATGTGTACGTAAACCAACTTGAGAGTTTAAATTATAGGTAATAACTATAGATGATTTCAACTTTGCATCGACAGTCAATCGTCATTAGGTAGCAAAACATTTTCGAACGTTTCTCACAATGTTTATTATCTTGCAAATTGTCTGACAGTCGTGAAGAATTTGACTGATAACTTTCGTTCCACGCGACAGTGCGGGCCATCGACATTGTCCGTACATCAGCACGCTCGGCTAGTTTCACAATACTTAAACATAATTAGGTTTTGCCTTGATCTTACACTGCGGATGTAATTTGATTCTACGATGTCTGTCAATGTTATTATTTCTTAGGTACCGAAAATTGCCTTAAAATTTGTTGTTGTTATAATGTTAACATTATGGCACAAATTACGCAGACTTTTGTACTATCAAAGCATAGCCTGTTTTATAGACTCTTCAACAATTATACATAGCAACACTGAGAGCGACATTTAACCAGCGACCTACTTTTACATTTTGTTTCGGAGTTATTTTAGAACGTTTATGATGAGTATGATGGAAGTAGAAGTAGGAGTAGGAGGAGAGTAGGAGGTAGCAGTGTTCTAAATTCAATTAACTTTTTCCTATAGCGGCCAAAAACGGCTTTTACACTCAACTATCGAAGGGCAAAAATACTAGTACTTGACCGTGGGAGAGCCACGCTTCGGCATGAATGGGCCGGCTCGACCGGAGTGATACCACGGCCTCACAGAAAACCGGTGTGAAACAGCGCTTACGCTGTGTTTCATCGAGTGAGTGAGGATACCGGAGGCCCATACCCCAATCCAACGCCCTCTATCCCCCTCACCATCCCCTTTCCCCCCAGGCCGCCATAGTGTGGGTCACCATGCTGTATTGTTCTTTTTCGCATTGAGGATGGTGACCACCACTCTTGGATTCTGCTCATGCTTTCCATCAGGCAAGGCAGAGTCATTTTGGCAGCTTAAATATAAAAAAAAAAAACTCTTTCCGAATTTTTTTTTATTGATTTTGAGTATTTGTTTTATCAGTTAGGGAAGAAATTAACTACCGCATAGGAAATAATCCCCACTTTGATCCTTTGTGGCGACAACTCAGTATAAACCGGCCTAGTCTGCCCGTCTCATGAATTATATTGTAGATGTCCATATAAGTACTTGCATAGCTTTGATGTTTTTTAAATGCTTTTCAAATCCTCGTTTTAAACACATTGCCGGTTTGAAAATAATCCAAAAAGCTTATTTCATTTGTAACCTGACTGGTTATGAATTGTTTAAGGGGCTGTCTCAATGGGCGACAGAATTGCGATAGATCCACGTTTCTATCGTCATGTAATCTCCACGAATGATCGATTATTCCCTCAGCGTATTGTCGAGACTCGTAACAAAATTGCCGAGTGTATAGAAATATGTGACATGACGATAATATCGCCGCTTTTCTCTAGCTCATAGAGACGGCCCCTAATTGTCAGTGCGGGCCCTGATTTAAGACGACAGCAATACTTTAAACATGTCAAACCAGGCAGTGTGGTATGTAAACAGCTAGGGTTTGTGTTTGGCAAGGTCACGTCAATATAAAATTAACTGGCTTTGTAAATACTGTAAACATTTTTAGATGTTTCCAAGAAAAACAAATAGCATAATACGCTAATTTACTTTACTATTAGGTGTACTTTCATTCTTATTCAGTTTAAAATATTTATTACTGTATGCTAAATCTGTTGTAGCAATTTTACTTTGCTTTTTCTTCTTAATTAATGTTTGTGTGTATCTAAATGAACTACGTTTAGATATAAGGTTGTAATACTTAATTATAAAAATGTGTCAAACCGTAGTTAACCGACCTACATTAAAACAAATTCAAAAAACTTTACCGTAGAAGTATATTTTGCTCGAATTTTTTAGACCAAACGAGAAGTATATTCTACGAAAAAAAATCATTCTAATTCTTTAATTGGTTTTTAACATAATAATATAAATTATAAGTAACAAAATGAAGCACATTAAAACTCTTATTACTATTTTTTGGTTACAAAATACTTCAAACTGCGCAAATCTCGCATTAAGTTGAAAAAATGAAACAAAAAGCTGATCACTTTAAAAATTCAAAACGTTCTAAATTTTTTCTCTTGCAATAGCAATACAGGTATAGTCTATACATAGTTACCAGCTAATCAAAGAAGTTATGAAAAAATAAACAAAAAAATACTCGCCAGTCCTGTAAAGCGAATTTAAACATTAAATATGAACAACAAGTTCCAAATTTAAATTTTAAGCATTTGTCCATTCACATGTGTTTCTTTAAAATGCACATCTGTAGGTCTAAACGTTTGAAACATTGTTATTTTAGGCCGAGTACACGTGGTCATCCTTCTTTCAAAGTGTCATTATAATGAATGAAGGATAAATGGATGTTGCCGAAAGAAAAAATATGGTCCAAGCAACAAGACAATAAGGGTATTGTAATCCTGATAGGAAGAATGGTGTAAAAGTAATCTTAAGTTAATTCTCATTTGAAAATTATTGTAAGTAAATACAATAAATATATGACACATTAAAAATACAAATCTTTGTTTTACAAAAAACTTAAAAGTTTCTTATGATTCACATCAATCACTACCATGCAATCCATGTCAACCATCTTACTTAAGTCGTAAATATCTATTTTAAGTTTTATAAAAACTAATAATCATATTTTATTGAATATAAAGAATACTCTTAAACTTAAATTGTTTCACTGCACTACGTGATCTTTACTTGTGAAGTTTAAGTTCACTTTTGAAGAGTTATAAAACAAAGATATAAAATGCATTTAGAGATTCTGACTCAATTTCATAATTTACACATATATAGTTTTAAAAGTTCTGTTCTTAGTAGGTTCGACCAACATGGTCTATGGTCTGCACAATAGAACATTAAATTTAAACCAAAACGATTGAAAGAAGAAAAAAAAACTTTATGGCCACTGACCGCATGCCACATGCGCTGACAGTTTAGACGAGCCTACCGCATGAACACTACATAAACTAACAACTTCAATTGACCAACACACACAAACACTGAGAACTCTTATTCAAATAACCCCTAAATTCAAATTATGTAATTGTAAAAAAATCTACACCTAAACAATCGTCCTATTAAATTGACACCACTTCCGTAAAATAATAGTCAAAACACTATAATTACGTCTTCTTACAATAGAGTTTCGCTTCAGAACTACGTTGCTATCTAAGAAAACATCTAGTAAATAGTTGCCAAAAGGCAGAAATTATTCTTACAAAGGTTTAATATCTTACCCGCAGTGTTTTTAATACCGTATCCCGAGATACAAAATGTAGCAGACGCAACGCAATAAACTATTTCGTAATAGAGTTACCTATAATATATACAGTGGCTTCACCGCGGAGCCGTGGAAGGTCGGCAGCAGGCCATGAGTTTAAGTACAAGAAAGTATTGATCTTCAGCTGTAGGGACCAAAGAAACAGTGCCGAGAATTATAATACAAATTTCTCTTTTATTTTCACCTACGAAACAAGTTACATTTCGAATGCATTTCAGATTTATACGGATTTTAAGAATGTTTGTTTCTTGAGAATAACTTTGTGCGATTTGTGCGTTTCTAATTCTAAGTTAGAACAATACAATACTTCTACAGGGCTCAATTGAATATTCAATTTCAAATTACATTGAAAATACAATTATAAACATCCAACTAAAACAAAAAAGATTCTCAGTGAGTTATTATTATTAGTCGTAATTTTAATATTAGCGTTTGCTGTTTGACAATAAGTACAGGTAAATACTTAGGTATAATCTTATAGGCTAACAGAGTATTTGTGTCACTAATAGACTTCATTGTCGAGACATCGTATAACTACCCATTGCTCAGTGACTAAACTTACAAACTGACCACAACGGACACGGAGTTTCCTTCAAAGACGTCAAATGGCTTGAAGGTCGTTTATTCGTTTATTTAGATTCATCTACTTCGCCATCCTTTAGTCAACCGAATAGGCTAATTAGCCTGAAAATTTGTTGTGGCGAAATTATAAATATAATCCCGTCATAATTTTTATAAATTCTTCTAAAATGTGGCGAATTGGACTGGGCTATTTTTTTACTCTTTGACCTTAGCCAATATGATATACCACAAACGTGAATGTAAGTAGAAATTTTCGAAATGTATGGGAATAAAACAAATATTAGCCAAAAATACAAGAGAATAAAGACGTTATCGATTGTAGAAAAAAAAACACGAAGAAATTGTAACTCAGTCTTGTATTGCAACACTTGATGACGTACCTACAACAGCAAATTTTATCATATATATAGATTCAGTGACGTGCTAGAAATTTTGGTCAATTCTTAAACGCTAGGTATTTGCTACTTCATCAACAGCCTATTATACATGGGCCTCTTCTGGGAAAAAAGGTTTCAGCCCGCTATACCGCGCTGATCAGAGGATATAATATAGGGATTTTTCAAGTTTCCTTCTAGTTGAAATGCTGTTTTACATATTTTGATAACTTACGCTTTTAAATAAAGGTGGTGATACTTCGAATTTTCAAACCTTCACTACACAGAGGATTTTATATAATACATAGTTAATTACGTAGGATTTAATTGTCAAAGAAGCTTGTCCCTCACTCGTCAAACAGGTGTTGTCACTTGGGCTCTGTATATGTAGCTGACCACAACATAGTACGACCGAAGTTACTTCACTACGAAATGTTTAAATCTTAGAGGTAATTACAGACAAATAGAATTCCTTCAATGTTATACCACTTAAAAAGAACATTTTATGTCGATCGTAATGTTAAACTATAACATTGGCAATATAACAGTTCCGTACACTTGACCTGATTTGTCTAAACCATGCCCGCTATTCCAAATGTTGAATAATTAAGGTTGTTGTTCGCTCACTGACGTAACACCGAGATCTTCTCCTCACGAATAAATAATATGCAGCAGCGTAGTTATTTGAGTTACGAAAAACGGTTTACTTACTTTTTAAGCAGGTGAGGTAAAGAACTATCCAGGGCACCGACAAAATAAAATCTCCTGCATGGTTAGGCTATCCTTCTTTTCTTTAGACTGTATTTCTTAACCGCACCGAACAGATTACATTAAACCCGTATAGAAAGCTTGCATCATACTTTCATCGTTAATATTTAAACTAAAAGCTGCTATTTCCATCACGTTATTAAATGAAATCTATTGTTTTTAGACTCGTCTACGTATAGTTTTTGTTGTATAGTGAAAGTTATTCGCGATAAAATTATTTATAAGGTTACAATAACTTCTATATCCCGACGTTAGGGGCGGTAAAACTCGTTTGGAACGTTGGGATATAGAAACGATCATGTTCGCAATATTAAAATTTTATCGCAAATAAGGCACGTTATACGACAAAAACTAAATGGAATCTAGCTTAAAAATATAATGTAAATCATTCTTTTTAAACGATTGAAATAAAATGCGCTATATAAATAACAATGTCATTTTTACATGTAGGCTGGATTGTCACACGACAGATAAACTGTTTTAAAACGTTCCATATACGTATTTGGAAACTGGCACTTCGGGTACCGATTCTCTTGAAATAGATACAAATTGGGTTGCGTGAACAAACTCCGGTAATTAAATAAAAACGATACAATTTTCTCATGATTAACAGGTAACTTTTCTCAGGTAGAGTTTTCTAACAATTGTCATAATAAAACAGGATCCAGAGATTTCTTTGCAACCATAAAATTAGAAATGGAATCTCTACCCCCTGGCTCTAGAATACAGAGAGAGCTGTAAAGTATAATAAGACATCATTCATTCATACGTACATTTATATGCGTCTGAAATCTCTATTTACAGATGTATAGCAAGAAACTTTGTCCCAAAGGACTTTTTATATGACCTCTACAATTTAAAGCTCCAAGTCCATGAGAAATTAAATTTGTGAATAATGTAAGCATTCATAAATTGAAAAATACGAAGAAAGTGTAAAAAAACATCGCACCTTTTCTTTTCAATGGGGCAGAGCTTGAAATTTTTTTTTGTATATTTAGGTCGTACTAGTTGTCGTAGCTTCGCTCATTATATTTTCTAATTTCGTGTTTCTAAAGTTGGAAATAATGAATTTTCGAACAACCGTTGCTCAATTTTATTACTGCTTTAGGGACAAAATTGCCGGCAGTCGATTATTAATGGATGTTTTCTATATAAGCTATCATTTTTGTAGCTTCAGTAGCTTAGGCTCTGTGTTAATGAACCAGTCAGGGCAAGCGATTTATATGTGTAAACAGGTATACATACATATCGTTAAGTCTATAACCTTGATGCAGAAAGCAGAGATGTGTCAAATAATATTTTATGCCACTACTAGCTGACCCGGCAAACGTTGTTTTGCCATATAAATTATGGATGAAAAATCATTGAATTACTGAAATGGTTATTAAAAAATAGGAGTTGGTGATAAAATGGTAAAAATGTAATAAATGTAATGTATGTAAAAATGGTTGTATGTGTTTTAAATGCCACATTAAAAAAAATAAAAACAATAAATTATGTCCAAAAATTAAAAAAAGAAATGTTAAGGGTGAACAACCCTTATCACTTAGGGGTATGAAAAATAGATAGTAGCCGATTCTCAGACCTATTGAATATGCATATAAAATTTGGTAAAAATCAGTAAAACCGTTTCGAAGCAGTAAGGCAACTAACATCGTGACACGAGAATTTTATATAAAAGATAATTAGGTCCTATCAATGAATGGAGTTAAAGCAACTCTATAACCAGGATCTTGAGAATGTGAATAGGAGGAAGGTACAATTAGGATCATATTTAAAAATGTTAATAAAGTAATATAGATAAGGATTGGAAATAAGGAGTACAACCAATAGTCCGAGGTCAGTGTCGAATAATTGAAACTCGAACTGGATGTAGCCGAGAAGTCCGAACCCTCTAAAAAAGCTTATCTCTTGTCACATATCGGACACATATAAACAGTTTGACATGGGTTTTAGAACATAACCCATGTCATATACTGGGTTCAGTTCTAGTCTAGATAGCGATGTAATTAATCCTAGAATTATTATGTAAATATAGTTATGAAATCGCACGCGACAATCGCTAATATATGTGTATTTGTAAGAAGTTTGTTTACATAAAAAGAACTAGATATAAATCCAGTGCCGCTGGGGGTTTCAAACACATACATACATATAGTCCATCCGTTTAGATAGTGTCACGCAATTTTGTATATGGGTGTGAAATACGAATATATTAATTGATACAAGTTGGATGCTTGCCTGCATAGTAAAGATAAATTACAGAAAGAAAAATAAAAACATTTCATCTTACTAGCGTTTACTAAAACATTTTTAGTTTCGATCCGGATTCGAACCTAATAAACAGAGACTAGCAGATAGTAGTGAGCTGCCGACTTAAGCCACTGTGCCATTCGTGCTGTTAAACTTAATGCGGCGAAATTTTCACTATGAATAGTGTCGATTTTCGTCGAATGCGGACGAAAACTGGGCTTATCTATACTAATCTATACTATAGTCACACATTAATAAAGGTACACGAACTAAGCACCAGATAATAGTAATTAAATCGCTTATAAGTACATGTCATATAAACGGTAGTTATTAACTAAGGCGTAATGGTCATAAATTAGTAGGTACACATATAATTTGTTACGTCAGTGTCAATGTCAGCCAAAACTCGAAACAAATAGTTCAGAGGGCAGTCGTTCCCACGTTCATTGAAAATTGCGAAAGGCCAGGGTCGCGTGAGTAAGACTCCTTCCTTCCTGTTCTGTTGAGTTATAAATATTATCGAAATTAATTTATAGAACCTGAGAATAGAATTGTATGTAAGTCGTGCCGAGATCGCGCACGCGCACTATGGATAATTACATTGGTATCAGCATATAATGCAAAAATGAACCATTTTTTTATGTCTAAGTAAATAACTGGCTCACAACTTAGAAACGATTTATTTTGTTTAGTTTTAAGATAACGTGTATAGTTTTACTAGTTATACAATGTCGTGTTGTTTCCATATGAAACAAATGAAATACATACCGTTGTAAAGAAGTATATTTGATTGCCTCGGTGGTGCAGTGGTAGCGTATGCGACTGCTGTGCTCGAGCTCTCGGGTTCGATACTAAGTCGGACCAAATGTTCGTTTGATCTGAAAATATTTTTTTGTTATTTGGGTGTTTTCTGCGTATAATATGTATGTATTTACAAAAAAAGTATATATGTATTAATATCAGTTGTCTTGTAACCATAACACAAGCTCTGCTTAGTTTGGAACTAGATGGCGTTGTGTGTTAGATGTCCGAAATACTTATATTTATTTGTTTACAAACAACATTTTTGACGTAAACCTTTCGGTATATTAAAATAACTGCATGCTCAATGGCCGTTAATATGTAAAAAAAATATCAAGCAACCTCACGCTAAGTCACGTGTCACGAAGTGGTAAATAAAGAAATGTAATTGGAATAATTTTACGGACGGACAAATGGGGGTTTATGACTAAATTTGTCTAAATCGTGTTTTAGTAGGTAGGGACAGGGCTATTTTCAAGTTGGTTCAGGAAATCAAATTACCCGTGCCTCATAGCTTGTGTACAACTAGAAAAATTGTAGGAAAAATAAATGTCTGCGTGGGTTTCTTTATGCGTCAAATGCATTTTAAAACTTTTTCATTTTCCTGAATAGTGCAATAACCTATGCAAATGAGGCGCATTTTATTTACGAGACAGTTATCTATAAAAGGAAATTTCCAATAGTTTAAAGGTTAGCTAACTTATAAAAGATTATTTAGAAATATTATTAGACGACATTTATCTAACTGGTAATAATGACCGTAGTGTACAAAAGGACCGTATATTCGACACATCTGGAATGACGTGTTTTGAACGCAAACAACGGTACTAAGTTTGAGTGTGTCAGTGCCATACTCGCATAAAAAAATTGTGAATGTCCAAACATTTACCTAATATAATGTAGGTATGTACGGTAGTAAATGATCTCTAAATAAACCCATGATTCATGATTTTTGAAATAAAGCAACACCAAAAATGAAAAAAAAAACCGTTTAGGTAGGTTTGTGAATCTTACAAAATATTTAGTAAACCCGTTTAATCTTCTTTGTTTAATTTTACATGTATACGACACTGAAGCCGAAAATCGAACAAAACGGTGTGAAATTGGAGAAGCTTATGACCAGCACCTTAAATCCTGCGTAGGAATAGCCAGCGGTAAATTATGCACCCATATTTTGTCAAGTATAAGGTATACCTAGAGTCCTACTCACATGATATAAGTTCGGGCTACCGGTATCAATCCCCCTCTCCCTTCCTCTCCAGAGCAACACGTGCCGGCCTTGGAAGCCACCGCTTTAAAGTGGAAGACATACGTGCTTCCTTCCTGTGCCGAGCGGTCAAAACCTGGAACTCACTACCAGCGCACGTGTTTCCTTCCCACTATGATCCCGGGTCCTTTAAGCGGGGCGCGAAAAAGCATCTCACCAGGCCGCCATAATGTGGGTCGCCATGCTGCATTGAGGATGGTGACCACCACTCTTGGATTCTGCTCATGCTTTCAATCAGGCAGGGCAGAGTCATTTTGGCAGCTTATACATAAGAAAATCGTTCGCTTTAAGAATCAGACGGGTAAATCGGGAATACGTAAATGGAAAAGGTACCAATAAAAGTCAATGATAGAAAAATGGCATTTACATACGAATGGATAAATAATTGTACTTACTCAATAGCTCTTTCAGAGCGGTATATTTTATATTTACCTCCAATTGGTTGTTTGCGGTAACTGCGAGTTTTCTAACCTATTTAGTATATTTATCATTAGTCCAGAAAATATACAGACCTCATAACTATACTAACTATCTAATTCAAATTCAAAATCATTTATTCAATTAAGACACTAAGTGACATTTATGAACGCTAAATTGAAGCACACTACAGATAAGAATCATAGTTCGATACAAACATACGCCAGATGTATTCTATTGTCAAGGTGAATTAGGTGAAAACACCAAAATTCACTGCCTGCCTGTGTCGATCCATAACTTCCAGTTTCCAAAATACGTAGGGCCTTATGAGAAGAATACTGGCAAAGAAACTCATGGCCACTCTTTTTAAAAGTCAAATTTTACAATACTACATACTATATAATAATACAAGTTTTAGTATTACATGGATGGTTAAATGTGTGCAAGCTGTTACCACCTGAATTTCGTTTTGTTAAAATGCTTCAAATACTAACGTACTTACAAAAAAAAACAAAAAACACTCAGGGATACCATTAAAGATCTGAACTTAAACATACACATACACAACATCAGTTGCAAAATCTACTGTTTAAAAAAATGAATTAGGAAAGGATGGGTTAGAAACATATATTTATATCTGAACTAACAAAAAACTTACGAATATACAATCAATCAATCAATCAACAACCCATAATGTCCCACTGCTGGGCTCGGGTCTCCTCTCAGGAGAGGGTTAAGGCCATACGTCCCCACGCTGGCCAAGTGCGGGTTGGGGACTGGCAAAAATACGTTGTGGCTACGTAAATCTTGCCGTTGGATGTTTTTAAGCCACCCGAAGGCCTCCAACTAAGCTTCACGACTGTTATCGTATGATTACAACCGGAACCGACTGCTTAACGTGACCTCCGAATCACGGAGTCGCTCATGGTAACATGCCATCAGCGGTCACCATCCAGGTACTGACCGCGCCGTCGTTGCTTGCCCTCGGTGACTGTTTCTAATCACAGAGTGCAACTGGGCTATAAGCGCCTCGTATATACGGAAACGTGTTGTTATAACTAACACTTGTATGACATGATTGACATATTACATGAAATGCCTCATTGTAGTCATCTTTACATAATATAAAATAAAGTCGCATCTTCTATCTGTTCAGCAGTTGCAGTTTTCAGCAATAGGTAGAGTGATTCAAGAGGAAGATTTACATATGCAATACATACATATTACAGTAGAGAAAATCTGAGAGTTTTAAATACGTCCGTGCAAAGTCAGGCTGGGTCGTTAGTCTAAAAAACAAGATTATACTAGAAGCAGTTCCATAGGAAGTTTCAATAATGAATGCAAACTGAGTGATCTGTCAAACACAAATAGAAAATTCTAGAGATGAGTCAGCTAAACAGTATAACTTTCCTGTCAATGGCCTAGTGGTCAATGTACGACACATTCTACTTTTGTCGATAAGCAACATAAACACTTTATATATGTTTTACACAAGTGAAATCTAAGTCATATGATACTAGTATTCGAGATTTATAAGTAGGTATTTTGTTCCACATTACTATTTCTTACTTCTACTGCAGACAAAACAAGAATTCGAGTTCAAAATTATCAACTATATTTTTATTCTACATGCTGACCACCCCGTGGCTTTTTTTTAGTTAGGTTATTTTAAATATACTACAATAATTTTGATAAGCCTATGCAGTCTAGATATAGCTAGGTATATGCTTGTAAAATATCTGGTGACGAATAAAATATGCAGCTTGCACCATATAATACTTTATATATCTAATCATACGCAGACATGACTAAGTCAAAATTCCTAAAACTCACTGATTTGGATTTTTTTATAAATTGGTTGTATTATTGGTGTTTTAAACAAAAAACATTCGTTAAATCAGTTATAAAATGCCTGGCGACGAATATAATATGCAGCTTGCACCATATAATAGTTTATATATCGAATCATATGTAGACATGACTATTGTCAAAATTCCTAAAACTTACTAATTTAGATTTTTTATAAATTTATTATAATATTGGTGAGGTATTTTAACAAGAAACATTAGTCAAATATATTAAATGTATGATATAGATACATTATAATTAATAAGTTACTAACTTTATTATTTCAAATTACTATTTCAAATTAGCTGTAAGAATTTTCTCTGACACAATATTGTATTTTTATTGAAACGAATTTGAATGACTTAAAAAAACTAATTAAATACACACATTGAAAAAAAACTTGTTCCTACTGTAAATATTTAAGCCTCAAAATACAATACAACTATTTTTTAAATAGTTCGATATATACATTAAAATCCTTCAATCCATACTATTCAGCATAGCCAGCAAAAGCCATACTTTCTATACTAATATTATAAATACGAAAGTAACTATACGTTTGTCTATCTATTACTGCTTTCTCGTCTTAACCACTGCACTAATTTCAATGAAATTTACCTTGGAGATACTTCGATTCTTGAGGAAGGACACAGGCAACTCCTTTACCGTGATACACCACCAACATACTCGCGGGCAGAGCCATGAGCTGAAGCTAGTACATATATAAAACCGTTTTTTTACTCATCTTACTAACACATATTGTACATTTGTGTCAATAAACAATGTGTGTTGTCTATAGTTTCAATAGAATTTTATATTTACCTAACCACATAACCCCATTTCCCTATTCTAAAATCAGACATATTTATATTTCATTCTCGATTTATTTCTACTCACTTCTTGGAGAATAAAGGAATCATTTATAAGTTGTTAGGAACAGAACAGAGTAAATGTTATCCTAAAAATACCAAGTAACCAAAATTACATATTTATTCATTACTTCAACACGGAGTTACGAAAATAATAGCAGCATTTAATACTTAACAGTGGATTTCGATTTCAACTAACTTAACTAATTAATAATTATTTGTACCTAGCCTGATTTTATAATTGACTATTTATCAAAGAAACTCGTAATTAAATGTAACAAATTCAAATTTGACTGCACGGCTGACCTAGTGATTAAAGCGGTCGCCACACTGCTTTCTACTGCGCGAAGTGTTTTAGGTTCAAATCCTACACAGGACAACACTTTGTGTGATCCACAAATTGTTGTTCTGAGTCTGGATTTTCTTTGTGTATGTTTGTAAAGTTCCCCGTGATCCACAAATTGTTGTTCTGAGTCTGGATTTTCTTTGTGTATGTTTGTAAAGTTCCCCGTGATACAGGATGTATATTCCTAATGCTTAAGTTGTCTTTTCGTAAGATGAGATCATAAAGAAAGAACCTATACTTTTTTAGTTTCGTTTTATATTTTTTTGTTTCAAGAGATACATTGGAAGATACTCAACGTCAAAGGTTTTTTCGTGTGTTTAAATGACAAAAAACCTTTTTCATGTATAAACCCCGAGGAAAAAGAAAACTTTTAATAAAGAAATACATACTTGAGTCGAAAACCATTTAATGATGTTTTCGTATCTTAGCAGGTAAATACCGCGCTAAGCCAATGTCTTATTCTTAGAAAGGAAACTAAAGTCTTCCAAAAAGTAACTTCCAATTTTCAATATAACCAAACATTAATATTAACATTTATTAGCTATAACTGCGTACTTAAAGGTACTAATAAAAGTAAACAAAACCAGAGTAGTGCAAGCTCACTTTTGCACACAGAGTTACCGTGTTTACAGGCTAACGACCGCCTTAAGACTTATGCAAATGAACTGAGCACGACTCTCGCGCAAGTTCCGGAAGAGTGTCGTTTTGACACAAGGTTCCGCGACGCATGTTCTACATGCATGTTCCATGTATTGTATGACATTAAATATATATAATAAATAGTGTTTATATAATTGCCGAGGTGATTGCCTTGGCAAGAGGAGTACTTACTTACTACGGTACGCATTGACAAGGCGACTGCCTCAACCATTACGTGCAACTTGCTTAATTTTAAAATATAATTATGACTTTGTTAGCTAGCTTTGCCCAAGGACATAGAGGAGAGCAGAGCCGTTAGCAAAAGCTAGTATTTAAATAAAAAATATCAAGTTTATCTTTTTAGCTCGTGTTACTCTTCAAATTAATTTAAGAAATATGTCTTTGTAAGTTACACTTTTTTGAAAAACTTACGAATTTTGTAGAACACAAACTTTTTGCTTATCAATAGATTACATAAAGTTGAATTTATACTTTTTTATATAGAATAAAAAAACAAGTCGCTTCCGGCATCTGTTCGCTGAAATCTTTTAAACCACTTGATGGATTTTAATACAGTTTCCAACAATAGACAGGTTGATTCAAGAGGAAGGTTTAAATATGTCCACCATCATCAATAAACCATAACATCCCGTTGCTGGGCTCGGTTCTCCTCTCAAGACAATAATGGTAATTAAGGCCTTACATCCCCTCTCTGGCCGAGTATGAGTTGGGGACTGGCAAGGCAACGTTATCTTGCCGTTGGTTTAAAAGCCGCTCAAAATCCTCCAACTAAGCTTCACGATCACGCCTGTTATCTTACGATAACAACCAGGCTCTTTGATTAACCTGACCTCCGATTCACGCCGACACTCATCCAGGTACTTACTGCGCCCGTCTTGCTTACTGTCTGTGAATATTTCCAATCACCGAGTGCAAGTCAGCTATGAGCGCCTCTTTAAATGTGTAAATACATGCATATTGTAAAAGGCGAAATCCGTGTTATTTAAAAAACTTCCGTGCGTAGCCAGCCTGGCTAGGTGGCAATAGAAACAACGACCTGTCCTTTAGCAGTCAGGATAACTAACCATTAGCTAAATGCCACTAACCAATAGGCCCGTTTATTTCAGTTTTCTTACTCACCTTGATACTTTACGTCACTTAATGTTCTCTACGCATTTGAAACTCGAAATGTGTTTACATTACATCTTATCCTCGACTTGTTTTATTCTGGTGTTGTAAGAATAGCTCGAATTTAACAATGCAATCGCATAATACTATGTTTTCTTTTAGTTGAAGAAAACATCCCTCAAAATTCGAGTAAATACAATTTTTCTGTTATTTTCTGATTTTATTTTAACTTAAGGTCCCCATACGCTCTTTATACATATGGGCATATGATAGATTTCTTCATTTATGTTTGGGAATAAACAATAGGGATCGACATGTTATTACGTCTAGAATGGGCTCCTAGCTGGATTTTTAAAAAAGAACTATCGTCTATTGGAAACGCTCACAATATGCCACTTAAGTGCAACCCTCTGAAATAAATCATAACATGAAAATTGGTTGTCATTGTTTTCCTCTCGCAGGGAGACCTTACTTTTTATATTTGCAGTTTTAATATATAAGGTTTTCCTTTAAGAAACCATTTGACATTAAATTTAGTGACTGCAATATTTTATATTGGACACCCACAACACCAGAGGCGTTACAAGTGCGCTGTCCGCCTTTGGGGGATGGAGAGGGGGGATGGAGGACGGATGGGCCTCCTTTTATCACAGTTCGATCACGGTAACTTTACCAGCATAGTATTTAAGATTTTCTATGCCTTTTATTTACTCCTATAGCATAAAACTTTTCCACATTGTAAACAATAATCTTTAGTTTAAAGTAATAGGTGTCATAATTCTTGTAATATTACGACTACCTATTGTGAAGATAAGAAGCTAAATATGTATATGACTCATATTAACTAATTCACTAAGATACTTAAAAAGACAAATACTTAAATCCCTGAAAAAATACGCAGAAGAATAAATAAAACTCTTTTTTGCCAACTTTAATACGGCTTTTAAAGAAATAGGATGCAATTTTCGCGGGTTATTGACGACGAATATGAGATAGAAATGCAATGTAATTAAGAGAACATAGTTTTTACCGGTGAGAAAGTTAAGGTCTCGTACTGATAACTCGAAGCGACTATTTCTAAAAGAGCTAATGAAAGTGGAAATTTGTCTACACGGTTGGCCTAGTAGTTTCAGTAGTCGCCACTCCGCTTCCTACTGCGGTTCAAGTCCTACATGGGACAACACTTTGTGTGATCCATAAATTGTTGTTCTAAGTCAGGGTGTACTTTGTGTCCGTTTCATGTATGTTTGTAAAGATGCCCGTGACACAGGAATGTATATTCCTATTGCGGGAGTTGTCTTTTTTAAGAAAAAAAAGTCTACTGATATCCTTAAGGTAGGATTGATCAATACATAAGAGAATTTGGATAACCATCAGAATTGACATAAACCCAAAACGTACATAAGCGACATTTAAGGTCATACTAAACTCATTGGAGTTACCATTGACGCGAATTTGAAAGGCACCGAATTATGACTCAAAGTCAAATTACTAATATTTGAGTTCAAACCTTATAAAAAGACAAAATAAGGATAGTAGCAGAGCTAAAACTGGTTCAACAACAACGTGCACTATTTTTTTTATTTTGATAAAACAATTAATTCTATATTCCTCACAATCATTTGTCTGGTAACGATATGACATGGTCACATGAGACATAATACCGTGACGTCACCAGAACATTATCGACCAGCCATGCTATCTCAATCTAAATCATTTCGATATGACTGACAACAATGGTCTGACTAATAAAGCGGTTCCCTCGCAACTGGGTCAATCTATGGTACAGTACAGCATGTGTACTGAATGCTTCTAAAAATCAAAATTTTTAGATACCTAAATACAAGAACTACATGTAACCACACCTCCTTAAGACGGGAAAGAGAAAGTTGAAAGATGAATAAAAAAGTCAAATGGTGCAGATAGATAGCAAAGATTTTTCCTTAAACGAATATATTAAATTGTGTACTGTAAGCTCAGCCAAACGTAATTCTAAAACAATCAGGCTAATAACATAGGTTTAGAAATTAATACCCTCGTCTATAAAATTGGCGCCAACGATCTCCAAAGACAAAAATACCTCCAAAACGTTAGATTTGTCTCCAAAACATTGAAACAAGCAAATTAATTTAATTAATATTTACCTTCGAAATAATTTTCGTCCAAATAATTTTTAACAAATCGGTTAAAAATAAATAATGGGTGAGTGATTATTCTATTTAATAATAATAATCAATAAAATGCGACCGATATAAAAAGTATAGAAAGCATATGGGTTAATTAATGAACCTCCGCAATTAATTTAAATTATTTCACATGTAAATAAAACAAATAAATTTTAGCTTAGAATTCTCTTGTGACGCAATCCTAGCAACTGGATGTAATCAGAAGTATCTCGAAAAGTCTAAATATACCGACAATTTATTATGAAAACCAGTATTTAAGTAACTATACGTACAAAGCAGTAATAAATTCTGAGTTTGATTGTATTATTAACCTTGTGTTTAAAGTTTTAGTATAGTTATAGTGAGACACTTTCTTTGCACTTTACACAGTTACTATTACAGAAAAACCCGTAACTTTTATTAATAAAAAGAAAGTATAAACATATTTCATACGAGTTTAACCAATGCAAATGTTTAAAGTAATCTTCACACAGTATGCAAGCTAAAATTAAAAATTTTAAAAACCCTGTAAGCTCTTTATCTAGTAATCATACGCCAAAAATTTCAAATCATCAATTTGAAAAAAGCTGATACTCTTACATTGCTGGACCGATATTTACCAAACATAGCTAAAACTACGGCATGGAAACAAAGGCTTTTCAAATGAAAATATAAATATGAAAACCGCATCGAAATCTGTTTGAGAGCTATGATGCCACAGACAGATACACACACAGAGAGACATCGACGTCAAACGTATAACGTCTTTATACGTCGGGGGTTGAAAATGAAGTTGCTTCCGCTGACTATTAGCTTAGATCTTTTAAGCTACTCAACTGGTTTTAAAGCAGTTTTCAGAAATAGACTGATTCAAGAGGAAAGTTTATGTGTGTAATACATGCATATTATAGGAGAGGAAATCCGATAATTTTAAAGACTTCCGGGGCCGGGTCGCTAGCTAAGTATTGTGTAGTGTTAGAGAGTTATTTATACCTTCTAGCTAGCTAAAAATCTATGTCCACGATTAAAAATTTAAGCAATATATGTTATACACTTTAAAATTACATGAAACGGTTATAAAAGTACACAGGTATTCAGGATGTTTGTTTTATCTGTCATAATACAAATAGTCTACACACTACACTTTATTTAATTTTAAACAACGGTTCTGTGTTATTTTGAACTTTAAACTTACAGTCTTAAAGTTGAAAATAACACAGAACCGTTGCTTAAAATTGAATAGAAAAAAAGGAAGTACATATTTAATTTAAAACTATGTATAACTAGTTTGAGATTGAAGGGAGTAGAAACCTTACATTTAAATAAGTACATATTTCGTATTTTAAGTGACTACACAGAATAAAATTAGTCTCAGACGTCAGAAGTGTGCCACGACAATTTCAAAAGGCAGACATTACTCTTTGCACGCCAGATTTAATAATATGTACATACACATGTATTTAATGAGTTGTCAAATTTGTATACGCTATTGTATGTAAGTTTGTTTGAATTTCATTTGCCTAAAAATATTGGCGTGACTAAAATCTCGACATGTTGGTACAGTAAATACACTTCAGTTTTATTAGTCACCTACTAGGACATAAGAATACGTAATATGACTAATAACATTAATAAAGAAAATGTTTATTACATTGAATATTATTTGCCAGCTGTCTTAACGTAATACTCAGGGATATTAGAAGGACAATATGCAAGGAAACAAATACAGCTTCTTTTTGTAATTCTTTGGAAATTCTGTGTTCAAAACATCACTAATGAGAACTTCTACTATGAGTTAGATAGGTATATGTATACAGATAGATAGGTATAATGGTCATAGAAATAAATCCTTTCATCTTAATGATTAAATAAAGATTGATGAAAAAATTATTACCTTTTTTCAATATTTGAGCCTACCAATGTGACTATTCTACCTGGTGGAAATTATGAGCAGAATCTAAAATTAGTGGTCACCATACTCATTTAGAGTGTAAACAATGCAACTATGCAGCATCAGGACCTAAACGATAGCGTATTTGACGTATTGGCACTAGACCTCACCTAAGTAAAGGCTAAATGGGCAGTCCTATTTGCTAAAATTTATTTTTATTTGGGGAAGCACTCGTGAATACTTTATAAATACTTATAAGTGGGTAACTAACACATTTTTACGAAATTGAATAAAACTAACAAGGTGGTAGATTATCTTCTGTAATAAAGTATAGGACTGGACAATCGAGATCAGCAGTGGGTAAAACAACAGGCAAAATTTTTACAATGTTAATCAACTGATTACAATAATTTATAGTTACTGTGCGTTAACAGCAGTCCACAAAATAAATTCGAGATGATGAGAGACAGATTAAGTATATATAGAATATGTATATAGATATTGACAACCCTAATTCATCACATGGTTGTCATAAGACGGCTGCTAGGAGCTGGATACGAAAAACCAAGGATCGATCCAAGCGACGTGCAAATGGAGAGGCCTTTGTCCAACAGTGGACTGCGACAGGCTGATTATGATGATGGGATAAACTTCATCCCAATCCCACTGGCTATGGAGAGGCTTAGAGGCCATATAACTATGAACTATTAATTATGATGATGTGAATTAACTAATATGATGATTGATAATACATGTGCACAGTAACTTATTGATAAAATAACTTTTTATCTATTCTTATATAGTCATTTCAATAGTCAGAACCAGTTTATCTATTTACTAGCTTTTACCCGCGGCTGCGCTGACGCCTTACTTAGCACTTTTTATTCTAATATGGCCAAACTACAAAAAAATTATAAATTGAAGGCTATATTTATTTGTTGAAAGAACTAGGAATAAATCCAATATTGCGGGGAACTATATATATATACACCCAGTTTGTATAATCTACAAATTGTAGTTCTAAACTACAATTTGTAGATTACAGAAACTGTTGTCCCATGTAGCATTTGCACCCACAACGCTTAGCGAAGCAGGAGTTGTACCACTAACTAACACGTGCAGTCTATATGGTATTCTATAAACTAAATTTCTTTAAAGTTTCATCTAAATCCGTTCAGAAGTTTTTGCATGAAAGAGTAACAAACATTCATAGGTCCATTTCTCATAAAAATTTTACACATAAAATATTAGCAGGATTTAGCCCACGAAGTACTTTTAAGCTTTCTTTTATGAATGCTCACACACATCTTGGAGGTGAAACTTGATTAAAGTTTAAAATTTTATTATTTCTTAGTTAGTTTTATTATATCTTTGTTTTATTAAGTAGGTTTTAAAAGAAGAATAGAATAATAGCACACAAAACGATATCTCCAGGGAATCTTCAACACACAATTGAAGAATAAAAGAACATCGCGCCAATATTGAGATGAATTTAAGTCGTTTCTTACCTAAGCGCAAGGAAATTTAAATAATTACAAATAATTAATTTTGAATTTGCATTGCGTTTGATTTTCTAGGCGCATTATATTTGAAACTGTATTTAAACCCCTTATTTTATCATTTTCCACTCTTGGATTAGTATTTCTTTTTCGAAATCTGAACGAGACAAAACGAGGAGTACTAAAAACAAAACAATACGTGCTGATTGGACCATAATGGACTAAGACTTCACGTCAACAACTTTTTACACTCTGTTGCTGGACATAAGCCCCCCTTTTAAAAAGAGATTTTGGGCTACCATACTAGGCTCTAGGAGGGGTCCGAATGGCTTAACAACAGTAGTGCCCGGATCCCTCCTATCTCAAGCGCAGAGTAACACACCGTGAGATTTTAGTCGGTCCGATTCTGACATACCACACCACCGCAACCTTTTTGGTGGGGTGACGGCCGACACGTAAAAAATACTTCAACATACCACGGCAGCATAAATCATCTACCGAAGATACACTGAACTACGGAGTAACGTACTGTACGAAGAAGTTACCAATCCTGCATCGCGCAATAAAAGTTCTCGCACCGATTAACATATATACAACTTCCCAACATCAATCGTGGGGTAGTGACCCGCCAGGCATGGTCATCTCGCCTGGTCGTAGGATCCTCCCTTAGTGTTGAAGGGGCAAGATGACACCCGTTCCTCAACAGTTTCAACTTTCCTTCTCTTTGCAGTGATGTTAGCCTGCGTAATTTGCTCCCTTAGTAGCCTCTTACAATATACATAGGATAAGTACGGGTGATCCGTATACTTAATCCGTCACGGACATGGACAAGGTCTAACAATTAAATATTTCATATCTGTAAGTTTTCACTTTTGAATAGTAGTTTAGATCAGTATCTTGCTGACTGATACAATTTATTTCGTCGCGATAGAAATAAGTAACCGAGAGCTATTGCAAATTTGTCGCTAACTTCTGTTGACTATAAGTCGAGCTGAATGTAAAGGTTTGTAAGATGTTCCTTTGTGTCTTTATGACATCTCGTGGCGTAATCAAAGAAGAAATTTAAATTTAATCACCGAAGTAATCAAGGTGATGAAATCGCCAAAAATTCTGCAGTTAATTAGTTTGACAAACAATTTTATTGAAACTCATTAAACTTCTAAGAAAGAAATTTTAAATAATGAGATTGAGTTGTGCTTTCATGCCACTGGACTTATTAATTAGTTTCACAATATTTTCTTACTATTACTTTAATATTAGTGGTCACAAAAAACATTGAAATAACTGTTTCAAAGACACTCAGTCTCATGATTCACTTTATGGATCACACAAATAGTGTCCCGTGTGGGACTTAATCTTCTAACACTAATGGAACCAAGTAATAATTATTTCTACGATGATTTATGTGGTCCTACTACATGAGGGAATAGAGATGGGTAAAGTATGTAGAAATAATACAAAAAAGTATGTAGAAAAACAACTACAGACTATAGTCTACAAAGCTTTCATTAAAGAAATTTAAGTTATTATGATTTAGTCGACTACCGTTAAAAAAATTAACGACTGCCACTCCTCAAAATGACAAATAGTGTTAATACAGCATTTAATACTCAAGCATCGTTTATTATTGACCATCGGACGAAACGGTTGCAGGAAGTTATTAGTACTCTGATGCGCAGAATTGTCTTTCAGCTCAGCGTTTGTAAATAAGTCGGTAGTGTGTTCCTTAGTGGTTTCTTGTGACATGTTCATATATGAACGAACTTAATCCTCTTTTGTAAGCATAAAGAACCATGAACAGTCAGTGCACTAGCGCATTACACAGACTAAACAATTAAATCCATTGAAATGTAGACTTTATGCGTTACGTTATAGAGTACTTCTAGGAAGGTTATAAGGTTTGTACTGTATCCGTTAACTTACATAATCACTGCTGATAATGAGAGTTAAACGTAAATGACAACAAAACCAATTACGTTAGATCATTTAATACAATTATTTTAAATCGAGTCACTTTAGATGTACTGAACCATAAAGGGATAAAAGTTAATGAACTTTAATTGTGTACACGAGCAGGCACCATAGACTAAAATATTTTCAATTTGAACGAATGTTTAAATTGACGCAAATAATATGACAGCTGCATTTAATAATAATTGGTTTAGTTATATACATGAAGTGAATTTAATGATGCGTTTACTATGCAAAGAACAAAGTAAACACCAAGGAAGAAGCCATGTTGCAAAAAGATCGAAAAATTACCCTTACTTTAGCGAAAAGCAGCTAAAGCTAGGTACAAGCAAGCGGACTGCCAAATTATAATGAAATGGTCGAGATAACACACCAGCGATGTAAAAACACCCTTAAATTTAACTAAAACCAAAAGGGGATGTTTCGCTACTTCAATTTGCATGGCAAGGGTGAGGTGTACGCATAAGTTATTAAGTTAAATTAACTCAAGAAACTGTTATTTTATTCAGGTCGTCTTTCCACAGAATTAGGAAGTTGTTAAAATATTTAATCTATAATGCTGTTGTAATATTTATGTATATGAAAGTATCGTATTGTCAATTTCAACTAAAATAGACGGTAGGTATTCAAAGTTTAAAGTCTATATATCTACGTGCAGTATAATATATAAATTTATTGAGCTGAAGCTAAGTTCATAAAACATCTAAAACTATTTTCATTAGTCGAAGAACGTGTATCTCTAATTAAATTGATGACTGACTACACTAGAAATTACGGCACTTTAATCAAAATTTGGCCTTCTTAAAATGTTAATAAATTTAAATTGTGGCCTTGTAACATTACCGAACTTCACGGTATTGCATCATAAATTAAAAAAAATATACTACTATCGCAGTCCACTGCTGGACATAGGCCTCTCCAATTTCACGCCACTTAGTTCGATCTATGGCTTCTCGCATCCAACTAGCCGTCTTGCGCAAATTATCGCTCCACCTAGCCTATGGACGTCCTACACTACGTTTGCCGAGACGCGGTCTCCACTCAAGAACTCGTTTGCCCCAACGGTTGTCGGTTCTTCGGCAAATGTGGCCAGCCCACTTCCACTTCAGCTTGCTAATCCTGTGGGCTCATTTCAGCTTGCTAATCCTGTGGGCTATGTCAATGACCCTGGTTCTTTGTCGGATCACCTCGTTTCTGATGCGATCCCACATTTACTACAGGGTTTCACCTAATTTTCAACGCAATTTCAGAGCAATCTAGAACTGAAGAATCTTCTCTGCGTTGAATGTACTAATCAATAGTAATAGTCCCCAACCCGCACTTGACCGGCGTGGGGACGTATGGCCTTAACCCTCTCCTGAGTGGAGACCCGAGCCCGGCAGTGGGACGTTATGGGTTGTTAATGATTGATGATCAATAGTAATAAGACTTATATTTGATATTCTGTATAAAAATAAATACAATATTTTGTGTAAATAACCGAGTATTAATGAAATACCAAATTATAAATCATAATTATAAACGAATAGGATGTAAATAAGGATAACTGGTACAATAATGCCGATAACTAACAAGCTATATTGCTAAATACTCTTAAAGCTATATACAGATTAAATGGATTTTAGAGGTGAACAAGATATGTGAGTATTACATAAAACCATTAGGACTTAACAAAAACTTTCATTTTTATCACGTGATTGAAAGTCTTGCCCGTATCTAATGTCACGTATTAGTTTGAAATATATACCTTCTGTACGTAACTAACGCGAGACGGAGATGTCACAATCACATTCCCCTTTCAAGTTATTTTTTTTCAAGTAGGATGTGCCTTTCAATAAATATACAGATAAAGATCGAATATATTGTTTAATTTATCATACATTTTTTTTAGAAAAGTTTGGGTTCTCAATTTAATATCTCAAAAACTATTACACGCTTTATTTAACACGTCTTTTATTTATGATGTGTAGAAAGAAAAAATCTAAAAGGTATTATACTTTAATATTTGTTAAATTACTTCTAATACCTTTTTTTATGTATTAATCTGCCAAAATGACTACTCTGCCTGATAGAAAGTATGAGCAGAATCCAAGATTGGTGGTCACCATACTCATTGCGAACGCAGACAATGCAACACCGCAGCATGGTAGCCTAGAGCCAGTGTGGGTCACCACCCACACTGGCTCTAGGCTGAAATTATCATTTATCCTCCTTCATCATTGGGCCTTCGGTCCCGTATTCACCAACGAAACACGACAGCACAAACGCTGTCATTTTACATTTTACAAAATCCATTAAAAACGACATCGAAACAAAAGAAACCACAAATCACGGTTTGAAAAAGCACCCTATCTATCATTAACGTCAAACATCTATCAATTGATCACCGCACAAATAGGTTACAAATAATCTCTAAACATGGCGCTTAAGTCATGCCGCAAATCCGATTTAGAAAATCATCTACTCATAAAATGTAGTACGTAGATATAAGACTATATTAACTGAGAAATAACATTAATCTGATTCTGGTTTCGTCAGTCATTGGCATTAATTGGTTTCGGTATCGAAAAAAATATCAGTGCATGGTAGCTTGCGGGCACGGGCGGGCGTTCCGTCCGTTCGTTACAATATATGGTTTAAGCTCTGTGTATATTTCGGGGGCGCAGACGTGGTGTATCTCATTGAAAACAAGCCCTACCACCACAAGCCGGCCAATTGAATAGTGCTATGTGCGTTGATCAGTCGCGTTTGCCCCACCGTACCTCATCGCCGCCCGCGCCGCTCGCCAATCAAAATGACATTCTCAATACATTGACGTTAAATTAAAAAAACATTCAACATGTGTTGTGCCAGGTACATTAATTACCTGTTCCGTAGTGTTGTGAAATACACATGTGGATTAGCAAGCCGCGAAAGTAAGTACAACTTGCGTCGATGGTTCGCCACGCATGAAACAAGGAGATGTGTTCCCGACTCAAAGTTAAAACCGATAACGCTCTGTGCTCTCAGTTACTTTTATGTGGCTACAAAATTCATTGCACCTTATCAGCAACGGTGGTTCATTAACTTCATTGTTTTGTTAATGCTTGAGTGTATCTCTTTATTCCGTCACTTGCTGAATAACAAAACTATCTAAAATTGCAAAATACCTTAATTTGTAGTGTGAACAAGCGCCTTTAATGCTCAATGGCAACACGTCTACACTTTCTAGAATGTTACCATGACTTAATTTGTAAACGTAGACATGAATAGGATAGAAAATTACTCATTTCATTTAATTATTTGTCTTTTATATCTAAAAATATGCGATTATGTTTGAAAACAATGACTAACAGCTGTTCCGGTACACAAACTCACGCTACCCGAAACATCTTTTTTGACGAAACATCTTTTTGCATAAATTTATAATGAGTTAAAGTTTAAACTGTATAAATAAACATTTTCTTCATATGTTTAATTAGCACACTCGATCATTTCTTATCGTTTGGTATTGGTAATAAACAAAAATTCCACTATATAGAAACTCATCAACATCACGTAAAATGCATTCAAATGATGTAAAAGAGTAGTTAGTAGTCACATGACTCAGTCGTTACTGCAATCCATTATAATAAAAATTATTTATCAGCCATAGAATAAATATAACCAATACAATAGTGCATAAACTTTTTGAGTATTACATATGGAAATTAAAGGTTATATTTTTCTCACGTTAAACGAGTAACCGTTTCTGAATATAAATTACTATCGTCCACCTGAATATGAAGGAATAAAGTCATTAACTGTTTAACATTATTAATATTACAATCTCTCAAATAACGTCCCATGCGGGCTATATTATACCTACCCTCACTACAAAATTCACTACTTAATTTCTACGTTTCAGCTTTGAATTCATCAATCATAGACTTCCTCGGTCTTCATTTATTTAGCTCCGAATTTTTTGTTTTCTTCATTTTTATCTTCTTACTCTCATTCATCATCAATTTAATTTCTTTGTTGACGATTTCGTTCTTCATTTATAGTTAATCATCAACAAGTATGATGAGATATTTATGATGAAATATATTAAACGAGGCGCTCATAGTCCAGTTGCACTCGGTGATTAGAAACAATCATCATGGGTAAGCAATGACGGCGCGATCAGCACCTGGATGGGTGATTGCTAGTGGCACGATTCCATAAGCGTCACCGTGATTCGAAGGTCACGTTAAGCAGCCGGCCCGGTTGATAACATAAGATAACGTCGTGAAGCTTAGTTGGAGGCCTTTGGGCGGCTTAAAATCATTCAATGGTAAGATTACGTAGCCACAACGTTGACTTACCAGTCCTCAACCCGCACTCGGCCAACGTGGAGAGGTATGGCCTTCACCCTCTCCTGAGATGAGACCCGAGCCCAGCGCTCATTATGTGGGACATTATGGGTTGTTGATGATGATTGATGATATTAATTTTACCACTTTATTTTGCCCACACCTCCATTTGCGTTTTATTATTCTTGTATCCAGGATCAAAAATAGCCTATCTACTATTTATATATATAGTAAATCCCTCTGACAAATTTCATCATAATCCATTTAGCTATTTTAGCGTGATTGAGTAACAAAGGCCTACACATTCAACTTTCTCTTTCTTAATGTATTTAGTATTGAGGTGACAGTTTTATTTGAAGCTACATATTGTGTGCTAAGCTTTGTCTATTATTTTATTGCTTTAATCGTACTAGTGCGTAGGTATTACTTGGTTGTGATTAGATGTCTCGCTGCTGATTAGCCGTATTAATTACGTTCTCTGTTTAAAGAAGCAATAGTCCGTAAGTATAATACGTAAATGAATAATGAAGTCACTCGGAGAGCTTCTCATAACAACCATTTAAAATTATAAATAAAATGTAAGAGGAAACTGTTGCAATCAATTATCATGTTATTCCTTCTAACGAAGAAGGCGTAGGTCATAATGACGCACTCATTACAGAGACATATTTACAAACATTACATTCTGTGTTATTGTAAAATATATTATTAATTGGTGTCGATTAGTCTTATTTATTACTTATAAGTTAACTTGTCAAACATACACAGTGAGTCAGAGTGCAACGTTCTTTTTTTTTAATTACGTCCGCGGTCAACTGGCATAAGAACGCCAAGGTTCTTAGCACTAAAGGAATTTGAACCGTACTCAATACAGCGTAATGTAAAACATCTAGTTCAAATCACAGTCAAACATTAATTAATACTTACTCGAAGAAGTCACGTGAATCGTGCACCAAAAATAAATAAAGTGCATAAATCTAGCGTGTCAATTTTTATTTTCAATTGAACGAATAAGCCCGTGACCTTGACACGACGGCCAAACATTATCCTTTTGTCTCAATTGGTCGGTAATTGCTGGGGACGTCTTCAGCTCGGTGCTATTCTCAGATACAATTTGCACTTACCCACTATAGTCAAATAGCGCCTTAAGTGTGGCTCCAGTTAAAAGCTTAATTCTATCATTAAAGAGGACGTATAAGATGAAAATTTTAGTCACGATCCTCCTACTTGAAATTAAGAAAATTGTAGAGAATGTTTTGGTTTGGACAAAAGCACCTTAATACAAAAAATTAAACCGAAGAACGTCTTAATATTATATCTCCAGTAATATAATAAACGTTTGAATATTCCCTATAATTTATTGATATGTGAAATAAAATAAATGATCAAATACAAGAGCGATAACGTCATACCAATAATATAGGATCCGAATGTATATAACTGTACTTTTATTTCAGGTAAAATCAAAAGCCAAAATAACATTAGTCAATTATACTTAGTCATTGGGATTAAATAAATAAAACCTTAGTTCAAATATATTGTGTAAATTATAAAGGAGTAGATGTGTATTCCGTCGTGTTGTACCTGATCTGTGTTTTATGTGATGTGCTTAAGAACTGCATGGATCCGTTCGTGGGGTATATATCTAACTAACCGCTAACCACAAAGGTCACGTTCTCTCAGAAGTGTTTAACATAAAAATGCCTAAAGGTAAGTGCTACGAACACTGAAAAATCAATGAGATACCTATGATATTTCTAAGAAGTTTGTATTCGTACATGGTCACAGAAATCCTACTATTATATCTAATTGTGAAACCCTTAAAGTGATCTCAAGCAAACTTTTGGTTGGCTTATTTTAATTCTAAATAACTGACAAAGTATTGTAAGTAATTCCTTTATTATGATCATGTAGTTAGTAAAAGAAACTATACGTGAAAGCATGAAGTATTTTTACTCTAATTATTTTTCAGATAGCAGAAAACCCTGCACTATAAGTTATTATTATATTTTATCAGCAAATATATTTTAAATTGATAATTGTTGATCTAATATTTTGATAGCATTTTAATTATTTAATTAAATCATTACTATTAAAATGATAAATATGTTTATGTTTCATTCATTACTTAGGCAATAAAATATTTGAGGATTTTGTAACTTAGTTTTCAATATGAACTGTATTCTTTTTGGGGCCCGTGGTTTTTTTGTTACGTGTATTTCAATAATAAATTATGGCAATATTTAAATGTCGAAGAAGAAGGTAGAAACAGGGCTGATCTCGATAATGCTAACCCATTTTGATATGACATAGAATTACGCTTTAAAGCGTGTCTTATAATTTCTTATTAATATTTTTTGTCGGCCCTTCGGGGGACCGGCAGGAGGATGAGGGAGGGGTTGAGATATAGGCCTCCGGTATCCTCACCCACTCGGTGAAACACAACGCAAACGCTATTTCACACCGGTTTTCTGTGAGGGCGTGGTATCACTCCGCTCGAGCCGGCGCTTTCATGCCGAAGCGTGGCTCTCAAATGTTAATCCGTTACATAAGTCATAGTAAATTTGAGTTTGTAATATTTGAAAGATCTTGTCATTTTATATTTCATACTCAAGGTTAAAGTATTGCATTAAGATAAGGCAAAAACCATTCCATTGTATTGCCACGTATTCCGATTCCATTTAATTTATTTAATACGATTTTCTATCATTCCCAATGTCTATCTTCCCTGCTCGTGTCGAAAAGCTACCTATTGCTTTCCTATCATTTATGATATCCAAGATTTATTGTGTGTATCGCCATTGTTATGGATCTGTCTTCTAAGTCCGTATAAGCTTCATAAGTTGTTAAATGTATTTTTATTAAATATTGTGAAATAAGTTTACCAGTTTGTTACTAATGAATTCCTTTATCATTCCATTGTGATTATTGTTTACTTTATAATATATTATGAAGAAAAGTATTATTGAAGCATTTGAAAAAGTTTGATGTTTCAAATATTTTGCGAGGTTGAAAGTTTAAGGCTGGTTTTTACTTGGCTTTAATTTTGAGGTCTTTTAACCAAATGCGATACTTGTTGGTTCTGTTTTTTTTTCAATATGAGATACTGAAATCTATTTTACATATTTGAAAAAGTCAAGGGTAGAAATGTAATTAATTGTTTACAACTCAACATATTTCATAGTAGTTCTATTTAAAAGCTTAGTGAGTTTTGAATTGTTTCATGACTTTCGTTTGTTAAAATAGCTAGTGCACGCGGCTTTTCTCGCGTGATTAGTTCTTATTGCCAAAAAACAGTCATTTCGTCCCTTAATATATCCCCATATGAATGAAGTTCTCACAAATTGTTTCTTAAAAAGTGCTAAAAGTAGATAAAGCTTTAACTTTCAAAATTTGATGTGAGGCCCTTTGGTTTAGTTTAGGCCCTGTGTTGATGAATCACTGAGTTTGGGCAAGTAATTTAATATGTATAATGCTAATACTGCGGTATTGTAAATATCAATGATGTGCAAATGTCTTTATTGCACACCACTGCAGTACAAATTTCGCACATACATAGACGTAAATAAATTATGCGAGTTTGTGTTTTGTAAATCTACGCCTGTTGTGTATTATTCCCTGATGTGGAGCTCACATGTTCGCAGCTGTGACATCACCGCCGATAAACTGTATCATCAACTCATTCCAAGGCTGACAATAATGAACAAATAGAACTTTGAAACTTACAACAAAATGCAGCAGATAAACTTGAACAAAGTGTTACTATAACCTTATAAAAAAATCAATGTTGTGGGACTGTTTCGTTGTCTTTCCGTGTGTAAGTACTTAAGCTACCTCCTCCCCATTTTCGGCACCATGACTGTAACCCCTCTATCTCTTTAGACTCCTCGCTAGGTGGCGGTAGCCATTTACCATCAGAAGACTGATCTGCTCGTACATATACGTGAAGGAAAATCTTTGTACCCTCTTTTACGAAAATTATGTTAACGGAGGTATGAAATTTGGCACAGTATTGGTCTATATGAAAAAGAGGTACCGAAAGCTAAAAAATACATGAATAAGGAAAGCTAAAAAATACATTTAAATTATGGTCTAAATTCAACCAATGGGTGACCACTAGTAACTCACAATTCAGCTGTTTCATAAACATTAATTTTGAGTAAAATTTTCCGTTTAATTAAAATACAACGTATAAAGCATTCCGTAACAAATAATATTTGAAACATCTATAAATCTGAGTCGTGTTTATTGTTTCAGCGTTAATGAATCATTATTAGTTAGAACATCTCTTGTTTCATCTTTTCAGCTCTCGGGCTTGGTACTCTTGTAAGGTCAAATCTGCAAACAATACATCCCCATTGTTATTAAACATTTTGTTAAATATTTATGTAGTATTTTCATTATAATTTAACAAGCGAAGATAAATTGTATAAATTAAAAAGAAATCTCTACTTTTGCGTGTCTTTACATAAATGTGTATTTATATCTCATTTTATAAGAATAAAAGAAAAAAAATGTGCAAACTCAATCAAAAATTGGTGCATATTATTTATTTTGCATTTGTAATGCTAGCTTGTTTTTTTTTTAATTACAAAAAATTGTTATGCTTTAGTTCACTCAATTTTCAACGCGTAATTTTTATCTTTTAATGGTCATTTTAATTTATTGTTTTTCTTCATAATTTTTTCTTGTGTGGAATCTCAGGCTACATTTAGTTCAACTACTTAAAGTTAGTAATCCTTGGTGAAAGATTCATTTTAATTCTGCGTAGTAATTACTATAAAAGTGACCACAATATATTAGCAGTTAAAACTTTAAGAACAGAAGAACTTGACTATTTCATGCAGCAAGTAACCATTACAATATTAAGACAGCGATATTACTCATGGCCCCGATTGATTGGCTGTCTCCAGTTACAATGTTGTCGCCACTTGAATCAATGGAGTGCCATTGGTTCATTGTTTAATCGTCTGTTTTATCAGCTTTAATGAACATACTCGAGAGCTTGCGCATGCTGCTTGTTAAGGCATCCAAGTATGATTAACATTGGACCTATGCTACCCATATCGTTTGTGCATTTTCTTTCTCTTTAAAGAAAGTATTTATGCTTATCCTGACAACCAAAGGGATATATCTACGTTAATTTCATTCATGTTCAGAGATAACATGCGTAGGTTTCCAATATACCTTTCGTATTTTTTCTTTCTTGGCCATTCTGCCATCTGTTCCAATATCTCGTTTAATTTAGTCAAAAAGCACACACAGTATAACCAAATCCGAACGTTTGCTTTGGTTTGACCTTTGAACATAGTCATTGTTATTTTTATGAAACGATATAACGGCTCTTTGTGTTCCAATTGAGTGTAGATCGACAAACCTCGGATCGGGTTTGTCATCACGTAGCTCTGTAATCCGATTCATGTTATGCTTTCGACAAGGGGAACAATAGCATAGTTTATACTCCAATTCTCATTTTATTTATGAGTAGTTAGCTATTTTACTCACAAACATTTACGTGAAAGCGAGTGCAGTAAAATAACAATAACATTGGCAACGTTAAAGTGCCTCAGGCGTCCGGGTCCACGCTATTGTGAGCCTACACCTCGCATTGCTATTGATTTTGGAACAATGTGCACTGGCACACGTCAGTGACCCTGGCTTATTGTTGGAACATTTGAGCACACGAACACTAAATTTGTAGTTCTTTGAATAAAAAAACTGTTGAAGAATGCAGGTTTATGCACCTGTATTAGAAATATACACATTTCTTTAATTAGAATATTATAAATGTTTTTAATATTTATGTATATATATAACAACATGCAACTATTTCATAGAAATAGAAATCATTATTCAATCTATTCAGGTCTTAGACATAAACAAAGGTTTTCACAATTTCTATTTTAAGATGTTGGTATATGGTTTTGTTTGATGGGTTATAGGAGTAGGGTTGTAAAACATCTTGTTCCCGTTTTGTTTTCTGCAAAATACAACAGATAAATAATCTATATAGGTACTGGATATGCTTGCTTTCTACTTTGGTTCCCATTATTCATGGGTCTCTGTTTTTTAAATCTTTATGTCTATGAAAGCTTGTTCTCAATGAGAGTTTTGTTTACAGGCGACGCCGATATGTCGCTGAAGCAGGGCAGCGGCACCGGGAAAGTCCACTTCGGTGGTTTGGACGATGTGTCCCTGTACGGTACGCCAGTCGAACCAGCACCTCCAGCAACGGACGCCAAGCAAGGTTTCCTCCGGAATCAACTGCAGGCTCTCTTCCAACCCACCGACAACAAACTAGCCATGAAACTCTTCGGTTCTAAGAAAGCTCTGATGAAAGAGCGCATCAGGCAGAAAGCGGCTGGTCATTGGGTTATACATCCCTGCAGTAGTTTCAGGTTAGTAAATACTTTATAAAACTAAATTTCAAAATATGTTCGAACATTGTTGGCACGTAATGTCTTTAGCATACGAACACTGAATTTAACACCGCTAAACATTTGAGACTAAATACATATTGATTGCGTTCTAGAGGCAAGCGTTTGAGAATTGTAAGAGGAAGGTTGTAGACTTATAATGAGCAACATTAAAGAGGAAAAAGTACAAAACTTAGGAGAGATAGTTTAGAGAAACACAATCACACTAAGATCAACTTTGTTTACGCAGCCTTGCATTCGGACGAAATTTAATGTCAGATATTTTCAGTCTTTTAATTCTTTGACGACGGATCGTAATTTTTGATGAGTTCTGAAGCAAATGCGTTTTTCTGTACGCTTCAATGTCAAACTTTTTGTTATATTATTTTCTGCTTTTATAATTTCTTAAACAATATTTCATTTTTCCAGTCGTTTTTGCTGATTCACCATATCTTACTAATCAAACTTGTTGAAAAAGGGAAAGTTATGAACGATTCTGTTTTTATTTATACAGTATTTGGATTACCAAAAACTTTATCATTCTCATTAGTTTTCTTTTTAATCCTTTTCATAAATACCGATATCTAGACATCTTAAATCTTAATTAATACAAAAGAATATTTAAGCACGCTTTTCAGATTAACACACATAGGCGTAGAATATAAAATAATCAATTATTAAAACTGTTTAGGTAAGAATTGCTGGACATCATCAGTTTAATTTAGTAAACAACATGCATAGAGTTAAAAATGATGTAAAACAGTTACAAAAAACATTTGTAGTCCAGTTAAATTTTAACCTGCCGTAATACAAAAGTTTAAGAATTACAGTTCAAGGTATAGCGACACTGAAATAAAGCAAAGCAATCAAAACTATCAAACTTGACCGCGAGATGATCTTTTGTTATTATTAAATGACAAATATATTCTATTTTTACATTTTTAGTGTAAACTCAAAATCTCAAACTAATTTTAATAATGTTTTACCTATTTTTAATATTGACATCATTAGATAACGTTAATTAATCTTAGCTTTCATTATACTATGAACGAAACGAACATACTTAGTTAAAAATTATAATAATTTAATTTGCTTACTTATAAAATAAATCTACATATTTAATAAAACAAATTATTTGCTAAATGTTACCAGCGAAAATCTTACATATAGACATTATACTACTACTTATATAACTAGCTACGCCCCGCGATGTCACTGTGCCTAGCATACAAATTTTATCCCGATCCGTTTAGCCGTTTAACGTGAAAAAGTAACAAACAACCATACATCCATCCTTACAAACTTTCGCATTTATAATATTAGTCGGATTGCAATCTGCTGAGAAGCAAAGCTACGTTAAGCTGTTGATCGAAAATGTATCACTCGATTGAATGAATCAGTAATGCTTTGAGTAATCTACGACAATCGTAATGAAATCTTAGATGAGTGTAATGCAAACAGTACAGAGTTCGATATAAATTAACACTTTAATACCCAGTTTATTCGAAAAAAGATATGCTTGTTACAAATGTAAGTATATTTCAAAAAAATAAACCACTTTACCGAAATACTATATTTGAAAATAGATACATAGGTAGATAACCTTCACGGCATACGTTGAAAAAAACAATTAGTAAAACAAACCAAATAATATAATTGCTGATAAAAAACACTATTGACTTGGGAAATATTAGTACCATAATATATGTACCATACTCTTAAGTTATAAAATTACTACAGCCATTTATTGCATCAAATGGTGACCATAGAGGATTGTTTTAAAACTACGTGGCGATCAGTTATCCTCATTTGAAATGACATTTCTATGTTACCATAGACGCATTTTTTTTCTTTTTGTTAGCCGTTTCCCTCGATTTTTATTTTAGGCAGAGACGATCAATACATTTCATATAAATGTATTTCTATAGAACTGATTTAGATTTACAATCGAGTAAAAATAGAATTCCCTATCCGCGGAGTATTATTCACAAGCAATTCAAACTGGTGATTCATTTGATTCTTAATTTAAAAATTAAATTGCGAAAAAATATAAAAAGTATGAATTACTGAGAAGTAACTGAGGTTTTTTTACTTCTATAATTTACTTTTATTAGTTTCCTTATGTATCTAAATAGTTTCATTACTAGTGTTTTTATTAGAACTCCTCTGTGACTAGCTAATGTTTTTATATACACTGTAAGTATCATATCTGNAAGAATCCTGAACTTTTGCCAGCCCAGAAGGGGTAAAATAGGGGGTGAAAATATTTACTTCTGTGCGAGCAAAGCCGTAGGCAAAAGCTAATGTGTAAATATAACAGAAACAATTTATAAAAATGTTATAAAGCTAAGGAGTTTTTTTTTGGCTGAACGCGCTAATCTCAGGAAGTACTTACTGCTCCGATTTAAAAAAATCTTTCAAAGTTAGATTGCCCAGCTATTGAGCAAGTTTATAAGCTATATATTGTCATGATGCGACCAAAAGGAGCGGAGTATTAATGAAATATAATGCAAGAACGGGGGAAAATTAATCCTTTTGAGAGCTTCCATTGTTAACGCTACGTAAAGGGTTAAAGTTTCACAAAAACAATGTATGAAAGAATTCTTCTCCTTTAAAAATTCTAAAAAAGTCCTCGATACCATATGGCTATCTTTTATGATTGGCTTACTATAACCTTTTTTATGACTAACTATGTTTACGCTGGTATAACATCACGCTACGGTCAAAAGTAGCAGCAGAAGTGGTTGTTTTGGTCAGTTAGTATTATATAACACACACGCACACTTATTTTAGGATATCATAACATTCATAACTAACAATAGCGACTTAATTTTTATTCATAACAATTAAAAACATGTTTTGGGCATAGCGCGAGAGGTTCCATTTTGGACTATCTAAAATGAAAAGCATAACATAAACTTATCATAGATATGTTAAGAATGTACAAAAAATACACGTACATATGTGCAAAACTATACGGCATTTCTTAAGGGCCAACTCACAGTAACACACTGACAGTTTAACCCTGAAATCCCAACAGACTAACCATCTTAAGCGTCGACGGAGACTAAACACACAGTGTGTACATAGACCAATTGCTCTTTATACTACTACATAAATTGTTTGCGGCCTCTTGTTCTAAATATATTTTTTATTAAACACGTGATGTTTACAGGTGAAGTTTTAACGACGCAAGGTCGTATTTGTTTATCATAAAAGCAGTGATATTACTGAAACTAGAAACTCAACTGAGTTCCTTTTAAAGCGTCGTTTTCATACAAACATACATAACCAGTATATAAATATTTTTGTATTCATAGTTTAACAATAATATATTTTTGAGTAGTAAATAATTCTTCTATTTTTTCGGTCAATATTTACATTTAACAGTAAAATAGTACATCGTATATTAGTTTGAAACTCATCTATCACGGATTAATATAGATAAATATATTTTTTTAAATATTTTTATTGTTATCGATTATTTATTATTTCAAATGGTATTTTTTTTTACTTGTGGAAAACCCCTCGGTTCTTCACCCCCCCGGGGTTTGTGGCGGGGCGGTGTGTCGGAATCGAAACGACCAAAACCACATGGTGTGCCACTCTGCGCCTGAGACGGGAGAGATCCGGGAACCGCTTTCTTACGCGATCCGGACCAAATGGTATAGTCTAACCTCTTTAGAAGAAATAAGAATTCCCAGACAGCAATAGAGACAACTTTTAGGTAAATATAACTATACGATTGCTGCAATACAGTATATACACAATACAATGAAGTATGTACCATACTTCATTGTATTGCAGCAATCGTTATTCACTAAATAATTTTGCTAAATGAGTCGTCTGTATATTTATTATTATTCATGGTATACCTATATTATTTTTATTTTATGCTCAAAAGTGTATTTTAGGTTAATAATAACGATGAACTCACATAAATGATACTTGTGATAGAATTTACAGGCATCAATTGACGGTAAACGTGGTTGTTATTCGATGATCATTTAAAGCAACAGACCGTACGTTACAAGTGTTGAATCTGTAATTACAGCTCGGTTATTGCATTGTTAACTGAGAACGCTTTACACAATCACCCTGTGTAGATAATTTACAAGTTTTTTTTTTTGGAAATATATGCAGGATGCGGGACGCTGTAGAAATAAATCCTGTGCCTCAGATGACTTTACAAACATACATTAAAGTTCAACAATAGAATATGGATCGCAAAGTCCGAATTTAATATTCATACATTTTTTATTTCATATCTTCAGTAGTAATGATCATAAAATTAGTATATACTTACAACCGGACCCGGTAGTAGAATTAATAACTCTTCAATCTTAATTTTTATTTGATTTAGCGTACACTTTTATTCATTATATCAAATTAGGTACACACGTTTTATATTTTTGTAAATGTTTTAATAATTAACCTTAATTATTTAAAATGTGACAGTAATGTCTGATGTGGAAGAATCGCGAACATCAATGTTTATCTAACGTATGTTATCAGGGATGCGACTTCCAAAATCCTTGACAAATATTGATATAAGCATTAGGTATAGGTATATATTCATTATCAATAGGAAACAGGACGTTTATTCCCGAACAGAGGCCCCTCGCAATGACTTCACAATTTAACAGTTATTTTGACACTAGATAAGTTAAACGAATCTAAAAAGTATATATTTTACATTAAATATACAGATTAATGGTTTTTTTTTTCAAATAAATGAGTTATTTTACTTTGTTAACAATGGTTATGTATGTATATATGTATGTATGTGTGTATAATAATAAATATTTCGGACATCTCACACAACGCTAAGCAGAGCTTGTGTTATGGTTAATAAACAGCTGATTACTTTATTTAATGTCAGAAATTTTAATCACTCACGTTTAGTCTACGTATATATCACGGTAAGTGGTAAAAAATGAAAATGAGAAAATCACGTTCAACTGTTGCTATGAACGAATGCTCCTACTTCTGTTACGTTTTGCAATCTAAGACCTTTAAACGAACAACTCTTGTACCTATATAAGTATATAATCTAAATCACGAAAACAGCTCCAAAGCTCGATCATCCGGGTATTTTCAATTTAACGCCGACGAAATGCAGAAATTTCCATTCAAAGTGACCACGAATTGCAAATTAGGTGAACAACTAAGGCTCTATTACCTTAAATATTCCACAGTACAAAGGTATTTAATCCGTATACAAGCTCCCGACAAATAGAATTAGAATTCGCCTTGTAAAGGAACGTCCTCTACAGTTGCTTTGAGTATAAAATAATAATAACAACTTAATACATCTACCACGCGGCAGTCTGGCCACAAACTAGTTATGCCTATGTCATGTGGTGTTTGGCGCTGCGTTAATACTTCCCTTATTTGTTTAATTAAATAAGGATCTCCAACAAAGGATATACACAACTATACAGTATACGATAAATTACTGAAGGGGTATTATACCGGTGTACTCCTTGACTTACAGGAGGCCACAGCAAGCAAATATATATATATATATATATATATATATATATATATATATATATATATATATATATATATATACATAATAATATATAACAACTAAGCAGAGGAGTAACAAACAACAAAAAAATAAAAAGATTCAAACACATTTTTAGAAGTATAGTTATATAGTTATTAAATCACTTATTTCAATTATTGTTTTTAAGTTCGAGATAAAGTATTAAATTTATATTGTAACACGTGGATAACGTTGTAAGTTACACATTTGTATATATTTTCTTGTTAACAACAGATGTAAGATGAATGTGTATCTGTATATTCTGCCTAATGAAATAAAAAAAACCAAGAAAGATGAAATATAAACGATTAAGTAATTATGGCAGACTAAATATTTTATAGAATCTAAAAACATGGGGAATAAAAGACCTTAAAAACTTTATTCAAAATTAAACAAATTATGGGGTATTTGGCGCTTCTTGGGGGCTCGTTCACATGGTCTTCGAAAGGCAGATGATGTTGCTTTGCTGATTTCTTAATAAACGAGTATCTTTAGTAAAAAAAAAGGAAGCCGCTCCCACTGTCTGTTCGCTTAAATATATATCACTCAACGGATTTCAATGTACTTTTCAGCCTGATTGAAGAGGATTATTCGCATGAGTACATGTATATTGTAGAAAAGTATATATCTACGAGAATTTCAAAGACCTCCGTGCGAAGCTGGGCCGGGTCGCTAGTTAAAGATAAATTACACCCACACACAGAACACAATAAATTGCCGTGTTCATCATGTACGACATTAGTAGAGTGCCTCATCTGAGGTCGAAATATTCCTATTTATGTACAATATCAAATAATGGTCGCAATCACGCAATCAATGTTCCGGCTCCGTAATACCTACTGCCTGTATTACACATGACTATATCAAATTAATGTTAAATGGAACCTATATTATGGTATACGTTTTCTTCTTCTAACATTCTAGCTTTTAAAATTAAAACAAACAAGCAATAAATAGTATTATTTTTAGTACGAAAACCATGTAAACAGATTAATTGTAGTTAAAAACTGGTATTACGGCAAATTATGAGTATGGTGACCACCACTCTTGGATACTACTTATGCTTTCCATCAGGCAGCGTAGACACTTTGGCCCCATATAAATAAAACACAAATTATTTTAATAGAATAGACAGGTACATTTTACGGCCATGCTGGACTCTCAATCCCTCTGAGTCTATAGTGAAAACGGGTCACTTGATGTCTCTCTTAAACCATAATAAATTTGTGTTTTAAAATACTCTGCTCTGTTATTTATAGTTTAATCTTCTATTTATTTATTTCCTATTTCTGAATTATTTTCTAGATTTCATACATAAATAAACTAGCTGTGATCGCGACTTAGATCTTGTGGAATAGTAACTTTGGGTAACATTTTTACAACTTTATATCCACCCTTTCAAGCCCTTAGAACCTTAGAGCCTTTTTGTATTAAAAATTAGCATATGTCGTTTGTCAGGCTCTAAACCATCTGAGTTTCAAATTTCATTGAAATCGGTTCAGTAGTTTTGGCACGAAAGCGCGACAGGCAGACAGAGTTACTTACGCATAAATAATATTAGCAAGGATTAAGATAAAAGTGATTCAAAATTAGAATAAAAACTAACACAATAAATGATGTGCTCATTGTAAATATAGAGCATTTAAATATCTGTCCATTTACGTTCAGTACATAATAATAATAAACCTTTTTCTTCGCTTTTTAAATAATTCAAAAATGGAACAAAAAGTTTATATTATCAATTACTAGACACCCGTGAGACATAATCATAAAGTGAAAGGTGACACAAGAAACGATTTCTCGAATTGATTAAATTAGTTACATCAATAAGCCATTAATGAATAAATTGAAATCAAATACTAGTCATCTATCGAACGTCGTCGTCCGTGGGACAGTTTCCGCTCGAGTTACCGACACGTCACGATTAGATACAGCTGTTATAGATTGCAGCGATTCGATGCTTGATATTGAATCCGTCTAGTTAGATACGCAGTTACGTACCTAGGTAACTGTTTTATTATGTACAATCATAGTTTGTTTTTTTTATACAATTTCGACACTAGAATTCCAAATTCAAAATAAATAAATCAGATACTTTTACAAAAAATTCTATTATAAGGAAACAGGAAATTAACAATTCATTCTTATTAATCTGTGATAACAATTTTCATTATTTTAAAGTGAAACTTTTATTACATCGTCTCAAATTTTTTGGTCTGTGTATCGCATGTCGCGTGACGCGTGACAATCGGCCAGTGTCCAGTGGCCAGTCGGACGGTGTGCCAGTGCTCCACGCTAATTTGTTTGTTTTAGTCAGTGTTTAATGTAAATGTTGTTATTTATTTGCTTTATTAGATTTATTTATTTGCCTGTGAAAAAAAGTTTCACTTTTACCGTGGTTTCATAAAACCATACAATCCTTTTTTATCCTAATGCAACATTCTTTTGAAGCAAACAAGGGCTTACGCATCTTTTTGATAATGGTAAATTTATTAGTCATGGCTGTAAAAATAAAAACAGTTCAAGGCTAATAAGCAACAAATTGCTACCAGTTGAAACTACACTTTATAAAACTAATCAGCTATATTAAGAATAAACAAGTATGTACTACAATTATGTTGTTCCCTTTGGTCATAGTTTGTCATCGAAGGACTGTACTGATTAAAGTATATTAAGGCCTGGGAGACATAATTTACTCGTATTATGAAATATCTTTGTAACAAATCAAATTTATAGGGCATAGTAACTATTTATTATAGCCATTTAACGATATCACTACAATAAAACAAAAGGCTATTCCGAGAAACAAATGCTCCGTGAAAATTTGAAACACACTACAGGATGTATAACATCAATACGGCACAACACTAGTTCTATATCGTGTATCTAAAAATAAAAACTGGCGAAATAGTAGAAACTAAGTATAATCATATATTGATTGATTGAACAATGTGGTGGAATTGCTGTATTACTGACATACTTCTTAGTATTCCGTCATTCATAAACAAGTGATTAGTCATGAATGACGTATTTATTAAAAAAAACTGTCACAAAGCCTTAAATGATGTAGTAGTTACCTAGGCATAAGGAAAACCACGGACAAAATAAACATACTGAGGCTTACTAAGCACCAAGAGACTGAAAAGGCACAATAGCTTATTGAGGAAATGTAATGTGATGATGACGTTGAGTTGTACGAACTGGGGAACTGGGAAGCACCTACCCAAAGACTATAATGGACAACACAACAAAACTAAAAGTGTGTAACACTTTTATTATTAAGCCGTTTAGGTGCAGAAATTGGTACTAACCATGGTTTAGCATATGCAGGAAAGTTTCGCAGGTTAATTATAAGTATTACACAGTAATTATACTGTACCTATTGTTATCTCTCCAATCCAGCGAGATGAATATTTTCACTACATACTTCACTTAGTATAAGGTTAAACCCCGGCTACTCAAATCTACTCCCATTTCAGTCTCAATTTCTTATCCGGGGTAATCAGTATCCCTTAACTCCTTTTTATTGAGCTATGCTTCGGCATGAATGGGCTGGCTCAATCGGAGTGATACGACAGCTCCACGGAAAACCGGTGTGAAACAGCGCTTACGCTGTGTTTCACCGAGTGCGTGAATATAAAAAAGGCCCATACCCCAGCCGCTCCCTCCATCCCCCTATCCATCTCCCAAAGGCCAAAGGTGTTATGCACGGCGTTAATCGGTTACCGTCAGGCGATACATCTACTTGCTTGACCACTGTTCCATAAAAAAATTTAACGTGATTGGTATCAGGCAGGCTGCAAATCCTAAAAAACTTCTTCTGGATACACATCGTTCAAACTATAAAACTTGAAATTAGAATCAGCCAATTGATACTGAAACGCTACTAGTTGACAGTAACCGCAATCTGTGGTTGAATGAATAAATTCCTTTAGTTAAAAACTAATAACAGTCACTGGACCAGATAACTATGGTATTGCTGATTAGATACGGCAGAGAATTCGATTCTAAATAAATAAAGGTCTATCGTCCGCACACGTAGGCCCGTCCGCTAGTAATTTGGGAATACGGTAATATGAATTCCATGTACTATAAAAATTCACTTCAAAATATAATGAAAATTATAAACATGGTTATCAGGGTTAGTATTATGTAAACATGCAAGTAGAATTCTAAATGTAGATTTGATTCAGAATTATTTGATGAAGAAAACCATTGTTAGGAAGTATTAGTTTATTCAAGCCGGCTAAACACCAACCAACCTGACTTTAAAATGTTACATTTAAATTCATAAACAACCAGTACAAACACGTACAGAAACGAAATAAGAATAACCAGTACAGTCAGAGCATACCTCCATTAATAAAATCAACAAAGTAACAATGTTCATCAAAAGCTATTGGCGGAACAATGGGAAGCGTGCTCACAGCTATTATGACCATACAATACAGACAGACTGCAAATGGATACTAATAGCTGGAACGTACTAGTGCCTTTATAGACTTTGTCTAGAGCATCAAAAATCAAAATAAAATATAAGATAACAAATAAATCTAAGCCTTACTTATTTTTCTTCTTCTCTATAGCAAAATGTTCATTTTTATAAATCCAATTATAATCTTAGAATTGTTTCTACAGCTGCACAGTAACCGTCGTGGTAACATTTCTAAATAATCCAGTTCCAATATATAATGGGCTCTGTCTCGATCTGATACTTAAAAAACTCAGCAGTTTCTAGTTTCACCTATTTCTATTAAATTAAATGGTGCCAAGATATATTCACATAATTGTACAGAATTCAGTCAATGATAAAATCAAATGATTGATGAATTATTCGCCTCATCAGAGATTATTGTATATCCTAATCTTTATAATATACTTGTAAATTAATAATGTAAATTGATTATATAATGTATGGTTTAACATTAAGTAATGATTTTATATTCTTACAAAGTAAATATACTATAAGAACAAAATTTTTAAACAACTTTTCAGTAAACTTCTCAGCTTTAAAATAACTATTACTTAGAATTTTTCATGAGATATAGTTAGGAGTTTATATAAACAAAAAGGAATCATACACTTTAACTTTACTCCTACAAAGTTTTATACCAACTTGATAAAAGTATGGCATTTAAAAAGCAAATGCAAAGAACGTTCAACTGCGAAAAGAAAAGAGTTTTTCTTGTGTACAGACGTGTATTAAACACATGTGTATGAACCTATAGGAATCTAAAATAAGAATAAAACCTTCTTAAGGTTAGCAGCCTGTTTTATCAAGGGGTTCGCTGATAGAAGTGCCCGAAGGCGGTCTTTAATATAAGAAGTGGCAAACTACATACCCTCTATAAAATAATCGTCACAAAGACACCAAAAAGTTTTTACGTCGTACCTCATTGATCACTTCGTTGAACACTCAAAGCTGAAACCTAAATTTCCACGTCACAAGATGCCACTTCAAACCATCTTATACTTCATCAAGGATCTCTTTTACAGCTCCTTCAACGTAGTCATCTGTGTCAAGTCTTTTCGTCAGAAGCATGTTGGTTTTTAGGTATAACATTTTCCGATTAGTTAAACATGAAAACTGTTATGAATTAAACATCAAATCGGAAATCGTTACTAAGCTGGACTACTTAACCGCAAATTGGTTGTCACCTACCACTTGTGTGGTTCAGTTCTATCTAGCTATAACCAAATCATTATAACGTTCAAGTTCCGCTTCTGGTATATTTTCAACGTGATTGCCATTCGTGATATCTTAGAAACGAACCTGAGATGAAAATTGATTTCACTGTCGAATCAAACCGATTACGTGTGATTTACCTTATGGGATGATAGGAGTGTCATTTCAGGAAGTCTGTTCTAGAAGTATAAGGCGCGAAGGTTACTTCAATTAGATAATTGACCATTTTAATTTCAAACATGTAGCTATGATATGGCATACCTTGTCGGAAGCATGTGGACTAGTTGACTTAAAATAAACGGAGATATCATTTTTCTCCTTAATACTACGGTATTTTAGAGAGAGATCTTTTAGTTAAAGAAGTGGAACTACTGTTTTTTAACATTCACATTTCATTTGATTACTTACGAGTGATGACAATATTCTTCGCACTGTTTTAATCCAATTTTTGTTTCCTACAACTTTGAATAAAATGTCAAATGAAATGTGCATGTTAAAAAACAGTAGTTCCACTTCTTTAACTAGAAGATCCCTCTAAAATTTGCAGTTCAATTTTAAGTGGTATTCTTGTCGTTGCTCCGTCAGTATTTTTTTTAATTAACTGATGAAAGCAAGCCTTATTTGATGCAAAATTGTAGATTATGAAATTAATCTGATCGTATTTCAATGACATCTTAAGCCGAAATAGCCGTAATTAAGTACGCTGTAATAAAAATAGTAAATAAACATTTTTAATGGCGGCCCTGGATTTGGGCCCTGAAGGATCAGCTCAACCGAGGTCATTAACGAGTAATTATCACTTCAAAGTCTCTCTTGATAGTTATATCGTATTTTAAGTAATTTAATGGCAACCGCGTATACACAAATACATTTTAAACGACTATAAAATGAGATCGTAATTTTAAAACAAGCTAGTGTCGTTACTTTATGAATTAGCTTCAATAACTTTACTGTCGTACTGTCTGTCGACTGTCTTGCGCACTTCGTTGATGAGATGAGACGAACGGAAATAATAGGATTGGGACGAAGTATTTTGATTACGATATTCATTTACCATAATTGTATATTGCTGTATTTTTCTTAGTTTTACTTTCTCCTAATACATTAGGTGAAGTTGAACTTAATATGAGTATTTTCTTCTGACGAACCTTTGGGTGATGCAAAGCTGTGTGGCAGATTTACATATTATTGTCGAACTTATAGTTTCTCCTAGCTATTCCTGTTTTGTACTCATGCGGTGACACCCGCATACAGTGCCATTTATCGAAGTGACACCAAACTACGGAGTAACTGCTTATCCTGTAACGCGATACAAACATTCTCGCGCCGATCAGCATATATACAACTTCCCAACATCAACCGTTCAACACCGAGCGTGTTCATCTCACCCGATCGAAGGATACTCCCTTTATATTGGAAGTATCCCTCCAACACAAAGGACTGCACGTTCCTCTACAATTACTTCTTCGCTCCTGAGGGTGATGATGATGACAATGTTTAACATCCTTATTCACAGCCGCCTCTTCATTCCAGTTCAAATAAAATAAAGCACACAAATTCGATATTTCATTGAATTACTTAACGAAATAAAAAACACGATGATTCATGAAAAATAATGGAATCCAGGCCTGTTTCGGACAAAATGTATGGAGTGCCGAATGATATCTCATGTGCTATTTTATTACTGGCTTACTATACTATTTGTATAACATACAAAAATAATGATAATGTTTTAGATTTACATAAAAATCGGTTTGTTTTTTTATGGAAAGGGGGCAAACGAGCAGACGTATCGCCTGATGGTAAGCGATTACCGCTGCCCATGGACACCTGAAACACCAGAGACGTCACAAGTGCGTTGCCGGCCTTGAGGGACAGGGAGGGGGATGATGGGAAGGGTTGGATTATGGGCCTCCGGTATCCTCACTCATTTGGTAAAGAGCGCAGGCGCTGTTTCACACCGGTTTTCTGTGAGGCTGTGGTATCACTCCGGTCGAGCCGGCCCATGTATGCCGAAGCATGGCTCTCCTAAGGTGAAAACATGATATATTGATTTCGAGATCTCGTTTAGAAAGAAATTGAAATCTCGTTCGGATTATAACTATAAAATATCTTACACACGACTGTATGATATTCAACTAGGCAGATTTTGCACTATGGAAACCAGCTTGTTAATGAACATACTTATATATTCCTATAAATACACACATTATAGATAATTTATACTCAGACACCGAACAAATTATTTCGAATCGAGCCCACAACCTCTGGCTTAACAGTCAGATTCGCTAACCACTAGACCAAAAGGTCCGTCGAAAGGGAAAGCTTGTATTTCTATGTGTGTGTGTGTGTGTGTGTGTGTGTGTGTGTGAACCTGTAAAAGCAATAAAATGCAATATATCGTTGCAATAGAATATGTGAATCAAGGGCAATATGTAATAACAAATGGCAATACTAGGAAATGAAGAAATTGCTTATCGATATTGTTTCCTATAACGCTCATATCGCGGCCAATGTTTTATAAACATTAGCCGTGCGAGAAGCATGGACAATGGGAGCACTGTGATTGAACAACAAAGGCCACAGCTAATGCATTATCATTGTCGACCGTTTTATCCTCTCAAAACTTCAAAATAACATTTTATAATTATGTCTTGTTTAATATTACACACATCAACGAATCATTCTCATGCTGCAAGCTGAATAACTAGATAAAATACGGTTCACCTATTTAAAAATATGAGAGCAGGTTAACTGACGAAATCCAAAGCTTTCCGCCATGCTTGTTTTCCTCAGTACACTTATTTTAAGACTCTTCATGTCTTGACTCTCTAGAAGAAACTCTAACCAAAAAGGTAGACACACTCTTCTGAATTTCATTCAAATCAGTCCACCTGTTTAAACATGAAGGATAACAAACATACTAACTCACATATACACAGTTTTATAAATATTCACTTGTATATAAATATAATCAATAACAAATGAAATAATTTAACATGAATACTCTGAAGTGTATGTATGTTTTCTTATAATTTGTTTAAGAACGCACATGACCGCAAAGAAGAATGAAGAAATGATGCGTGATTATGCAAATTTATCAAGTCTTATATAAGTATACAGTATCTTAATGACCGAGCAATGCTAATGGTATGGCTAGATCGATTAATCGCCCCCAAAACCCTTAAGACCCTGCATACAACATTTTTCTATTAGTGAAAATTTATGGTTTTCGAGATTCAGATAACATTATAATTAACATTATACAATAATTGCTCGTTTAAAGGTATTAGATACACAATGCACTTTTAAAACGACGTGATGCTATGTTAATAACCTGCTTTGACTACACGATTTGATACACGAAATGCTTTGACTACACGATTGGCCTAGTGGTTTAAGTGGTCGCCTCACCACTTCCTACTGCGCCAAGTGTTGTGGGTTCAAATCCTACATGGGACAACACTTTGTGTGATCCATAAATTGTTGTTCTAAGTCTGGGTGTACTTTGTGTCCGTTTCATGTATGTTTGTAAAGATCCCCGCGACACAGGAATGTATATTCCTAATGCGGGAGTTGTAAAAAAAAAAAAGAAAGAAAAAGAAGAAAAAAAAAAGAATAACTTTATCTACCTTAATGACGTCGTCATAAAATAGAGATCGACGTTTCTACAGCAAAAACTTATTTCCAGAGCTTTGACTGGTTATTCTACTGTAGGTACATAGTACAACTAGTCAAAGCTCTGGAAATAAAAACGACAAGGTTGTCGTCTCTCATTATAAAAGTAAAATAGTTGTAGTTGATTGAAATACTTTTTTGTGTATACTATAGTTAGTACATTAACGCGCTTTAATGAATCAACCAATCGCAGTCCACTGCTAAACGAAGGTCTTCCCTAAGGAGTTCCATCTATCCCGGTCTTGGGTAGTCCGCATCCATCCGCTGCCAGCCACTTTGTTCAAATCGTCAGTCTCTCGTGTTGCAGGATGCCACTATTCATTTATTGAGAAAACATTATTCATTTATACTTTATGAAGGCATCATTTACTGATTAAGAATTTGTTTAAAATTAAATTGATTGTTGTCATCAACAAAAGATATAACGCTATAAGGATTCGAATAATACTAAAAATGTAATAACAAAAAGATTTCAGCGTTAAAATATATGCGATTTACATACTTATGCGTTTTTAGACCGAGATTACGCAAACGAGGATTTTAAGAAAGTGGGTGGCAGTGGACAGTGTGGACTGCCCATCCTTGGGATGAACCTGCGTTGAGTAATGAACGGTGGTCGATAAATACAACCGTCTAAATAAAAATATTGCATAGAGTATATAAGGTGACAGAATTTTTTTAAAGTTCGTCTTGCAGCCGATTAATACGCGGCCACGTTTACCCGCTTCTTAAGCTACGAAAGCAAGAAATTTGATCGATACTCTGCGAAATTGAGGCGGAAAATAACAATGAAATATTAAAATTATTGTTTTTTGTTTTAACAATAGGTGGAAAGAAGTTCAAGGAAATCGGGGGTAACCCCACACAACAACACTTATTCAAATAAATGTTATTTACATATTCCATATTAAAAAATGTTAACAAAAACCGATTTCAAGAATTGGACCAAATTGAAATGGGTCCTTGTGTAGCACCAGCTTTCAAATAAAAAAGATTCATCGAAATCAGTTTGCGTGATATTGAGATATTCGTCAATTTTACTTAATGCAAATTGAAGCCTATCAAATTGAAGGTTTTCTCATTGATGGGATTTTCAGAACTGGACTACTACTTACTACTACTCATTAAAATGAGACCACAGGGAAAGCAGCAGTTATTCAATTAAAAAAATAATCATCAAAATCGGTTCACTCAGTGAAAAGTTCTGAGGTAACAAACATGAAAAAATACAGTCGAATTGATAACCTCCTTCTTTTTTTTGAAGTCGTTTTAAAATACTTCTTCTTTATATTTGAGAAAAATGAGATAATCAATATTAAAAGAGTTAAAATACTCAAATTTAAGCAAGCAAGCAAAGTGAAACACAAGGATATAGTCAAATGTGTGCATGATAATTAAAGATTATTTGTCACTTAGAACTTGAAAGAGAAAAAAGAGTGAAAGTAATTGACTATTAAGTACCATAGTCTTCTTCCCTGTCTCAATGTTGAGTAGGTAATCAGCTAATTACAATGCTCCACGTTATGTTGATGTGAAGAAGCTGTAACAACCAATAAAATGATTACCTGTACTATATGATATCTATGTATGTTATTCATAATTAACTGACAACTAACATCGTTCAAGACAAACACTTTAAACAATAAAATCTATGCAACAAAAATGTTCAGCGTTATAAGATTGAATACGAAGAACATTGAAGAAAATGAGCTTGGAAGCGGTACTATAAGGATCGGCCATTAAACGTTCGTATACTGCCCAGTAATGTAGTCGTTGCGCTGACGTATTAAGCAGAAGGCTGGCAGAAGAAATAAAGGATAATTTATATGAAGTTTAAAATGCGGCAAGCGGTTTCATTTCGAGGCGTTTTGATCGTTTGAAATCCTACCATAACTTTAAAGCACATTTAATATAATAAATGCCACCAAAATAAAAATATAGTAATACAAAATTTCAATAAAAAAGACGACCTCAAGAACTGGACCAAATTTAAATGGGTCCACACGGGAAGCACTAGCTTTAAATAAAAAAAGATTCATCGAAATCGGTTGGCGTGATATGTCACGCATATCTTAATGCAAATTGAAGACTTATATGGTTTTCTCAGAGATGAAATTGTGAGAACAGGACCAAATTGAAATAGGACCACGCGGAAAGCACCAGATTTCAAATAAAAAAAAGAATCATTAAAATCGCTTCACCCTTTTTTTATCTTCCAACACGTGGTGGCCACTCTGGACCTTTTTCATATTTAATTTTTACGTACTTGTTTTGTACAGAGACTTTACAATAATTCGACATAAAAGAATGCCATTTGTAACCAAGTTCAATAAGTATCAGGCCGAAAAATAAAGTATATCGAATCAAAAACATTAAAATAAATATAATAAAAATATTGAAATAATTAAAAATGGCATTTTATAAAAATATAACACGAGTCTCCTCAGACTGACCTGCAGGTAATCGTAGTCAACGTGACTGGTGCGTCATTTTACTATTAATATCCGGTGTTCGATTCTACATCCGGTTACCTGTGCTTCACTAATCAATATTTGTAAAAATAAAACTTCAAATATTTTTTCAGAAGTTGCTATTTTAAACTAAAAACGGTTCAATTTGTTTAATAGAGATTGGAATCTTTTAAAAATCTCTCTATAAAACCTACCACACTTTATAATTTATGCTTTCGATTGTCGACATTTGGTGAAACTTGTTAAAGTAAATTCTTGAATTTAAAATCACTTGTATATTTTCCACTATTCATATATATGAGTTTTTTGACTGCACGGTTGGTTTGACGGTTGGTTGGTTTAAACGGACGCCCTCTCTACTGCGCTTAGTGTTGTGGATTCAAACCATGAGTGGAAGAAAGCCTAAAATAATGTTAAAAGTACAAGTGAGTTCAATTTTAAAAATGTACCTACCTAAATAACTTATTAATTATCTATGCGATGATAAAAGGGCTTTAAAGTACTTATACCGGTTAACTATTTCATCAAATTCTTAATTTAAAATCTGACAAAGAAAAATTAACTCCTAAACCTAGATATTAATAAAAATTCTTGATAATAAATATTGATAGGCCCATAAAAACACTAAATACTTTGCTTTTATAGTACAGATGTTCAATACTTATTTCTATTATGAATTTATTTTCACGCGAATAAACAATTAACATTCAATTACCGTTTTGTTTACAAATCAATATGGTTATGAGAACGAAAAATAGATAAGATATAGACTTACTTTTTTTGCTTTAAGTAACAATTTCCAAAAATATATACACCAGTAGTAACTTATTTACTAATTATTCTGACATTCTTTTGAGCCGACTAGTTAGTAGACTAGTTATTGATTTATTATATCTAGAGATTTCCAACAAATGGGGCTACCGCAATGTCACTTCTTCTCAGAAGAACCAAGTTAAAATGGGCAAGTACACTACGAACTCCATTTACTATGTGTAGCGTTTGAAACCAAAATTAAATATAATAAACATTCACAGTCTCTGCCTTAAACATCCTGAGAAAGATTAGTAGTCCTCCGAGGATTTGTTCGGGTTGATTCCTGCCGCCACTTTTCGCCATCGTACTTCGCGACAGAAATTTCCTTTCCATCATCTAGATGGTTGGCAGTCCACAACTGTGCGATTTTCAAGGAACTTTCTGCCTCGCACAACAAAACTGTGGAAGAAACTGTCGCCTGCGGTATTCCCGGACTAATACGACCTTCAAACCTTCAAGAAAAGAGCGTACTCCTTCTTAAAAAGCCTGCAACGCACTTGTGACTCCTCTGGTGTTGCAGGTGTCCACGGGCGACGGTAATCGCTTACCATCAGGCGATACGTCTGCTCGTTTGCCACCTATATCATATGAAAAAAGATTACAGACAGATGTATTTTATATGCTATTAATAAGTAAATTCACGTATTACATAGATCTTACACACATTTCTAAATCTATATATCTAGGAATGAATAAAATTGAAGTATCTGTTTGTAGTTTCAAATTAACAACGTTTTACTAAATGTACATGAAAGTAAACGAAGCACTCACATCAAAAAAACATTTTTTTTGTATGTTTTATGTCTGTCTGTCTATTTGTTACGGCTAATTTCTGGAACGGCTAATGTTATAAAAAATAACTTAGGCTACTTTTCTTTTAGAAAAAAGAAACAATAGTATTTAGTTTAGTACAAAATTAATACCAGTGACATCAGATTCAAAAGCAGCTACTCGCGGGTTCACGAAGCGCAGCTAGTCCAATGTAAATGTAAGCATACTGCCCTTTGCCTCAATAGCATGCCAGCATCATCCCCTGAATAAAAAACGGAATAGTGACGTCACTAGGAACTAACTCAACATGAGCTTGCACGTTAATTAAATGTCCCCCGCAAACAATATTAAAAAGCATCAAAAACCTTGAACAATATCTAGCTAGTATAAGAATATGGTAAGAAAAAGTTAGCGTATTGACAAATGTCTTATGACGTAGGTTCAACGCTTAAAGTATTGGAAATCTCATAAATCGGAGCCACGCGGGCCCTCCGGATGTCTGATCTTCAAAAGGCGGAAAAAACGTGCCTCAATTGAAAAACTTGCTCCGAGTCGAAGAAAAGTATAAGAGGTTTCGTGACGTCATTCAACTAGTTCGTTGACATTTATGACGTAGACTTCACTGCTTAATACTTTATAGCATCCATAATGTAATTTTACAATTGGTAAAAACGGTCAGCACAGCATTGAAAAAAGTGATAGCTTTGAATAGTTTTTATTACAATTATATACGTTCATAGATAGCGAAACCTTGTTAAATGGAACCTGGATAAGTGAGAAACCTCTATTATTGAAAATTCCTAAGAGAGATTAAATGAGATTTGATTTTAGGATTTTTTCGATGTTTACCTTTCTATAATCTATAATTGGAACTCTGTAGCTCAATTCCTTGTAAAAGTCATACATTCTATCAATTTGAGACTGGTTTCGATACATTTGTTTACAATGTTTCGCACGTCCTTTGTTTTTATAATAAATAAATACCTAGACTTAATTCATAACAACAAAAATGCGCGTTTTTATTGTCATTTTCACATCTATAAATATTATAACAGTATTTTCGACCTCTATAAGCATCCCCCCTATATACTATAAGTCTCAGTAAATAAGACAACTAAAATTTTACACCTGTCTAATTGGAAAACTGGATAAATTGTCCTTCGAGATCCCAATTAACCAGGTTCACTGTTATCTACACTTTAATATTCTAAAGGCTCACAACTTCACAACAATCTTCACACTACAACCAAAACAATAGCAACAAATAAATGTACATGTTACATGTTTTTTTTCCACTTTTTTTTTGGTAGCGTACGCGACTGCTGTCCATGAGGTCTCGGGTTCAAATCCTGGGTCGGACCAAATGTTTGTATGATCTGCAAATATTTGTTTCGGAGTTTGGGTGTTTTCTATGCATAATATGTATTTATAAAAAAAAGTATATATATGTATTAATATCAGTTATCTAGTACCCATAGTACAAGCTCTGCTTAGTTTGGGACTAAATGGCGTTGTCTGTTCAAATGCCGAAAAAATATTTATTATTTATTTAAAAAGAACAGAGTTTCAATAAAACATATCACAAAAACGGTGAATCCTTTTAAGAGCTTACATTGTTTGCGCTGCGTAAACAGGTAAGTTTCACAAAAACATTGTATGGAAGAATTGTTCCTCTTTAAATTTTGTAGAAAAAGTCCTCGACAGCATATGTCTATCTTTTTTTTTTTTTTTTTTTATATATATTTAAACTGCCAAAATGACTCTGCCCTGCCTGATGGAAAGCATGAGCAGAATCCAAGAGTGTTGGTCACCATCCTCAATGCGAAAAAGGACAATGCAGCATGGTGACCCACACTATGGCGGCCTGGGGGGAAGGGGGATGGTGAGGGGGATAGGGGGCGTTGGATTGGGGTATGGGCCTTCGGTATCCTCACTCACTCGATGAAACACAGCGTAAGCGCTGTTTCACACCGGTTTTCTGTGAGGCCGTGGTATCACTCCCGTCGAGCCGGCCCATTCATGCCGAAGCGTGGCTCTCCCACGGTAAAAATATCTTTTGAGGTTGTCTCACTATAACCGTTTTTATGGTAACCAAATTTGATCACGCTTAATAAAACTACGCTATATGCAATAGGAGATGCAGAGGTAGTTACCTGGGTCAGCTACTTATTACAATTTATATTTGTATTGATTATATATTTTATATTTCACGTACTTTATTTGGCTGGCAGGCACTGGATGCGAGAAGCCATGGATCGAACTAAGTGGCATGCAATTGGAGAGGCCTATGTCCAGCAGTGGACTGCGATAGGCTGATGATGATGATGATGATGTACTTAATTTATATAGATAGCAGTTATTTGTGAATTATAGTGAGTTCATATTGAATTTTTGTTTTAATTGAACTAAAGTACACATCAAGGGTGTTGGACCCTATAGTCAATTTCACATGAATCAATTCATCAATTAGTATGGATTAGATATTCGACTATTTCTAATGTCAAAGCTTTGACATTGCGGTCTTATGACCTTGTATGAACAGAAGTCGCGTGTTTGTGAACACTTAACATAATTCTATCATTAACGTCCATATGCTTTACCCATTTGTCCTCTACTAAAACAATATTTTGAATAACATTTTTTATAATCTCGTATTTAGACATTTGTTTTCTCAGATCTCATCATCATCTTCCTAGCCTTTATTATTTCCAAGATTGTTTGGGGTCGGCTACTAGTTCAACCGGTTTTACCTGAATATCAGTTTTTACACATAGCGACTGGCATTAACTAATGGTGAACTGAATTCGAAGTTGAACTAGTTATCAGTATATTTGAAAGCACTGACTTCCCAATAACGATTGCCATAGATGTTCATATGTCAACCGGGACCGACGGCTTAACGTGCTCTCCGAGGCACGGGCGGGACACACCGCTAACTTCTATACTCCGGGTTGCTATCAAGAATTTCTTGTAAGAAAACCCAACAGCAGTCCAACCCGGGAATCGAACCCGAAACCTGTTAATCTGCAGTCGCTTACGCTAACCACTAGACCACCATGAGGCAGTTCAAATCTTATCTCATGAAAACTGAAACTAAAAATTTACCATTAACAAAATTTTGTAATTTACTGCTGTACATATACCTCATAACATCTCCTCATACTCATTTGTTATTATTGATTGTAAAAACGTTTTCAAATATTATTACTTGATTTATAACTTTCATTATTACTAACACCTTAATATATTTGTACAGAAAACAGATTTCCAAACGAATGATTTGCCAACGATAATTAAATCTACGCCAATAATATTTAACGTCTGCTGAATAAAAAGAGGGATTTGATTAAACCCAAACGCTATCGTCCATTCATTTATTTGGTATAGGACAGAGAGCTTTTATTTTTTGCTGATATTAATTATTTTCAAAAGCAATCTTGAAATGCACTTCGGATCTATATTGATGATCAAAGACTTCTTTTATGTTGTCGCCTATCGTTACTTTAATGGTTAAGGGTGTTTTTAATGATGTTGATCAACACAAATAGGAAATAGTATGTGCTTATTACGACTTCAAATAACTTAACTTTTCTTTAATTTCTGTAGTTATAGTAAAAGGATATAAAGAATAACTCTTGGTATATTTATGTTTAACTAACTGTTAACCCCATGGTGTTCCCCGCGATTGCTATTGTATCTTTACATTAGCAACCACAATAAATAACGCGGATCGCAACAGGCCTAAATTAAAGTTACTCGTTATATCATCAGCTGTCTGCCAGTATAAGCCCCATTAAAATTGGTCCAGACATTTCAAAGAATAACCGGAACAAACAGCAGCAAAAAATATATTTTTGCTTTCCTATGCATTTAGTAACAATTATTTGAAATTACAAACACACACTTCAATTTAATTAATTTGTTTAAAGGATAGATATGTACTTAGCTAGATGTCTATTCTTTATACTAAAATGATATGTCAGTATGCACTTTTAGAAACCTATTCTATCTAGTATGTTTTTAAACACCTCCTTTCGATGCAGGTCTTGTACTATTACATATTTGAACCGAATTCAAAAAAGGAGTAGGTTAGCAATTCGATTGTATTTTTTTGGTGAACCGATTTTGATTGTTCTTTTTTTTTTAAAGCTGGTGCTTCCCAGATGGTTCCATTTCAATTTGGTCCATTTCTTGAAGTCGGTTTTTTGTTTGGTTAAAATTTATGATTGTTAAGGAAGAACGTATACTAATTTTTACCGCGAAACTCTCATACATGAGTTAGGAAATACATGGAAAAAGCTAATAACTTATACTTTCAAAGTAATTGAAAATATTAAAACCTTATTTCACATTTGACAGAATTAGCTAACAATTGGCATGTTTGTGTAAAATCACCCAAACATTGTTTAACAATACTATTTAGCTACTACAACTAGCAGTGATTTTCGTATGACGTAGATTGATTTGTTTATCATTGTGATGTGTACCGTCCAATGGGATCGGCTAATATGACTATTAAAATGACATTCTACTACCATCTCCGCAATAATGGCTATTCAATGATATTATAATAAAATAGATAGGTTACTTTAATGGCATCTATTTGCACCAGATTCTCTACCATGTAATAAATCAGGTTTGCTCAATTATGAATGTATAAATTGCCTGTGATTATATTAAGTAATGACAACCAAATTGGGATATAATGAACTGTAATTCATGAATAAAAGCAGTAATTTAAAAAGTCAAAATATTTGCTCAAACGTTTAAAATAAAATATATAAAATAAAAATGAAAAACGAAAAATTTTACTGTCTTTCTGATTGTCATAAATTCCTTAATTCATAACATACATTACCAAGCACAGACCTCAAAATTTTCCACTGTTAAACGAGCAAGTTTTACTCTATGCATGCCTAATCGCTTTTACGGAGAATTTGCTTGCGTTTTAGTTCATTCATTCCTTTGCATAAAGACGCATTCACACAACGCGGTTTCTGACCACGTCGCCGCTGAAGAGCGTGCACAACGACCACGTTCACGCACCGGCATTTACACGCTTTTTATTCAAACAAATGGGATTACTTATTTAAATTGAAAATGTATTAATTCCATGCATTTTTATGCTTTACTACATTATAAAGTTTCTGTATATGGAGTAACTAAATGATCTACGCAACTTAATCTGCGTCGTCGTCGATGTTGTATAGTCAACCTTCATAAGATGGATAACACAAAAATATTTTTCACTATATATTTATTTTCTTCCTTTATCCCATCTTACAAAAATTACATTGCATTGGAAGAGTTGTTTAAGATAGTGGACTAGTAAAGGTAATTAGTGTTCTTTTAAATTTTATACTTATTTAAGACAGTAAAAATAGCCAGATATTGATGAAAATAGAGGTGATCTTAATACTGATTTTTCATACCAAAATCTTTTACTTAAAGTATAGTTCGCATGTATACTGAATCTTTATAATAACTATTAATCGTAAGCCTTTAAACTGTGAGCTTTTTTTTTCTGAAAAACATGTAATTAACTAAGTTCCTATTATGGAGCCTGGTGGATAATTCATTACTGGTGGATAAAATATAGTTCGCGTGTATACTGAATCTTTATAATAACTATTAATCGTAAGCCTTTAGACTTTGAACACTTTTAATTTGTTTTGAATAAAACGTAATTATTTATGTTCTGATTATGGAGCCTGGTGATATATTCCTTTCTCCTTATTTAATCTATCAAAGTTTATTTTCAAGGTTCATTCAATTAAAATATATATTATTATCAATAATACTTATAGATGATACTAATGGACTGATAAAGAGTCTTCAACTACGCGGTTTCATATACAAAAAAGTATCAATAAATCACATGTAGAATTTGCATTAGAACCGTAATGTTTACATGCAATTTGTATCATTTTGGTCTATTTGCGTGCTGTTTACTTCCGTTAGGTACATGATTGTCTTACCATGATGATGTAGGCATATAAATGTCTTGCAAGAAATATATACCTATGTATAAATATAATTTTATAAGAAGCATGTATCTAAATGGATCCAACATCTAGGATAATAAATAGGAGCTAAAAACAGATAATAGACGTTATATTTCATTATTTAGTACAAACAGATACAAACAAATAAAAAGGCTTTGATATAACTTCAAGTAATATAGTACTCTGGGGGTCTTGCAGTATTTCAATTTTATTTTATATCTTACCAGCTAACACGGAGAACTTCTTTCCATATTTATTTTCATGGAAATTTTCTGAATTATCGATAAACTTATTTTAGCAAGCCCGTGTTAACTTTCCGCAAGGCCGCAGTGCAAACGACTAAGCGGACTAAAAAAAATAACTTCTCCGGGTTTTCTTTAATTTTTTCTATACAAACCTTGTGCTGACAATAACATACACATAAAAATAAGAATTATCCGATTTCGTGCAGTCGATCGAAAGTTAATCGCGTACATACATTTTTGTGGTTCATCTTTATTTATATAGATGACACTAACTACCACTAACTCTATAAAAATGATGCTATTAGTTCTACTTATTTAGTACTACTTCTAGTAAATTAATCTATCTCCAAGACGAAAACATATAATGTTTTAGTGGGGTTCAACAAACCTATCAATACATAACCAATTTGCTGATACGTACAAAGTCATAAAGACGCACAACAGTAATATCTAATCCAAAACTCTACAGCATTGTTGCTCTCGCAAAGTTTTAATTAAATACGTACATACCTTTTTCTTACGAGTTTGTCTAATGGACTAGAAACTCCAAGGAGAACAAACCTTTTACTAAGACGTCATCATCGACAAAGTATCTTTATTATTCTCGGCTACACAGATTAAAAAATCAAATAAGGAATTCGAATTAGCCATTGGAATTTATTTACCTTTTGAATAAAAAAAATATGGGGGCAAAGGTCATACTTGATTGGCCTGCATTCGTCGAATTAAAAGAATTCTAAAGTCGGTACCACGTATCAATGAATTCACCGGAATTATAATTTTATTTATTGTTATGAGTAACTGTGCCCATTTTTCGAAACTCGAACATTGTTAAAAAGTTATTTTAACATGATGTTGCAAAAAAATAGGTCAAGTTCTACTTAATCTACAAACGACATTGTTTATCAATTAAAAGTTGAATAATGCTTTAACTTTGTCGTGTTGACATCGTTGATAAAAACGTTGGTCGCAAAATGAGAAAACGTTTTAAATATTACCTGAATTTATTATAACAATTTATGTATACCAAAACTTAGGTAGACTTTATCTTTATTATTATTATATTATTATATTATTATTATATATCTTTATTGTATACATGCAAAATTACAAAGTTAAAAACAGAAGATGAGTCACAAATATGCAAATGATACNAATAAAAGAGATAAAATAAAATAAAATAAAAAGGAAAAATAAATTTAAAAAGGTAAGTAGATAAGTTTCGTCTTAAGTTTATATGAAATTGAGATTTCACATTTAAATGTGGCCGTTTTATTTATTTCTATATTAGAAGTGGAATAACATTACCAGAATTCAAAGATTTGCAATATAACAACAACGTGGTTTATTTGGAAACGGTTCAACAACACTATTTGAAATCACAGTTTTAAATACATTACTAATTTTATGTGTTTTCATCGAGCATAGATACTATTTCCATGTCGGTATAATGTTGCATATGTCATTTTAATTAAAATTAAAAAAGAACTGAAGTGATACTGGTTCCAATTCGTATTTAGAATAAAGTGTATGCAAAGTTGAGAACCTAATACGCTGAATCAAACATGAAGAGGAAAGGCTAAGGTCACTTACTACACGTGAGAAGTTAGATTTGAACAGCGGCATCAGCGAACTGAGCTTAAATATTGACACTGCAATCTGCCTTTGAGAGGGCTGCCTAACAAAGAAGAAACTTCGCATTTTCTTGTTTTCACCACGCTCTTACTCTGTTTACCAAGCAAAAATTAGTTTGTTTTAAGTTTCATTTGTAATATACTAATTAGAATTGCAACGTATTGCGTAATAAAGTCGTGAATATATGAATAAAATACGCAACTGAGTCTATTTTGGTTGAATGGTGTTTACTTCTAAACAGAGTTCAATTATAGACTGTTTTGCTAAACTACAGCGAAGCCAAAAGGAACGATAACAGTTTTGGCAGTCTACGCACGTTTGTATGTTTCACCGTAGCACCTAAACTACTGAATCGATTTTGACGAATGAGTTGTCAATAGATTCGTAATAATTGCCCAGGTGATATAGCTATTACAAATTTTATTTAAAGTTTTTATGTAGTCTGCTAATAGGTTTTTAAACTTTTTCTTGTTTCCAAAAATAACATGAATTAATACCGTCTCAAACTGGCGCAAAGAAGAAGAGAATAATTATTTTAATGTTTTGGTAATTTAAAAATGTAATAACTCAATTAAAAGTGTAATAGCTATAAAGAATACGTAAATTGCTTATACAACAAAAAGAACGACGTTCCACGTTCTAAATTGGAGCGGTAAAATATTTACCTCATAGTTGGTACGCAATTTAAGGTACGTAATTTTCTTTTTTCTCAGTTTTGTTTATAAAAATTCCAAGACACGAGCAATTACTTAAACAAATACAAAAAGTTACTTACAGATTAACAAATCACAAACAAAAAAATATTCAATCTATACAAGGCACTGACACTAACCTCGATGAAAAATAATATATATTGCTACTAATACATCTAAAACTATAAATGTTGCAGTCTGCGCATAATTAATTAACACAGATAATAGATATATTTAATGAAGTAATGCAATGCATAAAACAAGTAGCACTGTTAATAATATTTTTTTTAATTAAATATATTTATGGACCATAAATAGAGGACCATTTTTGAATGCTCCAAAAAATTAATGCAAATACTAAGGTACTCTGAGATTTAAATAAAAACTTTAAACCTATACATAGTTTTAAATATAGAATTGCACTTAGATCTCAAGCTCTACAATTATTGTTAAATTGTGATTGCATCTTGTCTGCGATAAATGGTTCTGAAATTTATCAAATTAAATTTAATTTGGGTAATAAAGCTGCAAAGTCTTATAAAGCTGCCTCATAAACTTTATTTTTAATGTTGGCAACAGCTTTTCTGTGAGATTACATTTCGTTTAATCTTATCTGGAGAAAGTCGCGGTCATTTTTAATGAAGCGTTATGACGATGCAGCGGTGTTAGAAAAATAATTACTTGTCTATGGAAGATTGTGGCTATGAATAAACTTCACAAACTGAGCTACAAATTAGATAAACATTGGGAAAAAAGAAAATTTAAAAGAGAATTATAGACATTGCAATGTTACAAATTACAAAGTTCAATAAAGTTGGTGATGCTGCATAGCAATTTGAACTGTGTTTTTTTCACGACTGGCGATTCCATGACATGACGGACCATGCTTGATTTTAAAAAGAACCTTTGTATTATAAGCGATTTGGTGCAGACATTTGTCCCAATTAATAGAAAAAGACTACTTTAAGACCAATGAACTAAATCCAACGGTTTTCCTTTCTAAAGTAAACCTATCTGCTTACCAAAGAAGCAAGTACTTCGCGTCGAATGTCTTTCTATATAACGACTCTACTCTGCTGAATTTTTGGTTTGACCACGTGACTTAGTATTGTGATGACGTCAGGTTCCTATATTTGTAAGTTTTCTTGAACGTTTACGTTTGTTGAAAGTCCACTTGGCTATGGGGTTGGTTCCCTAGTTATTACTGCTTGAATGGCGCACGTGCGATTTTTGATCCGTTTCGTTAGACGTCAGGTATTCCTAACAAAATAAATACACTTGAAAACATGAGGATATTCTACCTACTCTTTATATATGTTACCTATATAAATTAATATTAAGTGATATTCACAAAACCTCTCACTATTTTAAAATATGAAACAATCAAAAATATGTCGTGTGATTAATGTGTTTAGGTATATATTATGCATTAAAATAAAAGGCTTTAACTTGTCACTGTGTATCCACGCCGTCCATCGTAAATACATTACATTATTTTACTGTTGACACAAACAATAGTAGAGTTGGGCTCAGGTGCTTTCCGTACTCCGTTATAAATCATTTTGAAAACCACTTTCATTTATTACAATATTGATGTAAATATGTCATGAAACAAAATAAAAAATGTCCTCTACAAATATTTACGTACCTATGTCCTCGCCTGAATTCAGATGCAAGTATATTTTATTGGCTAAAAGAATTGTTTCGGTGCTTCTAAAGATACAACTTTTTAGACATTTCCGAGGTAGAATTTAAACGTTCCATGGGCAGTATTATGAATATTTATTCCGAACCGAAATCTAAAATATTTCGAGTTGAAACAATTTGCACCCAGTCTGCACAGTGCACACGTAGTAGGTAATCTCATTTATTTATCTGAACTATCGACTATGAGGTAAGCATTACAGTGAGTTCCTATAATTTATTATGGTAATAAAATTGTAGCCATAACACCCATGATCGATTATAACATAGCGAACCGTACCAGTCAGTGCATGCTAAACCAACCATGCCCGTGCTAAGAATAAAAAACATAAGTTAACCAAAAGCCTAGTATTAGAACACCTGTCTAGTTTGAATTAAGAATGGTGTCAAGACACGTAACTTCAAGATGTTCTGAATTTAAAGTATTTGAATGTGATTGATTCATATTGTGAATAAACTAAATCTTTTGTATGCATAAATAAACAGTAATAAAAATTGTCATAAATAAAAAATGACGCATGTCATAATGAGTATATACATTTGATTTATTTGATACCAAGTCTTGAACACACGCTACGCCTAAAAATTTTTGCATCCCAAAGATTTTTAACATTGAAAATGTTTAAAGCCATAGTGACATTTCATCACAGTTTCGTGAGGTTTAGGGCTACGTAAATTATTGAAGAGTCAAGTTACAAGACAGCGAAAAAAAGTTGATAATGTCAAAAACTTTTTTTGAAAAATACAAAAATTTCGAAAAATGCTATATTGCATGTTTTAGACATGGGTTTGCCCCTTGAAGATTGTATTGTGTACTGTATTTATTAATATATAGATAGCCAACTTACTGCAGTGGTGTCCGAACAGCCATAAAATAAAAAAAAACTAAAAAATGTGTTGAATTTGCCTTGTTTCAATGTAAAATTATGCTGATCGTTATGCAGTTTGAATATCGTATCGAGGTCGAACGAATACGAAGACTAAGATATAATATCCATTATAAGTTTATTATAAGTATGTGATGTTTAATATAATAAATTAATGTAAAATAAAATTATTTAAAAAAATAAGATTTTTCTATACTAATTTTCAATGTATCCGAAGGTCGTGAAAGCACGAGATCTGTGGATTTTCTAACCAGATTAAATATTTTAAAGAAACTTTGTGTTCAGTCTGCTCAGTTGCTTATAAATACGCCTAACATTTTAGCCAACATTTCTCACACAACACAGAAATGCGGTGGTTTCTATCAAGATTATTCTACCATTAGTCTTACTTTATCCCGCAAGGGACAGCTTCAAACTTAATAGATTTATTGCGTGAACCTAATTCTACGTAAATAAAATGGCTGTCGTAAACTAAAACAAACTAGCTTACAACTTTCTTTGGCACTTACGCTGGTAGATACAAAAAACTAAGTAAGTGTATTAACAACAAGAGTTGTTATCTTGGTCTCCACTGCCAAAACTAAAAAAAATCTAAAGTAATTTTCTCTTGATTTGAAATATCGTCCGCATATGTCATAGTTAAAACCAACTCATCACAACTAATTGACTAACTGAGGTCTGCGTCTGCGACCTGCATTACTCAACAGAATAAGCAGTCTCTAAATCCTGTGTACCTACACCAACAAATAATAACGAGTAACATCGGTGAATGGTTTCCTCTGCAATACACTAAAACGTGATAATATAGAGAACAAAGAGAACCTAATACTACTTGACCGTAATCTTAAAAGTCAGAGTTTGGGCACTCTTAATAAATACCTTTCTTTCTTTTTCTTGAGAATGGCTAATAAATACAGGCATGGCATTCCATAATCTGACAAGATTTGTCATGGAACAAATACCTAATATTTATGTTTGAAAACAATAAAGCAAAGAATTATTGGCGGTTTTCAGTACTTAAAATCCATAGACATTGATTTACTCTGCAGACTTTTAAGTAATCAACATCAAAACAGAAAAAGAAAGATAATTTTAATGAATAGTTTATGGCAAACTGGAGATCGGTTTTTGTTTTTTTAGAAAGACGGTCCCCATTTCATGTTATAATTTTTTTATTATTTTTTATCATTAATTTCATCAAAACGAAGACTTGAAGCCTCAAAGACTTAGAATTGAATACTGTAAATATTTGACATTGGCAGAAATAGTTGATCCGACTGGTTGCCATCTCATCAAAGAAGAAAAAGAAGATGTTTATGGCAAAGTATGCTTGACAGTACAGTTACATGATAAGAAGTAAACATATTTTTTTTCTTTTGGCACAGTTTGCCATATCTAAAACAAAAAAAACATTTCTACTAACAGTTTTTAATATGTTAAATTACTTGGCCCATTTATAAGTAAATATATTCATATTACCAGTTTACCAAGCTGTTGCTAGACGTTCAATCACGATGCAAGTGACAATAAGTGTTGAGAGTTATACATATATACACATTTAGCAATATACTGAAAAGCAAGCAGTTGTGTTTATTCCGCCATGACATTCCATTCGATTGTGTATTCATCCAGCTAAATTCTATTTTTTATTGTTATGCCTAATGTTCGTTTTATGGCTGTCGACCGTGCCAACAGGAATAAAATTAAAGAAACGTAAAATGATTCATTGCTAAAAACATATCTGGAAATATCGTGTCTTGGAAGATCAATTTATAAAGAACTAGCTTTTATTGTCCTTCTTCAAAGTCCAATTTATGTCGAATTCAATAAAATCGGTTCAGCAATTTAGCCGTGAAAGTATTACAGACAGACAAACAGAGAGTTACTTTGAAATTTTTATTATGAATATGGATTTTAACCTTTTTGAAATGATCAACGATTACCCTTATACTTTAGTTCCTACATTTAAGAATATCTTAGATTAGTCAAATTGTATCGGTCTAAATCTATGAGAAAAATATTTTTTGTTGTATCTATTAAAGGTATGGTAAATGTAAAAAAGCACAACAAAAATTTACTGAAATTGTATCACTACCGAAAACACCTAGATATTATTTTCTATGAACAATTTAAAAAAAACAATCATCGATTCAAAATAAAAAAAAATTGAATTTGAAAATAGAATGTGAATGCTCTTTGGTCGTGTCTAAACAATAGCACGAAATTAGGTTGGGTGAGTAAAAAGGCCGCTGCGACACGTTCAGGTGGTCGCTCCTAACACAAGAGACTCTCGGCCACTCGCCTTCGTCGAGGCCCCTCAAGTTTCGCATACAACGACGACAAAAATTTTCCTTACTTCCAGTACCTATTTCTGATACAAAATGGAATTTTATATTTAATCGAATTGACGAAAAATGTCAAGAGCAGACACTCGATAAATTTGCGAACATTAATTATTTCAAATAAAGAAGTTACCTAAATGCGGCATGTTTTAGTGCAACTTCATCACGTGCCTAAGACTTATATAAAATTGAGTAGCCTTAGAATATAATACAAAATGAAATATGAAGCTTGTTTAGAAACAAGAAACTTTGCTTAAAAATGCTGCATGATTGTCAATCAGGCTTTTTGAGCGAAGTCAAAATAAAAACAGCCATAGTTTAGATATTTATATACACACACTTCAGCACATATGATGCTACTGAAGTTATTATCACTAAGATATTAAGACAAGTTTCCAAAAATTCATTGTCTGGAATTAACAAATTCAAACCCTTCATGGTATGACGATAGCTTTTATTACAAGGCAGAAGCTGTGGACACATATTATTTATATATGTACTAGATCAAGACATAATATATATTAGACTTTAAGATATTATTGTACGATACATTGTTTGTGTTCCTTAAAAAGAAATAAACATGGCGTCCTTTCCGAGACGTTAATAAAATGCTAAACTTTATATGTTTACTACATTTCTATCAAACGAGTGGAAACGACACACGTAAATTGAAATTTATGACCGACTACAATTTTGCCTAGTTATTCTTATGTATTCATTGTACAGGTTCGATAGGAAAACTCGTTGAAATGTGTGTCTATTTTATTATGCTTCGTATTTTTACACTTCCTTTCACGATAGCTAAAAGCTGTAAATCTCACAAAAAATATCTTCATTGAAATTTTTCAAATGTATAAAATAAATGTTTATGCATTAGCAAACTACTCATCCATGATTGTCTCTATCAATACGACAAATAGTTTAGTCTGAAATTAAAGTGTTTTTCTAAATAAAAAGAAAAATATATTAAGTCAAAAATTAGATACTCAGAAGTACCAGTTAGAGAGTGTTTTTGATCATGCCAATGCGGCGCCAGCACTTGCCTGAAGAGCTTTTGAAGACGTGATAAGGAAATCTCAACAGACTACGTTCGGCTTAGTACGTATTGATTATGAAATTTAATAGGAGTCTAGTAGATTTATGTCACTAATTTAATCTGAAGGTCTACTTGAAAAATAGATTTTAAATTCCATGAGATGGTATTAAAACATCTTTATCTTTTCATAGTATAAATTAAAATAACTACTTAACGGGCTTAATTTCAGCTTTCAGCAATAGACAGAATGATTTAAGAGGAAGGTTTATATGTGTAAGTAGTAGCTGCGCCCGCGCTTATTGCTGTTTATATCTTTACAACACCAGCCGCAGGTAACTGTAGTTATTATATATACCGCACATATATTAACTATTGATAAGTTAGAGAAGACAATGATAGCTATATAATTTTAGCGATTTCTTACTACACAAAGGCTAGTAGTACTTTTACGAGTTTAAATCACAAAACGTAATGTTTATACCTTTCTTAAAACCTTCTCGAAGTACCTTGTCTAGAAATTTAAGTATTCTAGGTATTTTTTACGTTTAACTTGAAGCATGACAAATCTAGAATAAAAATATGAAAGTACTAATAGGAACTAAATTTTGGTAAATTTTCTAAAAATAAATCCTAGTACGATCGAGTTATCGCCCCAGTCACCCTCTGCATATTAAATTTCATGAAAATCGTTGAAACCGTAGACTTCCCATTCGGCGAGGTTCAGATTGTATTTATATATACAAGAATCGCTCTTTTATAGGTCTTAGCTTCTAGACTTGTTATATTAGTAAACATTTAGAATTAATTAGTTTATATAGATCCTTATATGTTTTTTCTAAAAGTATATTTTCACAAATAATTTGGTCTCCAAGACAAAAATATGTTAGGCAGGTTATAAAACAAATTGAGCCTCTGTGGTAACCTTTTTTGTACCGCACAGTCCGCCACCTTTTTGGTTTTAAAGTGTTATTACCTCAACGGTGACGAGTTAGGGTAACAATAAAAGTAATGATATTTTTTTCTCATTTTCAAGGCTGAACTGGGAGATATAGCTTTGAATATTACAGTAGGGCCTGTTAAATAATAATCGTATTGACGCGGGGCTAACTCTAAACATGATACTTGCGTATCTGCGAATCTTTTATTACCTGAATTATTTATACGATCCAGAGAAAACAAAACAAGTTACAATCCTTTTTTTTAACAAGGTGGTAATAACTATATATACTGTTGGGTTCAGTCAGGATTCATCAATTTAATAAAAAAACATTGTCAAGATACATCCTTGTATTATATCTTTTAGTACACATATTCAATACAATCAATATTTATAATCGTTGTCGTGTTACTTACTACACTTGTTACTCTGCTGAAAAGGAAGACACGAATGCCTGTCCTACGAGTTCGTGAGCCTCTTTTGAAACAATCTTAAGCTCCGCTCTTGGAGCCGTGTAACAACTACTTGACATTATGAGAATTATTTTAATAAATCATTTATATAATATTAACTTACAGAACTTGACACTTTAAGAGAATCATTTTGATGAATCATTTATACAATGCTGACTAATCCAGGTAATAATCTAACAATACATACATATAAAATATCAAGAACATTGTCTATTTGGTGTCGGATTCTGAATACAAACAGAGAAACTGTGCAAAACAACAGCATTCTAAAGAGAAAAACTTGAAAGTGTACTGAAACGTCTTACCAGCCCAGCTTAGGAGGCTAGGAGCTTTCTAAGGTATTAGAAGCTATTGATGATGAATAGTTGAAGTATGACTGGATGACATTTTGTAGTAGAAAAATTGAAAGTGTTTCCTCTCTATGTGTATGTATTCATTGATATGATTTTGCAAAGTTTTAAAATCACTGTCGTAGTTGATTAATATTATCTTAAAATAAATTACACAGCATTTATAATTAATAATGCTCTTGCTGAGAATTGGACAGGTAAAATGCGAAATATAATGATTCTTGACATCATTGCTGAAACCATGGTAATTGTGTCCCTTCGGTATTGTAAGGAAGAACTGCGTCAGCAGAATGGGAGGCACATACCCCAAACACTTCCTCCATCACCCTGCCGGCAACGCACCTTTGAAGACTCTGGTGTTGCGAGTGTCCATCGCTTACTTGCAGGTAATACGTCTGCTCCTTTGCTCGCTACACCATAAAAATACATGGTTAAAAAGAAACCTATGAACGAAATCGCATAAGTTTTCAAGTAGCTATTTGTAAAGTAAACTCGATTCAACGAGGTTAAAGTGTCATCATGGACAAAGTAACAAACTTGGGAACCGCAACGAAATACCTCAACATAATCCGTTGTGTAGGAGTTGACAAACGTTATCCGATTATGCAAAAGCCAGGAAAACGGGCTCCGTAGCATGACACGATTGTCTGATCTATCTGTACGGTATAATACGTAATAGTTATCTTCTATCCCTATCTAATAGGATTACGTGCATATAAGAGTAAAAGAGTAGCAAGAACGTTCGTAACTAACCACTCGGTGCCTGCGAATTCAACACAGCGATGCAGATTTTCTCTTGGTGTATAAAGGAGGTTCAAAACGAGACTCTGCTTCTTTTATGTTATCTATGACATCAGTTGCACTGCGACGAGATATATCGTCGTAACAAATGAAATTAATATCTAGATTCCGGCTAGTTGTACAAATTCTGATTCCCTCGCCAAGTCGCCCATTAAACTAATCTTTGCGGCTATGATATCATAGTGTTTGTAGTGATATGTACTCATAAATTGTTATGAAATAAAGTTAGTTTATGTAGTTTCTTAATTCCAAAATAATGTTTTATAAAATAATTTTTCCAAAGCCAAGTAATAAACAGAAATAAAACCAATTTTTTTAACGCTATTAATGCATTCGACAATAAGTGACGCAGTGATTATTATGCTTTTTCCTCTAACTTTATAATAAAATTGATCAAAAATGAAAATGTTCCTAATGACATTTGTGATCACTATTCATATACATAATGAAAATCATAAGTAATAAGTTATATAAAACAAATAACGTATGACGAATTTAGTAGGTCTATAAACAAATTAAGTCATATTGACACACTTTCGATAACGCACAAGACTCATCTATATATATATATATAAATATAAGAGGAAGGTGACTGACGAAGATACTCAGAGATTAAGGTACAGCCCAAACCGCTGAACCTAGAATGCTGAAATATTTAATGTAGGTTCTTTATATAACGTAAGTGAGCACTAAGAAAAGAATTTTGTAAATGCGTTCCCTAAGCAGATGAAATAGGAGATAAAAATATCTGATGCGCGACTGAAGCCGCGGGCAAAAACTCGTAAAATAATAAAAAAAAATGTAATACCTTTTATAACATTTTCAAATATTTCACAGTAAAGTTATATGTGTTCAATATTCTTTGCACAAAGTATTTGTGAAGTGTTTTCCAATAAATTGGACTCTCAAAATTTATTGCTATATTTTTTTATGCCAAAATACATCGGGTCTTCAAATCAAATGTCAAAAAATGTATCTTCGGTAAAATTATTTATCAACATTTGCATTTGGTGAAGGCAATTTGGGTAGAAAAAACACCCTCTCTGAGCCTTAAAGGTCAACTGTGACATTTCCTTGACTTTCCCTCAAATGTGAGGGACGAAATATTGAATTGAAAATAAAGAAGATACATTTACGACCAAACTCATTGGACAATAATTCTAAATTCAAACGCTATGAATGAAATATTAAGTTTGTTATTTCATTTTGATATGAACGTAATAAATCTGTATCTGACACGATGAGTAATGCGATGTCTTTGCCTGTTATTTTATTTCTTTATATTTTACATTATTCCTTTAAAATATAGAAATATTTTACAGCTTTGTTGTCTATTATTCTGGCTAAGAGACAGAAACGAATAAAAGAGTTTTGTGTTTTTCTGTATGAAACGTCCCGATAGCTATCCACTATCTGAAAATACATTTAAGATATTGGTAGGTTATGCTTCTCTCTTTTGCTCGATTTGTAAAAGTATTTTCAACATTTTAAAATTACATTAATAGAATGCTTCTACAGATAACTTATACCGACTTACTAAGAATACTCGAACGCAATGCAAAATAACGCTCCTTCTAAAATGACATTTAAGTAATCACAGCCTTTTTTATAATCGTATATTATTTTCATCCTTATAAGTGTACGTTTGATTTACAGAACTATTATTAAAATACTTATTATCTTAATATCAAATCAAAAGAGAAACTTGTATTTGTCTTGAAATCCTTAAACAATGATTGATTAAATGGCATTGAAACCAATTACTAACACTTCGTAACTTCTCACTAAAATATTCAATGAGTAAGTACGCTAGCAGACATAATACCAGCGTCTTGTTTACGCTGAGACACAATCTCCCACAGGACCTTTGTCGAATTCCACCGTCGTCGTCAGACAGTAGAACCACTTTGATTAGCTAATCCCTGACGACTTGACTATTACCTAGTGAATTTCTGAAGTGTACCCATCAATGCTTAATGTAGTTTACTTCTCGAAACATCATTTATTATTTACTAATTTGTCGCATACGTAATTGTCAACAGTTAACTACACGTCGCAGTAGCACTGACTAGTGTATTTGAACCTAATCCTAGCAAAGTCGTGTGATGTTGATATCCTTCATGGCATCGCTAGAACCTCATTTTAGCTACTAACTATCTAACTACTTCTGATAATATTCTTTAGTTTAACTCAATTACATGAAAAAGTAAATTTATATTGTTTAGGAAAATTTAAGTGGAAACACATTAAGTAATACCTTTCAAACAAGTTGAACTTAAGAATCATAATGTCTTCATGCCAAATTTCATTGACATTTGTGAAAATTATCCGTGAAAGAGTAACGGATAGGCAGACAGAACTACTTTCGAACTTATAAAATTGCTACGGATTAATATACAAAGATAATTAACTAAGAGAATATCACATTACACGACGTATATTTCGGTGAGTTTCCTCAGTTTCTCTCAGCTGTTAAGTGGTCTCCTCAGTTCAATAGGATCGCATCACGCCATCCCGGCATTAGGCAAAGGAATTTAGTACACTTGTCTAAGTGATCTTAATGGTAGTTATAAAAACTTTCAAAAATAGTTCATGAACCTCTTTTGATAATATTGTAGATAGACTAAATATACCTACGTGTACTATCTAGATAGTGTTTACATGAATATTTACAAATGGAATATGAATATATGAAGTGCAAAATTCACTTTTGTAGCTAATTATCTTACTTTCTTTATGTCTTCTGAACTAACACACTATACTTCTTGATTACCCTAAGATTGATGAGCTTTTCCTTAGGTGAATGTAGATATGGCAAAAAAATTACAATTCTGCTAATTGTGTTGTTGTTTCACAAAAATTATCATCTTTTCTTCACTTAATTTTAGTGAAAGAGCTGCCTATTTGGTATTTTTTGTGCAAATTTATTTAGATAGCATCTATTTTTATTGTGGCATATGTAATTTTAGTCAATCTTTGACATTAAGAACAACGTTTGACAAGACTAATTTAAAACGCAATTGTGACGCCTCTGGTGTTGCGAGTCTCCATAGGCGGCAGTAATCGCTTATCATTAGGCGAAACGTCTCCTAGTTTACCCGCTGTTCCTTAAAAAAATTTAATGATTTTTAGGTTAGTTTAAAGAGTTTTCGAATAAAATAATTAGCATCAATTTATTTTTTCAGGATTTTCTTTTAATTCATTCATTATTTAAAATATTGTAACACAGTAAGGTCGTTTGAATGAAAATGAAACGTTAGTTTGAAAAGGACTAAAATGGTAAATCATTGCAAATTAAAATACAAAAAAATAAAAGACAACAAGAGATGTTTAATTGACATCTTCACTGTTGTTCTTTTTTTCTTCTAATTAACAAATGTTTCATTTAACAGACCTTTCTATCCTAAAAATAAAAACCTTCCTCTTAAAATATTTTACTTACAACCCAAAATTTGTCTCCAAAAAATGAATTAAACAAAGCATAATTTAATCAAGAGCTAGTGAACTGTTTCATCTCGTAATTTTTTTGTAATTCAGCTGCCCTTTGATGTATTTGAGTTGAAACAAAGACCTACTTGAAGCGTCGCCTAACCAGTCCTTTATGCAGAACAAGCACCATAATTGTGGAAGCCTACCTCGTAAATGTAAAATGATAGAGTGTAGTTAATATTGCGCCTCTAGAGATTTTGTTGGAATAGCGTGCTTTATAAACTTTAGTACTTGGAATATGGCTCACTACACAACCTTCTAGAAGTTTATATGTAAATTAAATTTCAAAATCATTAAGTTATTTATGCCTAGATTTGATTCTGTGAGGTAAAACGATTACAGTCTCGCTAGGTACAACTGTGGAGGAAAATAGTGTTCTATAAATCGGTTACTCAATATCTATGCGGTTATTTTCCATTTTAAGGAATTTACTGCAAAAACTAGGTTGTAGTTGATTTTAATTTAGTTGAACTTAATAATTGCTTACAGTACTCTAATTGGCTTGATAACAATCTAATAGAGTATTAATATAGCAAAGTAATGGATATCTATGGGTTATAAAAATGCCCTTATTCAGCTCATGGATGTTGCACAACCAAAGGAGCAACCTATGCAAGACAATATAACAGCAAAAGGAAAGGAAATCTTCAGCCTTTAACAAAAATCAAATGTTTGCATGATCGCAAATATTCATTTCGGAATTCGGCTGTTCTCTAAATATAATATTTACCGAAAAAAAATATATAATCTTATCCGTTAATCTGTCATACTGCTTTACTTAGCTTAGTTTGACACTAGATGAGCTTGTGAGTCATATATACGAAATGATTATTTATTTATCTATTTTGCCTCATCGCGGTCTCCACACTGGCATATTTCGACTGCAGCTTCCATGAGTTTGTTTGGAGACATGACTGGCTCACAACCACTGCGGCTTACTGCTTCTGCGTGAAATGTACGTTAATCCAGTTCTCTGTCGAAAGGACTTTGTATACCAATTGAACTAAGTAGAGTAATTACCTATTTAGTAACTAAATAAGTTCCAGAATACCAATTTCTAAATAACTAAAATTAAATACACTATCCATTTTTCGTTCAAATATTGACACTGGCAACCATTCCTCTGCCCTACAAGGCTATATATAAATCGACTGAGGACTGACAATGATTTGTAGGCTGTGCGCAATGTTGACTTAAGCGTACATTGGTAGTGGAGCCTTCGGCAAACACAAGTAGTCAACTATTAACACATCAAACATCCACCTTTGAAAGTTAATTCCCTTTATTTGAAGAGAAGGAACGGACGTTTTTAGACTCCGGATAATGTGTTTCAGATGACAGAATGTTCGATATATATGTATAGATTGGGACTTTATGGACACAAGTGCTTTTAAAACGCAGTAAGATTCAGTTATATATTACTATTTTTTGCCCGCGACTCTATCCGCGTGTGTGTCGGATAACGCAGAAATCATTTTTTAAATTTATAGGCCTAAAATATGGACTATGACACTCAACAAAGTCGCAATCAGTTCAGTTAATCCAAAGAACATACACTTCAAACACATAAATTCACAAACTTTACCTCTTTATAATATTAGCTCTAGATTCTTCATCAAGCTTGGGAAATAATAGGACGGCTTGACTGGAATAATTCCACGTCCTTACTAAAGGTGTTAAGCGATTCTTCTTTCCCCCTCCCCTCCCCCCTGGGAGTTCACTCACGGAAAAGGGAAATAGGACTGAATGAATTTTAACGTGCTTCTGACTCTTGAGTTTTAGGTGTCACTTACCGTCAGCAGACCTATCTGCTTTGTTGCCTCTTTACCATGAAAAAGATAAGGGCCAGTTCATCTCATTATACTAGCGAATTCAATAACCTTACAAATTGGTTAAAAAGCAACGTGCTTAATATCGGTTTACTGTGAAGTCATCGTATCATTCCGGTCACACTGCCAATTTGTGGCGAAGAGTTCGGCCTGACGGAAGATCCATCTACTATGTTACCTCACATCTATATGTAAACATTTCTTATTCTTGTGACGAATTAGAAATAGGAAATATCACCACTCCTATTCCTTCAGTCGGAGTCATAAAAATCGACTAAGGGAACGAACTATATAGGACAACATCGCTGCAAAGAGACAACCTAAAACTAAAACCTCCTTTCCAAAGAGACGCCTATGTCTTGAAGGCTGTTGTAAAATATTTTTAAACATTATTAAACACCTTCGTTCGGAAACCGCGATTCAAAAAAACACAGAGATTTATTTTCACCCAGTAATCGTCGCTGTTTCATAAAAAAACCTGAGCTGAGAAGATTTTAAAACTACGCACTTAATAATAATTTTCATCCCCCATCTCGGAAAGAGCATTTTTACCCGACTACGAAAGAAGGAGGGTTATGTTTTTTGAGTGTATGTATGATTGTATGTATATTTCTTTGGCACGCTGTGGAGCCTAAATGGCTTGTCGTTTTTTATATGAGTGGTGTCACTAAATTAACTTTAAAAAAAAACAAAGTAAAAAGTATTAAAAAAAACCTGAATTTAACAAAGATGGCAGATAATGACGCAGTCAGGTTTTTTTATATAAAATAATTCGTTACTTGTCGCCCTTAGATAACTGAGTGCAGAAGCCGTTTTTATCCGCTGGAAGATAAAGTAAATTGAATTTAATACATCGTGTGTACTTACTTTGTGAATACTAAACATCATTAAACCTATTTACTTTTACTTCCATGGTGCCGAATCTCTCTCACCGAATAAAAGTCAGACTCTAAACCTTCTTCATCAATCATCAACAACCCAAAATATCCCAAAGTGGACTCGGGTCTCCTCTCAGGAAAAGGTTAAGGCCAACCTTCTTGGTGTACTTTTTGTTTAATTTGCTTTGCCGGCGCCATTTTCTTTTCTCATCATATGGTTAAAACGTTAGGTTAAAAACAAGAAATTAATACCTAAACGGAAATAAAAGTTACTTGTGGTTGTAAATGCCTTTTTTCCATTTAGTTATTTCCTCACTGAAGTGGGATTTCGCGTTATTTTTCATCTTGTGCTCTTTTTATTCCCTCGCTGACGCTCAGGATTCTAATACTCGTTCATCAAAATTGAAAACTCGGTTAAGAAGCAACTTTGAACTCTTTTATAACAAACAACTAAAATATTATTTCATCATAAACAAACACCCTTTGGACATGTATAAATAGATTTCATTAATTATTTATTTATTATTATTAATAATTATTTATTTATTCGCTTTTATTTCTATTTGTTATGGATTATTCCTTTAATTGCTATTGGTTCTACGTTTAATTGTTATTAATTGTTCATTTGAAAACAGAAGGAGTAACCGGGAATTAGCATGTGCGTCACCTGTGCAATAAGTATTATTTTTCTTAAGCATTGTTTTATATTTTTAATGACCTAGTTCTTAAACAAAGTTTTAAGTCACATAATAAGAGAACCATCTATTGTACATCAAAACAGTATTATTCCATTTAGAAATATATTAAAGAGTGGCCGGTTTTATTGCAGTCTATGATCTTTACTAGAACTTTACTATCAACTAAAGATTACAATAATAACTCCTAAAGATCTAGGTATTATTTTATATTATATTATATATTTATTCTTTATTGTACACATTGAAAATACAAGTATGAATAAAATACAAGGAAGTGTCATGTACAAAAGGCGTGCTTAACCCAACATTGAGTTTTCTGCCAGCAAACCCTGATATTTTCATAAATCAGTGTTTCTCCTTATGAAATTTGGAATCGTATGTTAGCTCTAAATAATATAACATATTTTTATAGTAGATCGTTTAGATATTAAGTTGCAAAAATTATATTTACATCCTATAAGTGTACAAAAACATATGCCTAAATTTGTAGTTCTGTCTTTTTATTATGTTAGTGTATATATTTATATATTATATTAGTGTTTGAAACGTATCGCAATTACGTAGAAATATATTTTTTTTTAATCATCACCGACCGGCAAGACGCCACCAAGTCGTCTGGCTTTTTGACCACTTTGATTTTGGTGCTGGATTAATCATCGATGTCAGTATAAATTATTAAATAACTATTGAAAGTCACTTTTCATTTATATTATTTCGAGAAATGCTATTATCTTCATTTAAAAACTTGTCTGTCAAGGGGCCGCGAAACCGGCGCGCGTACCCTAATAAATATATTGGATTTATGGTTCACCTACTTAACCAACCTACCAATATCTAAATATATATACAAATTTTCTAACTAGACCTAATGATAACCTTAAAATTATTCTCATCAAGAGGTGACATACTGAGAATACCCGTGTACTGGAAAGGCTGGTTATAACTATAAGTACTGAACAAGTACTACAAAAGTTAACTTTAACCGGCATGTTTAAGGTCAAGCTAAGATTAATCAGACAGCCAACAGATTAACTTGGAAGGCCGCAGTCCTCCGCCAACAAGACGAATTAACTTGCTTACGTCATAATCTATTCGGACTGTAGGCTAAGTTCGCACAGTTTATTACTTGACTGACTGGAAGATTTACTGCTGACCTGATAACTTCGTTCATTTATTGTTGACAAGCTTTTGGCTCCACCCGCGTATATGTCATTTGTCGCGGTCAGTAGCGGCCAATAGAGCAATTTTTTGTGCAGAAATCTCCCGGGATACCACCGACTGGTGGCAATCTAGTCGGGCCCAAACCTACTAAAACCGCACGCCAGGTGCGATCTTAAAAGGAAATACCTGGAACCCCGACGTACCTCGGGTCCCTCCTTTTCTTTTTTTCGTGTGTAAACGCCCTCGGGCCTGCACCCCACCAGGGTTTGCGGCGGGGCGGTATGTCGGAATCGAACCGACTAAAACCAAACGGTGTGGCACTCTGCGCCTGAGACGGGAGAGATCCGGGAACCGCTTTCTTACGCCATCCGGACCCCTCCCATCCTCGGGCACCTCCTGTGTTACCCCGATGTTTCTTTCATGCTCAGAAAACAGCGCTTGCCTCGCTACCCTGACCTGATTATTGGGCTGACAGATGGCCTCACCAAGCTTGCGCTTATGGAGGACGGGAGATCGTTCTGTGAACTCCGGTGCTTGAGTCATCTGCGGTACCCATTGCGGGCTGCTGCGGGGCCCATTCCCGAGCCTGAAGTCTTAAACTTCTCCCGGTCCCGCTCCGACGTCTCCTTCGCAAGCATAACTTGCTCGTAGAAAGAGACGGCGGAGTTCCATGCGCTCTCACCCCGCGACATGGCCGCAATCATGTTACTGAGCGAGAGAGCCCCTTACCCCTATGGCCGCCACAAAAGCGGTAAACAGTGACCTATTCGTTTTTCTCATATTTAAGCTATATTGCTGTAAAAATTCCCTGAATGCGTTCAGCAGTTTTTACTTGGGTGAGTAAAAAACATCCATATTCCTTATAAACTTTTGCATTAGTAGGATGTAATATCCCTTGTAATGGAAATCCTAGGTCCTTTATATGTGATTTTATGCAGTTTTAGTTTGTCAAACTACCTTATTCGCGTTGTGTTGTAGTTGCGTATTGGGTGACGACACATGCGTTTTATTATATTACTTATACATTTGCATTGCATATACTATACTAATATTTAAATCTGAAGAGTTTGTTTGCTTGAACGCACTAATATCAGAAACTACTGTTCTGATTTGGAAATTATTTCCGTGTTAGATACCCCATTTATCGAGTAAGGGTATATAGGCTATATATCATCACGCTAAGACCAATAGGGGGAAAATTATCATATTACGGGCAATAGGAGACGTTAAAGAGGCTGCATATGACAGATAGTTATTTATAAAAAGTATTTTTAATACGAAATACATTTCCATGTATGCGTTTAGTAAAACATCTTTACTATAAATAACCATTACTTTTTTAAACCATAATGAAGTCAACCTCTAATCTTAGATTTTAGATGAATGTCCATTTTGGAAAGACGCTAAAAGCCTACCATACTATTTCACTACACCTTAACAAAATATAAGTGGTTTATTTAACTAAACCTACACTGTATTATACAGTGCACACTAATTTTATCACCTAAATAGTAGGCATGCTGAACACTGAAATGGTCCAATCAAATAATGTATTCGGCCAATTCTCTAACGCTTGATACGAACGTATCATCTGATCAATACTAGGTAATACCTATTACCAATTAACTCAGGTCACAGCACACGCGTAACTCGCTGCTTCTATGAATCTAATTTCACACGGATGTGTGTAATTATCTTTTGCCAATAAATTATTGCTTGCTGTACTTAATTTAAAACAGATTTTATAATCATTTATTTTGCGATGATAGTGTATGTGGCTGCTGTGTTGAGGACTTTGGGTATGACTTACAGTAAGGACCAAACGTTTTTTCATGATTTGCAAATATTTGTTTCAGAGATAGGTGTTTACAAAAAAAAGGATGTTAGCATTCAATAGTCTAATCTTTGGTAGCTATGCTTAGTTTGAAACTAGATGATGACTGAAAAATATAATAATTTCCTAATATTTCTAGAGAATATTATATCAGGGCTCTGTTTTTAATAACAGGTAACAAATACATGCCATACTTTCGATAATTGTCACGATTGTTTTAATTAACCTATATACTTTTGCTGGAGTTATGGTAATTCCAATCAAAGGCAGATTTAGAGTATTAGATATTTGAATCAATCCCAATCCTTGAAAACACAAGCTACCATCTCACCTTTTCTTCTTTTGCACTTCTGTCTATCTGATACATTCTTTGAACAAATAAACACGCATTAAATATTTGTTAAATCTTATCCTCGAGTTCATTAATTTTTTTGAGTTATTATTTAACTACGCTGCCTGCATCTGTGGCGCAGTGGTAGCGAATGCGACTGCTGTGCAAGAGGTCCCTGGTTCGATTCCTGAGTCGGACCAAATGTTTGTATGATCTGCAAATATTTGTTTCGGAGTTTAGGTGTTTTCTATGTATTATATGTACGTATTTACAAAAAGTATATAAGTATTGATTGAGTACCCATAGTACAAGCTTTGCTTAGTTTGGGACTAGATGGCGTTGTGTGTTAAAATGTCTGAACATATTTATTTATTTATAAAAAAAAACAATAATTAACTTGAATACATTCTTTAATCTCTACTCGGACCTTATTGTACCAAATGGACTGATGGATTAAAAATTTTGAGCTATCTTCTTTTGATGATATGGCAATCAGCCGGATCAGCTATTTCTGCCAATGTCAAGTATTTCGAGTCTTCAATTCTAAGTCTTCGAGTCTTCAAGTCTTCGTCGTGATGGAGTTAATGATAAAAATTATAAAAAATGTGGAAAACATTAAATGGGGACCGTCTTTCGAAAAAACAAAAAACGATCTCCAATTTTGAGCTATATTTCATCTAATTCAGTGTACGGGGAACTGCAAATGGTGTCATCTGTCTTAATTATATCAAATGTCATATTAGCAGCGTTGCGAGAGAAATCCACTGGTAATCAAGTTCAATATAGGTGACCTTTCAATTTACTCGTAATGAGAAACTACCACTTAATACATACCTACTACGGACTAACGTAATATTGGCTTAAGTATTGACATTCATCATCGTTAGTAACAGCCTAAGTCGGCTCAGCAATCCTACTATCCTAAAACTGCTAACTACTAACCTAAGACTGCCTTGGTAGCGCAGTGGTAGCGTACGCGACTGCTGTCCATGAGGTCTCGGGTTCGAATCCTGTGTCGGACCAAATGTTTGTATGATCTGCAAATATTTGTTTCCGAGTTTGGGTGTTTTCTATGTATAATATGTATGTATTTACAAAAAAAAAGTGTTTATGTAGTAATATCAGTTATCTAGTACCTATAATACAAGCTCTGCTTAGTTTGGGACTAGATGGCGTTGTGTGTTAGACGTCCGAAATATTTAAAATCCCAAATAATCTTGGAAATAATAGGCGAGAAAGAAGAGTCAGCAACAACCTTATGTAGACTACTACTGGACATAAGTCTCTCATCCTTTTCTATACTAATCCTACTATACCACGCTGGATAGGATAATACCTCGTCAAAGAGAACGAAATTTAGACATAAACCATTTTTATAACTAGTAGCACAAACCCAGGTGCTGTATACTGTATTGGTTGGTGTTATGCAAATAAAGTCTTGATACTCCTTTAGTTAGTACCAAGGTACTATGTGTTAGAATACTGCTAAGCCGCTGAGGTAGTAAGACTTAAAATCTCTTGTGCACCGCTGATTTCCATGCCCCAAGAGACTAATAGTTTGTTATCAAAATTCAACTTTAACTTCTATATAATTCAACAATTTAAATGCTAGTTAATTTCATGGTCAATTGTCCTACTCTGAATTCTTCATTCCTTAATTACCGATTCTTAGGAATGTTAATTTAGCATGAAATTTTGCATTTCATAAATAATTGTTACCCTATATATGTTCGAGTTTAATCCTAAATAATAAGAGAATTTACAAAATGGCTGTAGTCAAAGGCCCGATAGAAATATGTATTCAGATCTAATATTGACACCTTATATTTATTACTTTTCATAGAAAGAGATGTATGCATTTTCAAGGTTAATTTAAATATATATTTTTTGAATTCAAGTCTTCGAAACTTCTTTACCTATTAATTTATTTCGATATGCACAGAAGATTTACAGCTAGAAATGTTTAATTAATTAAGCAGCAGCATTAAGAGCCGGTCACAAGTTTTCACTTCAAATTTAAGACTAATGTAAAATATTGTAAGCGATAGGTAAACAACACAGTAACAACACATAATAGCAAAAAAAATCTTACACAATATGTAAGTGCTAAATCACAGATTGTTCGCCTAAACACAAATTTAGGCAACACTATTTACTAAAACCTAGACCCTTTTTTGCCGGTCCTCGCTAAAAAGTGATCAATGTAATGCAATTTACATATTAACTAATTACTCTTTTTTTTTGTAAATAGTAAGTTTACAAAAAGACAAATGAGTCACATAAACATGAAATCAATTCCCTTAAGTACACCTGAACTCAGTAGGCACTAATGTAAATGACACTGATGGCTTATTTCATGGTAGCTACTGCCATGAAATAAGTCATCAAGTGTTGATGGCCCTACATTACAAACCATTTCATTTAACGACATCTTAAATGGGGTCATATAAAGCCGAATATGTGTTAAGAATTACTCCTATAAATGCATAATGAGTGTAATGAAAGATGTCTCTACTGATTAAACTACTTTGTCGATTTTATTATATTCAATTTGTTCGGAGAAAAGTGTATCCATCTTGTTTGTAATTTTATACATTACTAGTATCCCGCCTCGGCTTTGCACGGGCTCTTTATGTCAAATATAATATAGTCTGTTATTCTAAGATGTACAACTTTATTTGTTTTTGGAATCTTCTACAAATATCGTTTTATTTTAGCCAATACTCTCAAAAAATCAACGTACTATATAAAAAACCTTTCTCAAGAATTACTCTATCTAATGGTAAAAACCGCATAAAAATTCGTCCAATAGCTATTGTGGTACTGACAGACAGACGTGGCAGAGGACTTTGTTTTACAATATATAGAGATAGTGATGTTGAAAGTTGAATTACTTAGCCTTCTTATGTGTATTAAAAGATCTTTATCAATCACATCATGGGTGGCGTGGTCGTCGCCTCACCACTTTCCACTACACTCTGTTGTTCAGTTTACAAAGAATATATTCGTAGTGTTAGCTGTTTGATAAAAATCCACTTAAAAACTATTGGCTTTAATGCACTGTCCTAATAAAGATTTGTAACATACTTTATTCTTCATTTCTTCATTTTAGCTTTAGTAGCCATAGCATTATAGAATGGTGCTAATTCTGTTGTAAGAAAAGTACCAAAACTTAACTACAAAACAAGTTTCCTTCTGATAGACTACGCTCTATATGTCAAAGATGGATCGTTATCTATTTTCATACATTTAAAAATAACATTTAAGGAATTATTTTACTAAATAAAGGATTAGAAAATAATTTTAGAGAAGTTTTAGTTTAGTGACGCTACGAGAGAATTAGCACCATGAACCAAACGGAAAATAAAAGAAGAATTATTCAAATGGATTTATAAATGATCTAGTTTAAGCACGTAAAAAAAATTTATATGTACTTATGTAAACGCGTTAGAAGTTATACTTCTTCGGTGTAACAAGATAAAAATTGAAAAACTAAAATGTTGACTTCAGGGTGTCGGTTTTTTGTGACGGTGTGCGCGCGCATCGTAAAAATTTACTCTCATCATTTTTCCCTGACGCGCCAAGAGAAGTATAACTTCAATAATAATAAATGAAAACTACAACTGATATAAGAAGTCCGTTAAAGAATAAACAGAGACACGCTACGTACTAAATTAGTCATCTTAATATAAAAACTATTACACAACTGTTCTGGTATATGTAATTCCACAGCCCAGACAAAGTGCTGATATCAATAATTTTCTATCGTTTCTGTTTAGTTTGCAATTTATTTTATAAATGAATAGAATACTTAGAGATAATTTTAAACTTTTGCTTTTGTGTTTGTATGTGTTTATGTGCAGTTTCATGCCACATTAAGTCGATAATTAGAATATTCATGGCAATATCCTCTAACGTTGTGTGATGTAAGGATCATCTACTAAATACCTATCAACGAAACACTTTGAAAGAAAACTACAGTACCTACGTGAATCAGAATCGTATATTTATCGGTTTTATACTTATATAAAAACTCCAAACCTTGTGTTAAGGAAATATATCACAAAAAAAGGAGTACCTAGCGTTCATCAAACATTAAAAATTAGAATCCATTAAACACACATCTATCAAAATGGTGATCTTGCAAATTCATTCCTTAAGCTGGTCCATTAAGACCCGACAAACACGGGTTGTCTACATTATATCAACCGCTCTCAATACAACCCGAAGCACTTGATCCTCGCTTCAACCACAACAATACATCTAATAGAGACCCCGTGGTCCTGACATATGACAAGGTAGGTGTACCGATTACCGCCCTCCTCTCGCCTGAAGTGATCGTTAATCTTCCTTTTGTTTGGCTACTTTATGAGTAAGAAATGTAATTTGTAAGGTAACTCAATTAGGCACACGTGTCTTCTAATTTCTTTGAGGAAGTACAAGTACAATAACAACTTAATGAAAATGACATACAAAATGACTGTACATCAACTGAATACTAATTTACTTGGTGTAACACGGCAATTACACTTTCTACAAGACTATCAAACTTGCCATGAATCGTAACAACATTAAATATATATGCTAATTATAAGCATTTAAACAGGAAAGTTTCATTAAAAATTGATCCGGTAATTTTGTTCGTAGAAATGTATTTATTAATCGGGTATTACTCTGATGCAGGAAATCAAAAATAATGAGTTTAACTACATTACCTACATATTAAAAAATATTTTGTAAGCAGCAATATGCAATAATGGTCCTTAGTAATTAATACTCATCAATGACACTCAACCACAAAAGCTACTAAATAAAAATACGATGACAAAATAGAGGAGAAATCTGTTTTTTTGCCCTTATTTGCAAATAAACATTCGTTACGATATTTTTGATCGTTAAATACATTGTTATTTTATGTCAAGTACATACATAATATTCGTATGTGCATTATTACTCCACTATCTCGTATTTACTATTCTTTACTACCTTAAAACCTGTTTAAGTCATAAAACAACTGTCAATTGTCATCTCTTTTACATTATTCGTGAACAAGGCACGTCAAGAAACAAAGTTGGCCATAAATTACTATTAACTAGTCTAACATGAAAACGTATAACGCACTTGTGAATATTAAATTACTAATCATATTTCTTTATACATCATTCCCATAATATTAGTTAGTAACTAACATCACTAATTAATTGTAAATATTACCTTACTTTTTACTGCATGGATTAAAGGTCTTTAATGGAAAAGCTTTGCATGTGTTCTTTATCATCATCGCACTGAACCATCCAGATTTCAGATTTACTACCGCCGTCAAATTAAAGTCTAGACCTCATTCCAAAATATTTTGCAAATAACCTATTTGAATATGCAACTCTCTTGTAAAAATCCCGCCTACAATCCAAAGAAGAAAATGCAGATGAAAATAGCATTAAAACAAAAATCTACATTTACAAGTCTGTGTTTAATGCGAATTGTTTCTCAGTGTTTATTTAAATAATAAATTCAGTCAAGTATCCCTACGCTTCTGGTAGATGTTTCAGTCACTATGAAACTTTATTTATACGAAACCCGCGAAAAATACAGTAATAGTACTTCGCGTTCGTACGTACACAAAATCAGAATGGGAATCTGAACTTATTACAGTTAGTCCCTCACGCGATTGCGCTTTCAGTACAATACGTAAATGCATGAAATTAAGGTTAATTAAAGCAATGACCATTAACTTGTGCAATGATTATATTGTACAAAACAAATAGGACTTTATTATGAATGCAACAAAGACTACTTTGAATTTACTTATGCATAAGTAATCATGTAAATTGACAACAATACTCAGATAAATATGTATTCGCATATTAACTGGGCAATGTCATGATTTTTTTGTAGCGTATTGACGGGAAATATGAGGTGTATGTGTATGTCGTAAAGGTAATAAAAATACAATAAAAAAGAATTTACTCTTGGCTTCGAAACGCTATTTAGAATATAATATAAATGTTATTACCTGACTCTTTGGACTTTATATCGGATATAAACACTGATATTAAACAGCATTTTCTATGTGCCGGCCGTAATTCACGTTGGTAGGTCTTGACTTTACGACACCTCACTAAGGAACTAGGCTTTTCGGCACATACTAGATATGTCATCCTTACCTTATAGAAGAAAAAAATACTTTAATCGTTGATATTAAAATAGTAAGATGTTCTATTTATTAAATGTTAATACTTATTAAAATAAATAAAATAACACATGCATTACTTCCAGTCATGTTGTTAATTCTAAACACGCAGCCCAGTTTATTTGTGTATGACGTATTCGCAAATGCGAGCAGTTGACGTAATATAATAAAATTCGAAAAAAAAAACAACCATCATCGACTGGTATACGTGTTGTTGGAAATAGTTCAATAACATACAAACTTAATATTATAACGATTTTCCTGTTTTCGTTTCAGGCATTCTTTCGTTTTCATATGATATAAATTTAATATCATTATTTACGTATCAAATAAAATTCATAGTTAAGGCTTAATGTAGAATTTCCTTTCTTTAAAAATATTATTTATTGTTTTTTATGTTACTATTTCAAACATATTTACTCTAAGAAACGGATTATAAAAGTTTTCAAGGAAGTTTAGGCTTAATCAGGTTGACGTTCTGGGACAGAAAAAAGCAACACTTATAATGCAGGCTTAGCTAATTTAGGTGGGAATGTCTGTTGTTTTGTGTTTGTAATAATCTTTTGTAATACGAACAAAGGACCCAGATGGGATAATGCTTTTCTGTACCGTGAGGGTAATGTAGGTAAACGAGAAAGTGCTTTCAGGTAATAAAATATACATTAATGGGCCACATTTATTCAGATTTTATTACACATTTAGAAGGAAAAATTATATATAGTATTTATTTAAAATCATGTCAAATACTTATGTATTTGTGTTTAGAAATGTCACTAGCTGTTAACCGCGGTACAACATCTACCGCAGGTTATACTATGGATCAAAATTAGTCTAAAACAAATATCTGCCAGTGAAAGTCTTGTCAAAATCGGTCCAGCCGTTCCTGAGGTTAGACTGTTTCGTCTTCTATCTTCTATCTATCTTTAAGACAACAGACAGACAGACAAAAATTGTATAAAATATTATTTTGTTATATGTACCTTGTAAAATGCATATGCATTTCGTAAAAAGCGGTTATTTGACACTCCAAGTTTATTTATTTCTGTAGATTTATCAGTTCAGTCTTGCAAAACCTGAATGTTAGAACATTAAGAATATATTTCTCAATTTAAAAAAATCGGGCATAATCGTGCTCTCTCTGAAAAAAGTTCGTGTGTACTTATATACACGCGTTAGAAGTTACTCACATTTCTATACTTCTTTGGCGTAACAAGATAAACATTTGAAAAAACTAAAATGTTGACTTCAGGGTGTTGGTTTTTCGTGACGGTGTGCGCGCGCATCGTAAAAATTTAGTATCATCATTTTTCCCTAATGAAGTATAACTTCAAAAAAACGGGTAAAGAACAGAATTTAATATATTAAACTGTTTTATTCTTGTTAATGTAAGCTTTTGATTTTATGTTTTGTTGTAAATATTTTTTGTTACTTTAAACTTCGTGTTGCTTTTCTCTATTAACTAAAATCCTACCAATATGTACTTCTTTTACTGACATTATTATTTATTCTATGTTTCTACACTAAAATATAACAAAGCTAAAGAGTTTTTTGTGTGAATGTTTGTTAGTGTAAAGCCTTATACTACCAGTGCGAATCGAAAAAAAAATACTGGTATTCAAAATGTATTTACAACATTTTTATAAACGAATGTTTTAGAAATCAACATACATTAGTCGAAATTTCAAATACATTGCTTGGTTCAGGTTTAATGTGGCCCACACCTTACCTTTCAAAACTGCATGGGTCTCCATCAATAAGCGTCATGATAGACTTACATAGAATAGGAATGAATGCAGCAAAACGGCAACTTATTCTTGAATCGATAATAAATAAGGATTAATGATGAAGATTAGGTTCTTGATTCGGTTGTACATCACAGCCAAAAGGAAGACTAATATTTTTGGCAGTCTGTACAATGTACATACAACTTATGTTTGTATGTTCCACCGTAGCGTCTTCTACTGAACCAGTTTAAAAGAATTAAGTGTCAATAGATTTGTAATAATGGCCTGGGTGACATAGGTTACATGATTTCTTATCAAAGGGTTTTCAATAGGTAGTCGAATACTTTAATATACTTTTTCTTGTTGCTTGTAAGTTCAGGAATCTGTGAGTGATTTGAAAAATATTAGAATCAGGGAAGTAACACTTTCCAATGGATCTTATTATTTTTTTAGTAATACCACCCTCAAGGTTGGACACTGTGGTTGGTTCTATGAAGTCAACTATTTCTGGAAAACAATCTGTTTTTTAAGGTTCCGTACCCAAAGGTATAACGTGTACCTCATGAACCGTGATAGTTAGACAGTTGAAATTTTCAAAAATTGTGTATTTCTGTTACCGCTATAACAGCAAATACTAAACAAAAAATAAGCGGTCTCCCATACAACAAACGTGATTTTTTGCTCCTGTTTGCTCGATATAATGGCAACAGGCAGACACTCCCTTAGATCCTTCCTGAGCGAGTCTGATTCACACTTGGCTGATTTTTTTTACTCTGACGCATTAAAACTTTTTTAAAAACAATGACGTTGTCTATACATACGCACAGATGTTTAAAAGAAGGTGTAATTACAGTTTAAATGTTCTGTTTACAAGACATTATATGGATGGTAATGAGTTCATTCGTTGGTTTATTTTCGTATTGTTTAATAAGCAAAGGTCGTGCACCAAGTGTTAATGAAAACATTTATATACCTGAACTATTTGAACCTTGAGATTTTTTCTAATTTATTTACTATTTTTTTCAATTCCTATATAACAAGTTACAGGTTTGAAGTCATCGATGGTTTCCGCACTAAGCTCGGACAAGACCAGATTTTATATTATTAATTGGTACTAATTCTGCTGTTCTAAAATCTCTCGTAACAACGACGATAAAGGATGTTCAAAAGACAGGCAAAAAAAAAATTTTAGGCAACAACAGAAATTAGCACCCTAGCATCACTTTGAGAAGGACAGCGGTTCTAGCTTATAGGATATTTATACATCTATTTAGGTACATAATTTAGAAGTAGAGTATAAAACAATGATAATAATTATAAATAATAATAATTAAATGACATATTTAGATTAAATAACTGGCAGTATGACAACGAGTACAAAAGTTTAACTTAATTTGTATTTTTTTAATCTAAAACTTATGGATATTAAAATTCATTTCATTCAATGAAAGTTTAAAAAACATGCTGATTCTGTTAAAGAAAGAAATAAATAGAATACACAAAACAATTTGATCTAGAAAGTTCCTTCTTAAATAAATATTCTTTCTTTAACAGTTTGTTTATAGATCAAAAATAAATATGCTACAAGGTAAAATTGTTTAATGGGTTGTAAACGGCTATTTTTGATTTTAATACAAGTTGATTATTACATAAACACAGACGTTCATAAGTACAATGTATTTTGAAATAAATTGTGTGAAATATTTGCAGTATTCCCATAAAGTCGCCATATAGAGATAGTTTTCCTAGATATGTTTCAATAGATCCTACTTACAATGCTACAAACTTAGAAAATATTTAAACAATATTTAATCGTATTTTCATATATACTATAACCCATTCGTCAATTTATTCCAATAGAATAGGATTTTATTTGACCGTACTTGTATCATTTAGATTTCAAACAAAATCTCAGTTTTATATATTTTTTTTTTATATTTAAGCTGCCAAAATGACTCTGCCTTGCCTGATGGAAAGCAAGAGCAGAATCCAAGAGTGAGTGGTGGTCACCATCCTCAATGCGAAAAAGAACAATGCAGCATGGTGACCCACACTATGGCGGCCTGGGGGGAAAGGGGATGGTGAGGGGGATAGGGGGCGTTGGATTGGGGTATGGGCCTCCGGTATCCTCACTCACTCGATGAAACACAGCGTAAGCGCTGTTTCACACCGGTTTTCTGTGAGCCGGCCCATTCATGCCGAAGCGTGGCTCTCCCACGGTAAAAAATGTGTAAAAAATGACATGTGTAAATATAAATTTAACAGATTTAAAGCAAAACTTATGAGAACGTTAGACCTACTTTAATCATCAGATGACATAGATTAATAACAGCTTATCTGTAAAATAACTACAGATTTGGGCTCCACAAGCCGTGGATAGCCACACATTTGTCTGATATATTTATATGCAAACGTATTTCCATTTATCAACACCTTTTACCTGTTAAAAAGTGTTATATATTAATTACCTGAAGCCTTATCAGGAACTGTTGAAGTCTGATATATTAAAACAATGAAAATTACTACAAACAAGAGAGCTGACCATAGCAAAAATTCAAACAAAACTTTTTCAATCTCGTCTCGAAATATAAAATAAGTGGCACTTGGCGCCAAGTTCGTAGTTGAAAGATCCTTTGTCGTACCTACCTGGAGTTATTGTTGACAATTTTTCTAGCTTATTGTAGAAAATCGCAGTCATTTACCTCTTAATATTTCTCCCAGCGACGTAGGCTTTCGTGGGCTTGCAGCCTTTTCTATAATAGTTACGGTAAGCTTCTTTAGGTACACCGCTTGACTTTAATGAAAGTTTCTTTTTGAAGAAAAGTCACTCGAAATAAAGTAAAAAGTGAATACTTCATTGTGACATAAATTATGTTAATTCAAACTTTAATACGATATAGAAACTAAATGTGTGAACGATAACTCAGCGTTTAAATATGATTTCACCTCTTCAATAATTAGTTACTTAATTATAACAGAACATAAGTTAAGTTAAACGTCAGTATAAAAAAAGAAAACTGCGACTTGGTACCCGTGTGTATTAGAGAATATGGAGAACAATCCAAGCGCGTACAGATTAAACAACATGAGATCATTTCACGACAATTGCTGCCTCAATCGCCTCTCAATTAGATAATTGCGGTTATGCGCACGCTACTCATCCTATCCACCTCCCAGCATCAACGGTATCTATATACTTACAGCCTGATTATTCACCTGGTCTAGCCAATTACCCAATAGTGAAGAGTTACATGCAATAACTACGTATTAAAAATTTAAAAAATTGCTCGGATGATAGCCAGTGTAAGCAACAGAGATAATTTTACTGTTAACAAATTCTTTAAGCCAATTGCTATATGTCTGACTCTGTCACAGAAATAAATCCAACACATTCATACAGCAGCAGTATTTGTAAGTGTATTTTGTTAATGGACAAAAATCTCGGCTTCGTCGGTGGGTTCGGTTCGGTAATCAAGTCTTAAAAGACTAATTTAAGCAAAAACTAGAATAGTATTACCATTACAATTACTGTCCTATTGGTATATTTTAGTGACCATGACTATAAGCCAGAATTCGTAGATTAAATTTAGACCCATAACTATTATGAATTACTTTTCCATTATGTGACGAGCACATTTATTAGTTCTGAGAGTTATCTAGAAATGTATATATGTATACAAATAGACAGATATACTGCCTCGGTGGCGCGGCGGTAGCGTATGTGACTGCTGTTCTTGAGGGTCTCGGGTTCGATTCCCGGGTCGGATCAAATTTTTGTATGATCTACAAATGTTTGTTTCGGAGTTTGGGTGTTTTCTATGTATGATATGTATGTATTTACAAACAAAAAGTATATATGTGTATTTATTTCAGTTGTCTAGTACCAATAATACAAGCTCTGCTTAGTTTGGGACTAGATGGCGTTGTGTGTTAGATGTCCGAAATATTTATTAAATATTTATTATTTATAGATATTTTTATCAGCAGTCTGGTTTTGATATCACACAGCAGTTTGCTACAGATTCGAAACATTGTATGGCATAAATTAACCGTTTCCTTTTTCGTTTTGCCCACAGATTCTACTGGGACCTGTGTATGTTACTACTGCTGGTCGCCAACCTAATCATCCTTCCCGTCGCCATCTCCTTCTTCAACGACGACCTCAGCACACGCTGGATAGCCTTCAATTGTCTCTCCGACACCATATTTCTTATAGATATCGTTGTTAATTTTAGAACAGGTAAACGCATTACTGATGGTTGTTTGAAATGTTTTAATCTTAATTTTCAATATAAAAATACTTCGGGAACATAAAAGTTAACTTTGATGTACATCGATGTGTATGTTTTGAACCAATAAACTTAATATATAAAAGCAAGAATTCTTGAAAATAAAAATTTATTACACACGAAAAGTACTTATCCAGCTTTTCATAGTTGATATAGACACTAGGTATTCACTGTCAGAAATGAAAAATATGTATGTTTAAACGTGCCTTTTTCATCTTTCCAGGAATAATGCAGCAAGATAATGCAGAACAAGTGATATTAGATCCCAAATTAATAGCGAAACACTATTTGAGGACATGGTTCTTCCTTGACCTCATCTCTAGTATACCACTAGATTATATATTTTTGATCTTCAATCAGGTAAACGTACGTTGCAATTTGGCCGTGTTGTTCTTATTACTAGTTTTAATCTGTCTTTTATGTTATTGATATTCTGTTTCAGCTTGGGTGTGTTCATTTGTTTTATAGATGATATATTTATATTGTTGTTTTTTCATTTCGTTTTTGTTTCTCATTGTGAACTTATACCCAACCGCCACGAGTACCTGTGTGTCATCGTGTATTCAATTTAGTATCTCGTATTATCAGGCTCTATAACAACATGCAAAGGTTTGATTAAGCACACCAAATTCATTTCACCAGTCTTTAAATTTTTTTATTATAATTTCGTCACTCTACAAATCTTTCACTTGCACGATTATCACCAATCACCTTAAGATATGTTTCTTTTTAATTTTTCATTTGTTGTACATTCCTTGAGCATTGCCATTTATCCAATTTTACACGTACTCAATCCTTTATTAAAACTTACAGAGATTGAGCACTTTTCGACTTTATGCACCGGCTATTCTAAACCGCTTACATTACAATACACTCTATTGACTAGAAATCTCTGTTTTATACAAGTCTATTTGATTTTCTTCGTATCACTCTCCTAAATCTATGTTGATAAAATGCACGTTGTCTTCTCCCTACTATCTGAACTTCACTTATTTCCAAAGCGTTTAAAGCATGGTCTTAAAGCTTTTCTAATATAACAATTATTACTACTGTCGAGAACATTTGAACTCCTGCAAACTCATCTGTTTTGTAATGTCTTGGTATCGTACATAAATACATATGTATATATATAAATATATATTTTCTTTTTATTTTAACCTGTAACAACACGACCAAATTGTAAAATTTAACAACATACACTGATAAATTAAGTGACCCTACAATAACTACTAAAATGCATCAATCAGTACTGAAGCTTAATACAATAGAATTGTTACAGAAGAAAATTTACATGCCTTTTCTATACATACTTATACAGCTTTCACTAATAAATAGTCAGTACTCCACTTGATATTAACTAAAATTGTAAATTTACAAAACATAATTATAACATGTTTATTACACTTCAGCACTTTTCTTTGGCTGACGAAATCTTTTAAATACTGCAATTATGCATGTCTTCAACACTTCGACTGTAAAAAAGAATAGATTTGCTTGGTTTGAGACTCCGGAGAACATTTGGGTATATCGTCAAGACACTAAGAGGTCATTAAAATGTGTATTTCTGTGTTAACAGGACTTTAGTGAAAGCTTTCAAATCCTTCACGCGGGTCGTGCGCTAAGGATACTTCGGTTAGCAAAACTTCTATCGCTGGTTCGGCTGCTGCGACTATCCAGGCTCGTCCGATATGTTTCACAATGGGAGGAAGTATATGTAAGCCATCATCTTCTAACCCATACCTTTTGGGTTATCTAACTACTTACCACTAACACTGCTCTAACTACATTACGCTCACATTTACTAACCTTACATTACTAAAACCATAATCTGAATTTTTATAATATTAGACAGATAATTAATTTATAATGAGGCACCCTGAGATTGATTTCCGCTCTAAATTTAAACAGGTTGGCTTAATATGGCGCTGAAATATCTAATAAAGATGTTGTGGTATTAATATGTAATAATGTGAATTGTTTTAGCGTGTAGTGATCCTAAAGACGTAATTATGGAGTTTTTTTGTAATCCTGTATTATACCATTGATCCCGCCCTCCACTGTATGTCAGCCCCACGTCCCGCTCTGCACTTCTCTACTGCTTCTCTGCAAGCTTCTTTCTGCCTGAGCACGCTCTCACTGATGAGGTCTAAATCTGTCTCTTTTCTCTGCGCCCGCGCCGCGACTGTCGACGTCCGAACACGCCGTGTCCGCCGACCCGAAGCTCCCACACTTGCCAAAATAAATATTATTTGCCAAGTTGTTAATATTCTGTTGCCGCTTATTTGAAGCCTCTAGTGTTATTGAAGTGCCGATGCTAATCACTTAGAAGTACAAAAGACGCATAGACAATCTTAGGCACAAAACACAATACCTATATTCCAAACGCGACGCGAATGAAAACGGTAACAAAACATCTCAAATACATCTTGATTGACGATCAGTTTCAACGAATATGTAGTTTCAAAACAAAGTGCGAATTCTTAATAAGAAAACTTTTAATTGAAGTCAAACTACTAAGAAACAAAAGAACCAAATTCATTACATGAAAGTCTTGCTTAAGTTTATAAAATTAGAATCGACCACACATAAAGATTAGGCAGTGGTGAGGCGAGACCACGATACGTGTACAAAGCGGAGAGTCAGTGAGAAGTGGAGTACGGGTTCGGGTGGTGGCGACGCCCTCGCAGTGACGGTGTTGTGTGCAGATGAGCCCCGCTCCGCAGCCGCGTGACGAGCCGGGAGATGCGGACGGCGGCTCGCGCGACCTCACCTCGCAGGTGCCGCATGTCTCGTCCGCGCCACTAGCGCTAGAGTAGGGGATTAGCCCGCGTTCCGCTCGTCTCGGTGTTAGTGCATCCTGTGTGTGCTTGCACGCGCCCCAGCCCCGCCCCGCACACCTCGCGACGACCTATGCCCGCCGACCCCGTCTGCGCTTCGGGCGCGCCTGGCTCTCTTCCTACTATCTCGTGTTTCTCGCTTGTTTTCTAGATCTTGCAGAATCTTCAAAAAAAGCGCACGGAACGGAGGGGACGTCTCGGCTCCGACGTTGCCAAAAAGAAGTGTGACACCAAAAGCAATCTGATCTTCAAGGTAACCAGGGTCGGCACGAGCCGGCACGCATGTGCTCGTTCGCCCGCTTAGCATGTTGCCGGCGGCGCCGCCCGGCGTCCCGTAGACCGCAGCGTTCGCTTCGCTTTCTCTCTTTCTTTGGCGTTTCTGTTTCCAACCCTCGTCCCGCCGGCGGCCGCGCGGGCTGAGGCGCGCAGGGCGATGACGGTCGCGCGACTGCGCGGCGGCCGCGGTCACGCGATCTGTCACCGCGCCGCTACCACGCATGCTCGCTCGACAAATCGTCTCACGCGTTCATATTTTATTTCTCACTTCTTTACGATTCCATCGGTAGAAAATCATCGCGATGCTTGACCTCGAGCGTCCTTGTCGCGCGCAGTCCGCACGGCTTCCTTTAGAGGCGACATTACCTCGTATACCAAATTGTTAATATATGTCGTTCTCTTTGCAGTTCCTCAATATGGCGTCAGTATTCATGCGAATATTCAACCTGATCTGCATGATGTTATTAATCGGCCACTGGTCAGGTTGTCTTCAGTTTCTCGTTCCTATGCTCCAAGGATTTCCACCAAATTCATGGGTTGCGATAAATGAACTACAGGTTGGTATTTTCATATATATAATATTAATAAATATGTCAAATGTCTTGTCCTATCAGACCAAAGTGATACAGCGGCCTTACACCAACTCACGTAAAGCAACTCCTACATTGCCTTACACCGGCTGAGTTACGTTACCGGACCCTAAACGAGCTACCATACAGCTTAATAATCTATGAAGTATAATTTAATTTTAAACTCTCTAAATTTAAACTTTCATGAAAAAAAATATATATATTCATAGCCATGACAATGTAGACTTCATTATGAATTTCAAGTATAGTAAGCATAGAATAGGAGAAAACACAAAAATAATTCTGACGTCAACTGTGTGTAATTCCCACGCATCCAACTATCTAAACAATCTCACGACTGTTTAATTTAAAAATATTTGTTTTTTAAATCGATTCCAACTATATACCAAGTCCTCTTTTGTAATGTATAATATTGCTTTATATTTAATACTAGGTGACCTACGCAACCTCGTTCACGCGCTCCCAATTTTTCCCCCATTTTTGTAACGCTCATCATTTGTGCTCCGCTCCTATTGGTCTTAGCGTGATGCTATATACATATAGCCTTTCAATAAATGGGCTATCTAACACGGAAAGATTAACGTTCAAGCAAACAAATCAACAAATTCTTCAGCTTTATATATTAGTATAGATAACATTATGACTTTTTCAGGAAGCGTTCTGGCTGGAGCAGTACTCTTGGGCACTGTTCAAAGCTATGTCTCATATGTTGTGCATCGGGTACGGACGCTTCCCGCCACAGTCGCTCACAGACATGTGGCTCACTATGCTTTCCATGATCTCCGGCGCTACCTGCTACGCGCTGTTCCTCGGTCACGCTACCAACCTCATCCAAAGTTTAGATTCCTCGCGGCGACAATACCGTGAAAAGGTATCTTATTTTCTAAACAATTTTGTAAACAAACGAACAGTATTTAACTCTACTCTCTTAAACATCGAAGATAAAACGTTATGAACACCTGCGATGTCGTAACTTAAAGTGACATAAAAGTGGACGTCCTTCCGGTAGCCATACTTGTAATAAATATCTACACCATCACATAAATCTCAAACTATGCCATTAAAACAGTTTCTTGACCTGCATGTGTTTGACTAAAATTCCTTATGTAATGTACCCACCTAATAAATCGATCACTAAAGCCTCCATTGCCTGTTTCAGAGATTAGACGTGAGTACAAAGCGAATGTTTGTTTAGTGTTTCACTGGTTGTTATATTTCAGTCTCCATCATGTGCACCAAAATTTCATGTCTCCATCGAAATAACAATTGTTATTCGTTTCATACATTTAATAAGTATTAACGGGTGTTCATAACAGTTTACTTCCATGGGCAAACTAACCATTGTACTTTGTTCGATAGGGCTATATATGTTCTTATTTATACTTGTATTGTTATGAGTCGGTTGATTGCAGGTGTGTAGATTGCGTATTTCAATGTACATAAAGTAAAATATTGTGTCTAACAGTCATTGGGTTTTGAAGGATTGCATGATTTGAAACTAGCCATAGGAGCGTGTTTTTGACTCACAACATGTCAGTATCGTACATTTGATGTTATTGTGTACGTATTTTAGGTGAAACAAGTAGAAGAGTACATGGCGTACCGAAAACTACCTCGAGAGATGCGGCAACGTATCACTGAATACTTTGAGCATCGATATCAGGGCAAATTCTTCGACGAAGAACTGATCCTGGGTGAATTAAGTGAGAAGTTACGAGAAGATGTCATCAACTACAACTGCCGCTCACTCGTTGCCTCCGTACCGTTCTTCGCCAATGCAGATTCTAACTTCGTATCAGACGTTGTAACCAAACTGCGCTACGAAGTCTTCCAACCTGGTAAGCTTGCTTAAATTACCTTCACTTAAGATCTCGTAACTCCTATTGAATAATTTCTAACACTTACTGTTTGTAATAATTACCTCGTGCTCGGCTACCGGTGATTCAATCTGGGACCGCCTCGGCCCTTTATCGATACGGCAACATTATTGAATCTAGCTGAGCCACATCATGGGCCGAGATGATTAGAGTTGCCAATATCCCTACGTTGTCCGAAACCACAGTTTTCCCCTTTCCCTATGGCCTTATCACTACATATTTTAATACAAAATCCTCCGCCGCATCTGTCTGTCTCTCTGTTTGCGATAACTTCAAAAGGCACGGATTTTCATGCGGTTTTTTCATAATTATATATTGTGATTTTCGTTCAAAATTTGTAAATTTTTTGAGTGTAGGCAAAAATATTACGATTTTTCTTCTTGCGAAAATTAAAACCCCCTATATTATGAAGTAGGACCAGGATAAAGCTCTACATAGATTATTATGGAAACCACAATTTTAACTAGGTGTGCAAGGCGAAACTGTATGCATAACACAAATTCCTTTAGTTAGAAACGAACGATCTTCCGTTACAATTTAAACAATTTCTGTTTCCTCTCTACACTGATACTAAATGTCATCCCGAAGTAGACTTAGAGGGGAAACAAGATTCAAGAATAAACACTTAAATTTGTTGTGATAGACATCAAAAATTGCTTCTTTCATGAACAGTTCTACGTCACTTGCTTACGAGTAAGCCCAATAGTTTAGTGGTTTAGTTATGAATATTGGCTCTAAAGTTTTGTAGTGTTTATTTTATTTACTGTGTTTGACACTCATTCCTTCACCCAAAATCAAACCCAACGCAAGCGAAGCCGTGGGTAAAAGTTAGTGTTAATATAAGATTGACAAATAATGAATATTAGGTAACGTTAGGTTGGGCTCAAGAATGGAATATAATTAACAGGAAAATGTTCTATTAAACTGCATGTACATATTTCTATAAAAAGGAACTAAAAATTGTATAACGATTGTTCAACGTTTTTATTTGTATTGTTTCCTATTACAGGTGACATCATTATCAAAGAAGGAACCATCGGTAGCAAAATGTATTTTATTCAAGAAGGCATAGTAGACATCGTTATGGCGAATGGAGAGGTGGCTACTAGTTTATCAGACGGTTCCTACTTCGGTGAAATTTGTCTTCTGACGAACGCTCGAAGAGTGGCTTCCGTCCGAGCTGAAACGTACTGCAATTTATTCTCTTTATCAGTGGACCATTTCAATGCAGTGCTCGATCAGTACCCACTAATGCGACGCACAATGGAGAGTGTAGCAGCGGAACGACTGAACAAGATAGGGAAGAATCCGAACCTAGTGGCGCATCGAGAGGACGACACAACGTCGGAGGGGAACACGATCAATGCGGTGGTGAATGCGCTGGCGGCCGAGGCGGAGCACGTGAGTCTGTCGGACGATAGCGTGGCGCGGCTGTCGGAGCGCTCACTAGGGCTGGCGCTGCAGCCGTTGCAGGCCGCATCGTGCCGCATGGCAGGCGTGGCGCTGCCAGGGCTGGGCGTGGCGGCGGCGGCGCTGCCGAGGCCCAAGTCCGAGCACGACTTCAGCTCGGCGCAGGCGCTGTCGGCCGCGCCCGCCGCATTCCACAAGTCGGACGCCGGCATCGCACCCTGACGCCGCACGCTGTGCTAGTTCGCACGGCCGTCGAGACGAGAGCAATACTAGGCTTAGAGCGAGCCGCCAGGCCGCAGCGACCGCGCGGCTCGATAGTTGTAGCGTAGACACGAGTATTATAGCTGCGACTTCGCCGGGCGACAGGCCGCCGCCCGTTGAATCTCATTTTGTGATCTTATACTTAATTCTCCTGTGTTATAATTTAGGTTAAATTTTATATCATTGACGCTGTGAGGAATCGAATACGATACGTATTCTGATTGTATAGATATATCTGTTAATTGAAAATCTTCAATATGGAGAACGATACTATCGAATCTTTATAGAGATACCTTGCCATTAAAAGAGAAAATAATTATATAGACTAGACTGAAATGTAAAGATATCACTATTTTATGCTTTGTTGGCGTATAAAATAGACTTCTATTGTTGATGCGGAATTTTGAATCGCGGAGTTATGTATGAAGTGTATAAACGTTCCTGGTTATCACGATTCAGAGATTATTATATTCGAAACTGTTTATATAACGATTCAAAAATATTGGGTCGTGGGATTAGAACTGTACGTGGAGTTGAAAGTACGGCGCGGGCGCTTGCTCTGGCCTACACCACGCGGGAACATCTTCAGTGAAATACTGCACGCCACTTGTCACGCCACACAGTGTAAGTGGCGTGACGTCACAGGCAATGCCCGCGCCTTACGCCTGCACAAGCGACGCACAACTGAAGGAGCCTCACGCGCGTACCATAGCACAAAGTTGCTTTTCTCATTTAATTATAAGTAGTATATCTACCGATAATCGGCATAATTAGCGCAAACAAGTCTCTCAGTTTTTTAAGTAGAGGTGATCCGTAGCGCTTCGAATCTTTTGAGAGTCGTTTCTGTATATGTAAATATTGTATATCGAGGTTAGCCTTAGAGCGGTTCGTTCGAGCGGAGTGGTAACGGGCGCTCGACGCTCGACCGAGCGGTCCAGTCAATTATTCCGTGCGCTCGTATTGCGCGGTTTCGGTTCTCGATGCACTACTACACTTCAAACATTGTTTTTAATTGTAGGTGAAATAATAATTTATTGTCGATAGTTATCATTTCGTAGGAGTAAGTAGGCCGGAGCGTTAACAAATTCGGACGAATTACATAATGTGATAGAGCAGCGGATGGCTGCGCATCACCGCGCGGCCGGCAGCTCGGCGACCAGTAGAACGAGTAGATAGTCCAGTTATTACTGCATGACTTCACATGATTCTTTAACTTGAAACATACCTATGGTTTGATCGCTAAATAGCCACTTTAGTTACTTCTTGCAAGAAATTGGCTTACTGCTTTTTGAACTTTAGCCTAAATTAGGTATAAATATATATATATATTTGTAATGAGCAACATATCCTAGCGAGGCTCAGTTATTGATTAGATGGGTCGCCGAGCTGACTGCGCGCTGGTACCGCAACGTGGCACGAATCATCGTTGACTAATTCTTATAGTGTCATGACAATTTGTAAAGATGGTTTTGCAAATGTTGACTTTTTAGCCAAAATATAGTTAATGAATGACGAACCAATACGCAGTAGCTTACTTGTAGATGAACGCAGCCTAGTTCTCAGTTTTGGCGACTAACACCAATGGATACTTTGTACTCGTAAGATATTTATACAATAAATCGGTCTTAGCGGAGTGACTATCTGTCAATTTATCTACAAAGAGAAAATTATAATTGCGTTTCATTCCCAGAGCATTTATTTGTTGTTATTTTAACCACCTAACATTACCGCTTTTGTAACTTGTATAAATTTTATAGAAGAGATCTATTTTTATTGTGAAGTTGATCTACTGGAAGTAAGTAAATGAACCTATATAAAAATTATTTCTTTTTAATAATCTGAACTGTTATTTGTTAAATATTTTAATAATTTCTGGTAACTATTGTCACCAAAAGTGCTCATCGCTGTCAAGAAAATTAGAGAAAATGCATTAAAGAATGAAGAAAACTGCTTACGTGTTTTAATATCATCTTTTATACTAATTGCCTTTTTCTACCTTCAGCAGAGTATGTAATCACTATTTATATTGTGATAAACCCCAAAATCAAACCAAAGTATAAGTAAGTAAATCCATGATAGTGAATTTTGCTCTCATGCACCTAAATTTTCAGTGTCCTGACCTCCTGCCCAGACCTGAGATACTTTTGGTTAGTTATTTCTTTTAAAAGACAACTTCCGTATTCCGAATATAAATTCTATGTCGCGCAGGAATTTACAAACACATGAGACGGACACAAGAAGACCTAGATTCAGAACAACAATTTGTGTACCACACAAAGTGTTGTCCCATGTAGGATTTAAACCCGCAACACTTGGCGGAGTAGAAAGTGACGTGGCGACTACTCAAACCACTAGGCCAACCGTGCATTCAAGCAATCAAACCCCCAGAGACTTCTTTAAGATGTTAGGGGCGCCAGCCACGGCAATTTTAAAGAAGCTGCACGCATACTGAAGGGCGCTTAATAAAGTGCGCTAAAGTTAGAACTGCACACGGGCGCTTCACGGGCTAGAGACGCCACTGATTATACCTACCATTGGATTCTATATCCTAGCAGCCAATTATACATGAAGTAAACACCATTAAATATTCTAAAGGTCTGGTCAGACTCAGATAAAGTGAAAATATCAGGCGTTAGCTAATCTTCCTTTTTTCTCCAAACCTTTCTTCGAAACTATGTAAGGGTTCCTTTTAAGCCGACTACAATACGGCTGAATACAAATTCGTTTTGCAATCAGACCTACAACTCAAATACAAGGCAAATTCGAAATACTCAGTCTTTGATTGGACTTTTAAGGGCTTCAATTGTAATCATTGTTTGTTAACGTACTCTCCGAACTACAAAAAAATCTCAGTGTTAAGGATATCACCCATCCTTTGGCTGACCAGGCTAGGATTGCTTAACTTTGCAACATGATACCACTAACCTTGGGACCCTGTGTGGTATTATGTGTTGTATGTTTAATTCAAAAAATAAGCCTACTAAAATACTGTTTTTTGCAAATGTATTTAAAAACGTTCAATAAATGTCCTTGATGATCGTCTAGGTCGCTGAGTTAATCACTGAGATCACTTTGATATTTATTGCACTGTAGCTCAAACTGCAAACAAGCAGTCTTTTCTTGTGTAGTGCAGTGTTGAATTAACCACTAGCCTGAGTAGATTGGAGCCTAGGACGGTTAATTTTAAGGGGTGGCAGATTTGACCCAAAATATTTTTTTGTCTTACAGAAATAAAAATAACACACGATCGACGATACGAATAAAGTCTTGAAAATGTTATAACACTTTTTTAAACCGGTACGAGGGCCGAGTTAATCAAGATTGATGTGCCACGGAGTGCACAGCGACGGAGCCCATGAAATAAAAGGACCTCTATGTTACAGTTATGGGTATCCCCTGTCACCCGTAAGTTCAGCGCCTACTAGTGCGGTACCCCTGGTAGGTGCTGTTTTTTGGAAGTTTGCCACTCGGGACGTGACTAAAGTGTCATTGGCGTAACAGATTACACCTAGCGTAGCCAGTATAGCCCAAGCCCCTCTCGAGGTCTGTACTCATTCGACGACTCATTGATTCGACCGCCTAAGCAACAGTGTTCGGATCTGTGTCAGTCGAAAGGAAAGGGTTCCGTCCTGCCGTCTTGTCCACTTGACGATAACTGACTGGAGAACTTGCATGGGAAAGCCACTACCGTGGGAGAGCATTCAGCCTTAACAACCAATGAGTCATCGTCGCTCGATATTCGACGCCCCCACCCCACTCACGTATTCACTCGTGGTCATTTGACGCAACGCTGCACCGATGATCTTAGAAAGCGCTAATCAAAATCCGCCACTCACTCACACACACAATCCACTTTGAGTGCCGTGAAGATCATTGGAATACTAGAACGTTGTGGGTCAAATTCGGGGGGTATAACTTCTAAGGGTATTTTTGGGTTTTTTGAATATAATATAAAATTTTTAATTGTTAAGAAAATTAATAATGCCCAAGTATCTATTAACCTCGGGAGAATTAAAATTAGCCTATCATATTTAGGAATTGATTTAGCAGCTTAGCTCCGCCTCGCCACCAAAACTACTATGCGACAAATGGTTTCATTATGACTATATTTCTTAAAAAATTGTCAATTACTATGATGGTTCCTGTACAAAATAAACTGACAAATCGAGTGTTACGTAAATTGTATTTTCTATGACGAACTTTTTGGATAATTAATTGGAACATTTGGTATTGACATATCGAGTGGAGTTCAATTTCATTTTTTTTAATTAATAAATTTATTTAATATTATATATAAATTTATTTAATTTGCTAAACTGACCTCGAAGAAGCTTAGTGTTTTCAATAGATCGAGATGGTATTGCACTCTGGCCCATTGCTTTATAAGGCGCAGGTTCGGCCTCATATGGAATACGTTCATATGTTTTTATTACTGCCCAATACCAGCTATGGACCGCGTCTAACGGAGCGCAACACGAATCGTTGACTGCCATAAGATATTTCAAATCGGCTGCGAAGCGATTTGACCTCGCCATATTTTCTATTGCTTTTACTATGGGAAGTGCTCCAAGGAATTGTTTAGACTGAGCGTTCTCCGTTTACCATCGTTCTAAGCGACAGCAGTTTTATCACCATCATTTAGTTCGTACAAGACTCCTAGTTTTTCCTGAAACTTTCTGCCTCGTGCAACAAAACTGTGGAATGAACCCCGGATCCGAATCCCAGATGAGTCCCGAACCAATACCACCTTCAATCTTTCAGGCGAAAAGCGTACTCCTTTTTAAAAGGCCGGCAACACACTAGTGACGCCACTGGTGTTGCGGGCGTCCACGGGCGGCAGTAATCGCTTACCATCAGGCGATCCCTCTGCTCGTTTGCCGCTTATCCCATAATAAATATTGGAATAACGGAGTTAATGCAAGTAACAGAATCATTTTATTCGAAGGGGAAGACATCTCTACAAATTGTACAGGCAATGCCTTATTGCACTGCTACAAATGAAAGATCACAATTCACCACACCCAGTCTTAAAAACGTAGTTAAGATGACATATGATCAAAGATAGAATAAATGGGCTCTGTACTGTAGTGTAGGTTTATAGAAAATAGTTTGTTATTTTTAAAATTATCTCTCTCCTCCTCTAAAGTAATTTTTAAAATAGCTGTTCTGTATGTTAAGAATTTATATAAATATATAGAAATTAAATAAAGTTGGATTATCTGTTTATAATATTAAATAACTTTTATTTCCAATTTTTATTTGTCTATTTCTTTCGATTGATCTCTGAAACGGTCCCACCGATTTCGACGGGACTTTCACCGGCAGATAGCTAACGATGTAATAATAATAATAATTTATTTCGTAAAAACATAACCTTTATATAATAGTCACAGATGTTCTAGTTAGACTACTTAAATAGCCTATATTAAGAACAATCTGCTTCTGTGTTCCATAAAATTAACAAAAGATACATAGGTATACATATAAAATTGCTAATTGTTATTAAAATTTAAATACTAGATTACATTAACTGTTGTGTTTGCTTGAGTGAACGTGTGCGTGTGTGAGAGTGTGTTTGTGTGTTTAAATCTATGAAATTATGAAGTTATAATAGGCTTTTTGATGACATGAAGTTCTCAGTTTCCATATAGTTTTTCTTCGAAATATATTGAATAATTTGAGATTTTATTGAAGCATATTAGGATTTGTGTAACGGAAAGATTTTATTAACTCTATTATATAGAAGTGGTCCCAGATAATATAAAAATCGTTTTGTGAATGTAAAGTAAGTGTAGTAAGGTGTAGTGTAGATTTTGATTCTTCGTTTAGGCATATTCTGGTCCTGTGCGTGTGGAGCTTGCGTGTGTGATGAAGTATGGCGCTTAGTATGAATGGTTGCCGAACCGTAAGAACGTTGCAATTTTGGTATAATTCGGAAGAGGGATATCATAATGGGTGAAAAATAGCAATATTAAGTACGGCTGTTTGAGCTACGTCCAGTGGTTTCAAAAGAGTTTTAGCGGCACCACCCCAGGTTGGGATACAGCAACGAATTATTGATTGACACACACACGATACGAATGATGTGAGCATAGGCAATGTGTCGAAGTGTTTTAAAAATGTAGATAAGTTTTCGTACTCGATTTACTAGGTTTGTAATGTGTGTTTTAAAATTGAGATGGTTATCAAGTATGACACCAAGATATCTGATGGTATCGGTAGAAGTTATGGATGGACAGCAACAATTAGGTGTGCCGCTGTAACAGGTGTGTGCTTGAAGAATAATTGGTTTCTTCGGTTGTGATGTGGAGTCTAGTGAGAATGTGATGAGTTTTGTTTTGGCGGTGTTAAGTGTCAGTGAGTGAGAGATGAGCCATTTATAGATGGTGTTAAATCCATTTAGAGCTGCAGTTTGTGCTTGTGACCATGAGTCACCGTGGAAGGTAATGGCAGTATCGTCAGTAAAGGAGATGATTTTTCCTGACAGTATGGTTGTTTGGCAAAGATCATTAATGTAGACCCGAAATAAGGTAGGGCTTAAAACGCTACCTTGTGGGATCTCCGTATGAAATGAGCAGCTCAACACTTAAATATTTGTCAATTTTTACTCTTTGTGGGCGCCCAGTGAGATAGGATTTAAAGAGTTGAAGCTCTAAATCTCCAACACCCATAACTTCAAGTTTTAAAATAAGGCAAATGCCTCTCATTTGCCTTATTTGCCGTATGCCGTATCAAATGCTTTTGCAAGATCCAGGAACACTGTAAGGATCTTTTATGTTGATTGAGACTCTGCACTATTGCACCAACAAGCTCTAAAGCTGCAGAGGAAGTCGATTTCCTTTTACTAAACCCGAACTGGTTCTGGGACAGTAGCGCATTAGACTGCAGATAATTAATGAGCCTTTTATTCATTAAAAGTTCCATGACCTTAGAGAGCGCCGTTAAAATGGCAATAGGGCGGTAATTGTTGACAGTGGTACGGTCACCAGCCTTGAAAATTGGATGAATGATTGCCTGTTTAAAGGAAGATGGGAAAGTGCCAGTGGCAAAGCACAGGTTAATAATATGGCATAGTACGGGCGTTAGGATGACGGAGTATCTTTTTAAAAAAATGGTAGAAATGCCATCATGACCTACTGTTATATTCGATTTTAGCGACATTCATTTGTTCTTTTAGAGGCGGCCACTTCGTCAGCGTCCGTATCTAAAATAACAAATGAATTTGGACATCCATTGCTTGAGTACATTGGTAGGTTACCGAGGGTATTAGTTTGTATAGTTTTAATATGATCAGCTGATCAGCAGATCAGATCAGCTGGTACTTTCCGACATTCACAAAGAATTCATTAATCTTGTTCACAGATTGAGAGTCGGTTTTAGTAGAAGAGAATAGATGTGTTGGTGTACGTGTAGTTTTTGTACTATGTGTCACGCGTTTTACAGTATCCCATATTAATTTAGTATTGGTACCAGCTTTGGTTAACTCATCCGAATCAAATTGTCGTCTCACTTATTTTAAGATTTTGTTACAATAATTTCTATATCTTTTATAGGTAGTTAGCAATATTGTACTTTCAGGCGACTGCTTACACCTTTTGTACATTTCGTCTCTATTTCTCATGCATGTCAGCAAGCCTGGGGTAATCCAGGGCTTTAAAATTCTATTACGTTTTGAGATATGCTTCATCATTGTATTCTGCTTGATTGTCTGAGAGAGAGTCTGAACAAGACAATCGGTCGCAGAGTTTAGTTCTGTCATAGAGACTATGTGAGAAAGGTCAAGTCTTTCCATTGATTTGTCAAGAGAGGCATAGTTAGTTTTCATTATAGAAATAACAGGATGATTGCACTGTGGCTTTAGGCTTAGAGAGAGGAAAGTCGCATAGTGGTCAGTTACCGTCGACTCAAGAACAAATATGGATGATGGAAATCTGGTTCTATTATCTGGTTGAAATTACTCAATAGTAGCTATATTTAAAGCTTGATGATTGTTATAATTTATAGCGAGTATTTGTAATATCAATTAGGTAAAAGTTCGATTTGTGTGAAGTTTCACTAATACCCACGTTAAGTCCCTCAATACTGTATATTTATAATGTTTTAGTTGTTACTTCACTATCATATTCCACACATTTGTCACTTTTTTGTTAAGGTAAAAGTCTGTATTTATTTTAGAGAGCACAATACACTTTTAACACTGACTTGCAATTTAAAAGATGAAAGAACTAGAAGTACGTGTTTGAGCGGTTGTGTCACAGACGGGACTGAGTAAGGTTGTAAGGAGTAAGTTAGTCTAAAGTGATATACTTTTTTATTATTTTATTAGCCCTACTTTTTAGACTAGCTTCGCCCCGTGGCGTTACTCGGGTTACAACAATAATAGCGGAGACGCCGCGGGGCTCAGCTAGTTTATTATAAAAACCTAACGTCGATAGTGATGAGATTGATAAACATTGAAAATAGAGAAGAAAGAGAAGAAGAGATTGATAAAATGCCACCCTGTGGAATATTTCACTCATAGCCAACTATAGAGTTGTTTATATATATAGAGCTGTTATAGTTAAAAAACAATTAAAGGAGTAATGATATCAAGCTTATTTTTCTAAACTATTGTTCTATTTCTAGTAAGTCTCGTCACAAAGTGTGTGTCGCGTAAGTTTTGAGGTTTTTCTGTCAAAGTTACTTCCAAATGGACGATCCTGATTGATTTTATCAAAAACGCAATTTATCGAGTGTTTTAAGCTTGGAAACTTTTCTAAGAATTTTAAAATAAATAATTATTGCACTTTTGCTTAACACCTTTGTGAACTGGATGCTAGTATTTTGACAAGTAGCAGCACCGTGTGGTGGTTAGTTTAAAGTTATGATAGCAACATTATGCATTATATATTTGGCCTAGCAATTTTAACATTAGTTTAAGCCACCATGTTGTTCGTTGTGTTTAAACTCATCCTCTACAATCATATTTATTTATTTAATTTTCAAGCTGTTTCGAGTTGAAATTTAAATCTAGCGCGAGGGCTATCTAATCTAGATAAAAATGTAATAATTGTACTTTAAAGCGTGATGGAAGACTGTATTGATGGCATAGTGCCATTACAACCAGCAGCCAGTGCCACTAAACTTATTGCTTTTCTAAGGAATGAAATTATATCAGAAAATGCAGTAGTACTGTTTGACCCGATTGTACCTTTGCCCTCTTCAGGTAAAGTTAGGGCTAGGCTACGGCCTATACCGAGACTTAAAACTGCTATAAGAAAGGATGTACAAGTAAGTAGTTTTTTTTAGTAAATATTAACCTGCAAAACGCTTCATCTCTGAGAAACATAATTGTACAAAGCATGGATCAGCTTAGTAATTGTTAATCACGATACACATTGTATCGGTTTGCTATGCAATTATATATATATTCAATGTTTCAACATTTTTTCACAATTTCTGTTTCTTAAGTTGCAAAACTGAATAAAATATTGTCTTTTCTGCGTTTGTTGCGTAGTGTTTACTGTTCTTTGATGATTGTTATATAGTAAGTGTAAGAACGGCAAAACCACAGCAAACTGTCAAATTTCTGATCAACCTCAATTTAAACTTGTATCTTCTAGAATTGATAATGTGTTTATATGCATATAAATGTGTAAATACTAACTACATAGATTAGTCGCCTCGACACTAAGTTTCATAAAAATCATATACATACAAACACAAGAATTGCTCGTGTAATAGTATGAACACAATGTCAAGTTTGATCCCACTACATAACAAGGGCTTTGCCTTTGCTTTGATTACTTTCAAAATTAAAGAGTCCTTAGAAAAATGTATGTAGTCCAGAAGAAAAGACAGTGAGAGGAAAAAGATTAAAAAAAGACGAACATGACTGTTGTGTAGACTATTTTATTAGTAATCTGGACAATAGCCATAGTTAAAATGTTAATTGTTTCAGAGAAGTGCCAATGAATCCGAAGAGGAAACTCGAGGTCACATGAAAGTTGAGTCAGTTAATCCTGTGCCATCACAACACCAAACTGAATTCTGTACTTCACTAAGCACCAAGTTGTCTTTGCCTAGCAGGTGACTTGTGATCTAAATACTAGTTATTAAAATTAAAAATGTTTATTTTAGTGCTTTCTAGGACATCTTTTAACATTATCATTATTTTTACTATTAATGCATTTCTCCAAGAGGCCAAAACAATATTAAGTCCAGACAGTCCAATAACAAAGCATATGCTTTGATGAACATGGCTATTCTTGGAGCAGTGTGTCAGTTAATAGACTTGGCATGCATCCCTGATTCTCATTGTTTGTAATCAGTATCCGGTGCATCGGTAAACCGGGCCATTTCCACACTTAGCCTCTTAATTGGGAAGTTGTATGTGATGCTTGATGATGATTCTCATGTACACCTAATGAATGTGAAAAGTGATGACTTCTCAATATTATAAAAACTATCACTATCTTAAAACTCTCTTAAGCTAATTCTAAAATCCCTTAGAGATTCAAATTGTTGGTTGTTACCTTAAAGTGCCATATATTACAAGAGGATTGGTAACTGAACTTAAATCTAATACTTATCCGTCAGATAAAAATATTTCTGCTTGTCATATGCTAACTATAAGTACGTAATGTATATCAACATGTTGAAGTAACATTTTATATTTCCAGGGATGTTCCCCGAGTTAGGAATGACTCTGTGTGCTCAGGTGCTACCCAGATAGTGAGTCAGTCACCAGCCTGCATGTTGCCTTATAAAAAAAGACTAAAGTACAGGTAAAGTATTCAAAGAAATATTCAAACTAGGCCTAAATACATGCAATCATTAATACCTAACTACACAGCTCTATATTTCTCTTAAGAATGGGTTTCCCAAGTTAAAAAGTTATTTAAAAATCATACAGAATGCCACTAAATATCAACCTATTTTTACCTCTATACTAAGTTTTACGTATACTACCACTACCATATCATTTTTACTGAAAATTCTTCATAATCATTTTTAAAATAAGAAATTTCCATTTTCAAATAGTGACTACTTTCCAATACCAGGAATAATATAGAATAATATATAAATAGAGCTCCTGAAGCTATGTCTCAAGCCCTCCGAGCTTCAAATTATAGTGGTTGACACCTAGAAATGTATGTAATATATTAGAAGAGCATTAATAACAGAGCTTAATCCTAATATATAGAAAACTGACTACTTAGACCTCATATTTCTGATTTTCAGTGTATTTAATAGGTCTTTACATGTGCATTAAAAGTGCTAAAGTAAAATTTGTATGTTTCCAGAGATGTTGCCCGATTTACCGATTGCCCGATTTACTCCGTGTGCTCAAGTGTTAGCCAGAGCCAGCCTCCGGCGCCCCTCTCGTCACTTAAGGAACAACAAGCATATAAGTAAGTTATAAACCTGCAAAGAAATATTCAAAGTAGGCCTAAAACACAGTTTTTAAATAAAACAATTTGTTCATTTCTGTTAAGAAACAGGTTTTCTTTTTAAAGGGCAGGGTTATGTATTTGTACAGATTGCAGCCAAACATTGTCCTATGTTTACATCTATACTAATTTCTAATATATGTAAATTATATCTAACGATATAATTACGAGAGCAAAGCCTCGAGCAATAGGTAGTGTTTTATAAATCTTCTATAAAGTACAGTCAGCATCAGATTAATTTGTGCTTCCAAAGTATTCAAAATTATGTGAAGAACATCAATACAAACTCAAATTGTTGTACACATTCATCCCTTAAAACTATTTAGGGCACTGGGTTGTGTGTAAAAAATCAAATTGGTCAAATTATGACATTTCTAACTAATGCTATTTCAATGTGTGAAATAGTTTTAGAGTGTTTTATTTGAACTAACTCAATAATGGAAACATTTTCTGAATATAAATTAACCAAGGCATGTTTATTGAGTTGAAGCTGACACACTATTGTTCTTGTTTTACCATATTTGCACAACGCTTCAGATTGGCGCTTGTTCTGGAAGTAAGCAGAGCTTGTACGAAGGACACAAGGCAAATCATATAGCACATAATATACAACTATTTTTGGAAATTCAAATTCTTATATAAGGTCCAACCTGAGAATCGAATCCGAAGTCTCAAGCTCAGCAGTAGCATTAGTTATCTGATTAATAATACCTATCAATCAACAACCCATAATGTCCCACTGCTGGGCTCGGATCTCCCCTCAGGAGAGGATTAAGGCCGTACCACACCGACGTACGGCACATGCGTAACGTCGCCCCTTCGCGGATGGCCTGTGAAGCGGATGGGGGGAAAACCCTTCCCGCCCATCCGCGGCCACACTCAGAGGTACGCGAGTGGCGCGAAGCCAGCACGTGGAGCCTCCAGCCGCGAAGACCAACGAGCCATCGTGGCTCGACGGGCGGCTTCACGCCACTCGCGTACCTCTTCGGGCGGAGGGCGAACGCCACTCTCCGCCCGGAATTCAGCCACCCGTCGATAAACTTCGGCGCGCACCTCCGCCTCCAAATCCCACGGGGGTGTTCCGGCCAAGGCCCACGCCGCCTCGGTCGACACCGTGCGGTATCCGCGTATGGCTCTGACCGCCAATACCCTCTGAGGCCGCCAGAGGCGCGCCTTATTCTGGGCGGTCAGAGCCGACACCCACACCGGTGCGCCGTACAGCGCCATCGACCGGACGAACCCCGTGAAGAGACCTCGCGTTACGACACTGGCTCCACCCAGATTGGGCAAAAGTCGCCCTAGGGCGGAGGCAGTGTCGACCAGCTTGGGAGCAAGCTGTCGGAAGTGCTCGTCGAAGAGCCACCTACCGTCGAGGATCAGGCCCAGATACTTCATCTGGGCCCGANAGGGCGGAGGCAGTGTCGACCAGCTTGGGAGCAAGCTGTCGGAAGTGCTCGTCGAAGAGCCACCTACCGTCGAGGATCAGGCCCAGATACTTCATCTGGGCCCGAACCGGTACGAGGACCGTGTTGACCACTATGGAGGCGCCGGGGGGCGGCCCGCGACGGGACCCATGGAAGAGCAGGGCCTCCGTCTTGTCCAGGGCCAACCGCAAGCCCAGCGCCTCGATGCGCCCGACCACCAGAGAAACTCCCCTGGTGGCCAGGCACGCCGCCTCCTGAAAGTTCGCCCCCCGGGCTGTGACCAATGTGTCATCGGCGTAACAAATTACGCCCAGCCCGTAGGGGAGACGCTCGCGAAGGACCCAGTCGTACCCCACGTTCCACAGGAGTGGTCCAAGGACAGACCCCTGCGGAACGCCGCACGACATGGGTCGCCGTCTCACGGCGCCATCTCGATCCTCGTACACGACGGTACGCTCCTCTAAATAGTCTGCCACCAGCCGCCTCAGGTACTCTGGCACCCCGTGGTACTGGAGTGCTTCCCTGATGCAGCTGAATGGCAGACTATTAAAGGCGTTGGCGATGTCGAGAGACACCGCCAACACCACGCCGCCACAGCTCACCGACTCCTCGGTCACGGCCCACAGGCGCATCACGGCATCGACCGTCGAACGCCCCTCTCGGAACCCGAATTGGGCGTCCGACAGGTCTGGGCCCACCTCGCTGAGGTAAATATACTGACAACTAGTTCAACCTTCACTTCACCCACAGGGTTGCGGAGGTCCGATGCCAGTCGCTACGTGTAAAACCTGATTTTCAGTTAAAACCAGTTGAACTGTAGCCGACCCCAATTTATCTTGGCAATAGTAAAGGCTAGGAAGATGATGAAGTAGTTACTTTATAGTTACATTGATTTATAAAAATATGAAAAATATATAAAATTTGAAATAAAATTAAATAATTAAAAGGGTTATTTCTGTGATTGCTATTAGAGGCAAATAAAATATGATTCCACATATTAATTATAGATGTTATATATAATTTTAAGTTAATTTATTTTGTTTATATTAATTACCTACCATCGCCTTACTTTTAGTTATAACTCAGTTTTTTCTCCTCATCAAATTTTTTTACTGCTGGCTAAATATGAAAATAGTTTCTAAGGGCTAAACTCCAAAAAGTCAATTCATTCCAAAACCTCTGCAGGAGAATACCATCATTATTCGTTTCATGTCATTGATAAACATTAATATATATTTCATTTATATAATATGTCATTCCATTGATAAATAATATATACTTTTGATTATAAGAAAAGAATACACCTAAAAAAATTCAAAAGCAATTTTCTTATTCAATGTACCTGTTGTGCAGTGTCCTCTAATATTACATTAATTCGACAACACCCATTGTTAAAAACATCCAAAAAAATATTAAAATCATTTACTGTTAGTTTAGTTCTCTGTCAAGTTCTTAAACATTTAATTTATAATCGCTATTTAACTTTAAGCAACGGCTCTGTTTTATTTTGAACTTTAAGGCTGTAGTTCGTTGCATTTACTATGGTGAGGGCTCCGAGGAATTAATCAGAACTAATCCCTTCCGCCATCGTCCTTTGCTACAGGAGTTTCATCTCCATTATCTATATGGTTGGCAGTCCACGACTGTGTGCTTTTCTAGAAACTTTCTGCCTCGCACAACAAAACTGCGGATGAACCAATACGACCTTCAAAACTTCATGAAAAGAGCGTACTCCTTTTTGAAAGGCCGATAAATCACTTGTAACGCCTCTGGAGTTGACGTTGGCCATGGGCGGCGGTATCGTTTACCATTAGGCGATACGTAAGCTCGTTTGCTCCTTATTCCATAAAAAAAAGTTAAATGTTGAAAGTAGATTCTAAAGAATAAGGAAATAACTGTTAATAACAGACTATATTCCCTATTATAAACAATTTGACTGTCTATTAGTTTCTATACTCAAGATTAAGGCGTTGCCTGAAAGGCTGTCGTCATATACTTTAATGTCTTTGTTAATAATCATTTTTGTTGTAGTCTAGATCAAAACGAGTTGAACGCTAAAGAAACTAATGAAAATGCGGAAGCAATGCCTAAATCGGCTCCGAAACTGAAAGAAGATCCAGATAACCCTCCGGCGCTGGCTTCAGATGCAGCGCCAGTTCCTCAAGTCAAACTGGGCCCTAATGGAGAAATTATTCTTGATGAGCAGAGCGTGGTATGCCTTTTTAAATAATCTACTTTTTCTGAGCAAAAAGTTATTCCGGGTCTGCAACTAACATACTTATGGCCTATTGATATAATGGTTAGTGATCATGACTGCTAAGCCAGAGGGCGTGGGTTCAATTCTCACGTAGGATAAATTTTTGTGAGATTAACATGATCATTTATTCTGTGTCTTGTGTAATTTATCTATAACAAGTTTTTGCCTGCGGCTCCTCTCTTATGTATGTCGATTATCACAGGAAATAGTGTATGTATTTCCAATGTGTTTTTATGATGTATAAGCTACATTACAGTAAAGCTTTATCTAAATCCGTTCAGTAGTGTATGTGCAAAAGAGTAACGAACATTCATCATCACAAAGTTTCACGAATATTATTTTACTAGGAAAGGATATGTATTTATTTAGAAATATATAACTATCTCTATCAGCAGTTCCCGGACCCCTCCTAACTAAGGCGCAGTGTTTCACACCGGTTTTAGTTGGTCCGATCCCGACATACCATTCCGCCGCAAACCCCGATAGGGTGACGGTCAGGTTTTCCATAAGTAAAAAAAAATTTGTTACATGTTTGCCATGGGAGTGATATTGTCCTACGTTGTTAACTTTCTTAGTTGCCATTTATGTATCCTTAATCCGACACAACACGGGCAGTTCAACCTCAAATATCATTCAAATCGACGTTACAATAGTATACGGTGTTATACACGAGCATAGCGTTTGTTATGATTATATTAGGGTTCCTTTAGATGGTTTATACACACACTAATTTAGGCTACAGACGGGAGTTTACTTTTTAGAGACTTATTTAATAACTTAAATATTTCAGGTGATAAAACAAGAAAGAAGCCAGGTCTTATCCTCAGTTGCGATCGAGGGCTCCTGCAATGCTTTAGACTTAGGTGGATATAAGCGCGGGCTAAGGACAGACGAGTGGAATGATGCGGAAACCGTGTGGTTCTACAGAGCTCTAACTGCACTCGGAACTGACTTTATGTTGATGGAACGTTTGTTCCCTGGGAGGACACGAAGAGACTTGAAACTCAAGGTATTTTAATTTGTATTGTTTCTGCCATTACAACCTCTGTATGTCATATTGTTTTTCACGGTAATTCAAGAATTAAAAAGAAAAATACTTGAAATTAAACTTTGTAACTCTTTACATAGTACAAAATGAAGTCGCTTCCGCTGTCGGTTCCCTTAGATTTTTAAACGACGCAACTAATTTTATGCTGTGTTGAACAATGCAGAGAGTGATACAAGGTTTATAATTACATCTATGTCACATCACGCTTGGCGCAGCTATTAAGATATAACCTTAGTATTTGTTTTCATGTCTATTAAGCTCTTTTATCTCTGAAATTCTTTTCTAGTAGTCAAACTTAATAATTCCAACAATAACTAGTAATAGTACAACGGTGTAATGCAAGTTCTCTTTGTGATTTAAAGTTTAAGAAAGAAGAGCGTGTGAACGCGCCACAAGTGGACAAGGCGCTTCGGACGTCGTTGAAGAGGGACGCGTCCAAACTGGAGGAGGAGTTCACCTTGGAGCGCGAGGCGGCGCAGCGCCAGGCGCGCCTCGAGGCCGAGCGCGTCGCGCAGCGCGCGCAGCAGGAGCGCGCGCGACACCGCGCCGCCAGGGAGCTGCGCGTGCGACAGAGTACGATATACGCTACCTCTCTTACTCGCACTCGTTCGCCCTCACCTAGCGCGCACGTGCACGAGGACGAGCGCGTCGCGCAGCGCGCGCAGCAGGAGCGCGCGCGACACCGCGCCGCCAGGGAGCTGCGCGTGCGACAGAGTACGATATACGCTACCTCTCTTACTCGCACTCGTTCGCCCTCACCTAGCGCGCACGTGCACGTACACGCACACGTACATGTATACACACACACTCTGTAACTAAATTGTGTGACAGTGATATTTGACTTACGTTATCGTGTTACAGGTAAAGCGTCCAAGGTGTTGGAGTCTTCCACTCTGCCCGATTCAGAACAAGTTAATATAAACTTCAACACTACGAATCTCAACCTAAAGGTCGGAAATGTAATCTGAAAACTACTTCTAATACTTCAGGAACGGAACCCACTGCACAAACTCCTTCTACCGCTAATTCTCCATTCGACGAATCGACTTGGGTTAACCCTCCTAAGGATACTATTTTGAAGACAGAAACACCGATCAAAACACCTGAAGTTCTTAATAACGCTTCCGGCTTGCCTTCGAATATCGAATCAGGATCTTTAGTAGTCCTCACAGTAAACGACCTCAAATCTCCGTCGAAGAAAATGTTACAAACTTACATAGCTCACGGCGGCAGTAAACTGATGCCTGTTTCAATACCCTCTAATCTTTTAAATACTGTTGTGTCTTATATGAAAAATGGTACACCTGGGAGTAATGCATAAAGCGTACCTAAGGATGTATCCTCACCTAACAGTATTATAAGTCAAGACAGTCGAAGCACTGGAGTAGTGCTTCGACTGTCATTATTTTACCCAATCCTGCGAAAAGACAGCGACATAATTCGTACACTACAACTCAGCTTTGAGTTATTGTGTTTACAAAACTTAACGTGCTTAGATTAGAATTACCATTGAACGTCATTTAAAACGAGATATCGATCCATAACAGAGTGAGAGCTAATTACAGAACGTTATTTATGTTGGAAAATCTTCACTCCAGCAATAATTTTGAACGATCTGTCTATTATTATATTATGTTATATTATATATGTTATATATATTTATATATTTTGTATATATATATATATATATATCCAAAAAAAAATATAATATATATATGAAATTATTAATTTTAAGAAAATTGTACAGATGTGTACATATTTTCAATGCAAAATAATAAGAGAATTGTGTGCATCCAATATTTTCTGATACTACAAATAATCGGTCTTCAATAAAAACGTTACTCACGTGGAATAAATTTTGAATATCAAATTGCAATAAAGTTTCATAGTCTTTTTCAACCTTGTTTTCAGATATTCTTGTTGATAGTTTTTTTAACTGTTTCTTCCTTTGACCTTGCTTACGATCATTTTAGACGAAATTTAAATAGTGATCGAAAGGAATTATTTTTGAAAATCATTCACAGGTACGCTAAAGTTATTTAGTTTAGTTAAATGAAACAATACATAGGACTAGCATCAATGTGTATTCAATTAAGCTTTAAACTAAACATTTGTGATATTTGTTACCTGGCTCTCATTTTTAAAGTTTAGTTTATATGTGATATTATTGTGAATATTAAATATTCTCTATAGTAATGAGTATAATAATCTATCATTAATTGGTAAAACCATTAAATCGGCCCGCTCGTACGCAGTAACTCGGAGCCTTGGAAAACCAGTGGTAAGCACTGAATTGCATCTAATAGATAGCTAATTATACAGTCAGTTAATTTAAATGGAGTTTTAATGTATTGAATTAAGAATTATGTGTGATAGGTACCTTAAATTCGATTGAAGTCGGTGCCAAGCTTAAAAGTACTCTGAAAATATTACAAATATGTATGTTTTTGATAACATGTAACCGATGCGATGTGGCATTGGTCCTTACCTATTGAGCAGATATGTAAGAATTTTATACATTCCTGATGGGACACCGCAAAATACTTTTATATTAATTTTAGTTTTAATAAAACCTTAACATTGTAACGAAAAGACTGATTTAGACTGATTTGAGCTTGTTTATTGCAGTTTTTATCGTATAATATTAAGTGACATGCATGAAATGTTTACTATTTTACTTTTATGGAAACTTTGATCTCATTATAATGATTATTAGGGTCCATCCATATAATAAATCACACGAATTTTATTCCTTAAATACTTAGATATAATAAGTTTTGGACATGTGACTTCATTAAACTTAAGACTCTCCTCTGATCGCACAATGTCGTTTGGTCGACCTCTCCCCTCCAACGTGCGATATAATTTATGGATTGCCCCTTAGTATATATATATATATATATAAATATAAATATGCAATTGTATTAAATGAACCTGAACGAAAATTTATCTGTATGAGATCACGTGAGATCGAAGTCGCTAAATACAATAAATTTAAAATGTTTTTAATTACATTTGTTTTCTTTACCTATTTCTGTTCTGGGGGTTCGAGTTTAGTTTAGTGCGTTGTTGCGATTAGCAGAGTTCACTGCGAATCAACGTCGAATGTGATCACTGTAAACGATCGACTACAAGACTCGCATTAAGCTCTCTAGTACTCGTTACACGTTATATATTCATATTGTAAATTAACTATTTTCAGAAGGGGGTAATCTCTCCTCCTTAGAACTCCTGCGATTTTTTTACTTTAAAAAACGAAAAACTTCCATATTTTTTATGGGTAATATATACAGATCGGATATGACGAAACGACATTAACCGAAACCGCGGGCCGTTCATGTGTCTATTTACTTTGGGATTGTTTAAGATATCTGAAAATTGAAATTACAAATATTAAATTTTCAAACCAACTAAATACCTAAAAAATTAAAACCAATAGGGCATCATTTACAATTAAAGGTGCCGACGGGCGCGGCACTACCATGCACTTGCGTAGATATTGTAATAATATTACAGATATTGTATTTACATAATCACAATTTTTTACAATAATATCACGAAATATGAAATTAAATCTATTATAATTAAATATTTTTAATTCTCAGTGTGTCCACGATGCATTTTAATACACAGATCGTATCTTTTATTAAAGTTATTTCGCAGCCTTGCAAATAAATTGTCATTTGTAGCTATACTTTTTAATTTTTCAAATGATAGAATTATTCTATTCTTTAAGTCCTCCACATTTTCCACATCCGTGCTATAAACATCATTTTTAACGAAACCTCATAAAAAAACCAGGAAATAAATCAGTTGACCTGGAAGGTCAACGCGTTCGCCCCTAGCGTCCAATCCTCTCTTGTCCAAATATGTCTGTAAGTTTTTCTCACACGGCCACCCCCGAATACACAGACCACCTATTAATTGATACCACATTTGGTTGTATATTTGTAACGGAAACGTTTCCATGTAATCCGTCACATATTCCGTTTAATATCTCCATAAATTTAAACTGTTACGACTGACTGTTTAAACGGGCCCGATAATGTTATTTCCGTGGATGTCAAATCGAATTAAATGTGGATTGTCATTGCTCCAGTGCCTAAAATTTTGTCGATTTCTTGTAAATGAGCTTTCGGCGGTCATCAATCAATCAATAACCCATAATGTCCCACTGCTGAGCTCTGGTCTCCTCTCAGGAGAGGTTTGAGGACATACGTCCCCACTCTGGCCAAGTGCGGATCGGGGACTGGTATGACCACAGAACACATACACTCCTGAGATGAGATTGTACTTTAATAGTAATAAATCTCTTTATTTATTCTTCACAAACCTTCTTGGGTTAAATTACCAAATGCCACATATTCAAGCAACTTTGTGAGAATCTATGGTGCCTGAAATAGATATACAAAACCTGTAGTTACATGTCATCAGAGCCCTCCCGCAGCAACGAACATCTAGACATCGACACAGTTTGCCATATCCAAAAAAAACATTTATATAGCCACTTACCATAAATTTACAACTACATATATATTTAAAGGAGTAACAAAATTAACAAGGTTAATATAAAAAAAAAGAAAAAAATAAAAACAAAGGAAAAAATAACGTGATCTTAAACAAACGAGAATTGGATACCAGATCCTTCTTGTATGTGTTGTAGTGTGTTTGAGTGTGTATATTTTTGTTTGTTTTGTGAGAGCTCATGAGAACTCTGTGTAAGGGAGGTTCGAGCCCCACAATAGGCACAATCTAACTGTATATGGCCAAAAGGGTCTCAGTAGCCCGATAGTCCAAGTAGTGAAGATAGTTTGTAAAGATGTTTAGGATTTTTTTAAATTTATTGTACAAGTAAGGACCCTTAAAACAGTAAAATCGTTGCGTGTGCGATGAGTTGAAAGCTTTGTATTGGCAGACTGTTCCCCTACGACGTTTATCTTTTAGTAAATTCTGATCGTATCGCAATAAAGAATATTACCGTACCGTATGCAGAATGAATGTTTGTCTAACCGTGACTACGAGCACTTCCTGGAAAGTTCGACTGTGGGCAATTGGAAGGAAAGACCAGCGCTCACTTTGAGGGTCGCTCGTTNATAAGATGGGTCTTTGCGGCACCTCCCCATGATGTTAAACAATAATCAATGAGGGACTGGCAAATGTCATAATAGACCATTGTGATCACTCGTTGATTTGCTGTGTGTCGAAGAACTTTAAAAATGTAGATAAGCTTTCGCGATCTTCCAACGAGGTTGTTTCTATGAGGCCTAAATATCAATAACTGGTCTTTCGTAATACCGAGGTTTTGATATTTGTAGTCTTTTGAAGATTGGTTCAAGGGAAGATCAGGGACTCATCTAGTTGCAGAAATGGTGAAACAAGCTGGAGGCAACAGGTTTGACCTGTATGCAAAAGTAACATACTGGGTTTTTGATATGCGACTTTCTCTTGTTGTTCGGTGGTTTACGATTGTCTTTTTTTTTAAACTTTATCAATACTTACTACAAAATGACGAACAGCTATATGCAAACTACATGTTGTGTTTCAGCAATTTTTTTTTAAATTTGATAATTTCGTGTCAATCTTACAACTTGAGGACCACTATCTCTATTTGGAACCAGAGATTGATTTTCTCGTATCCTCTGGACAGCTTGTACAATTATCTGACTATTCGTAGGACAAACACGAGTGCTCCCATAATGCGCCGGGGCAGCGCGCGGCTATTTTAAATACGCGTGCAACGAGAGACGCCAATGGCTTTGCTAAAATGTGCAACATGTCACAGGTTCGCTCACTGTGACACACTGAACCACTAATCAAGTTCACTTAGTTACGTTTGAAATTAGAAAAGAATAGAAAAAACATCTTCTGTTATTCTTTTTGCACTTCCTTATGATTCCTTCCTGCAATACCTATTGTTTTTAATTATTATATGATTACATGTGTGAGGGTCTTATTGATAACACCATTTTCTTTAAAAGTCGTGCACCGCAGTAGCTTAGACTAATTAAAAATGAAATAAAATATTGAAAATCGACAATATATTTTCCATAAGCTCCAAATAAATAAGTTTTCCCATTTTGATAGTTTTTGAGAATGGGTTCAAATCTTGTAGGATTTTTTTCTTGTTACACATCATAGGGTACCGATTCACGAGGAACCTGCCATCCATTTCCTAGCGACACACGCTTCGTACACGGGTTGGAGCGCTCATCTGGATGGCAATTTGGTGTCGAGCGCTTGGTCATCCAAACAAAAGAGATGGCACAGAAACAAAAAGAATTGTATGCGGTAATAGCAGTCATAAAGAGAAATGTGAAAACATTGCAGAAGTCACATGTGTTGATTAAATTCATCAATCGTACTCTGATCGCGTACATACGGAAAGAGGGAGGAACGAAATCTCTTGCCTTATTGGCACTTACCTTTCAACTATTACAAATAATAGACAAACACCAGATAACCTTAACGTATTATGTGTCGGGCAGGTACAATATAATACAGGTTATCACGGGGAAAACAGCCAGCAGAATGGCATCTCCTATCTCAAGGGACTGCTGAGGTCTTTCGAAGATGGGGGAGACCAGATATCGATTTTTTTTACATCCCGGAAAAGTGCGGTAGTATAGACGTACGTATCGATAGACTGCAGGTATCATTTAGCAGTATACACGGATGCCTTCAGCAGGACGTAGGATTACCAACTAGCATGGGTGTTTCCACCACCCACCCTTTTGCCCAGAGTACTTTTATGTATTTTGTATGTTTTACATAAAAATAAAACCGATATTATGTTCCGAGACGGAAAACATACAGCATTGCAAGAAGATCTTCCTGGTGAAGACCACTATGAAAATTCAACTGAGCGACGTTTGCATTGCTGCTGGACAGTGTTGCCCTGTAGCGTAGTTTAAAAGAAACTTAACCATAGACATCGCACTCAGAGCTAAGTATACACTGCTTATTCATAGTATGTATTCCGTCGCGGCACATAATATTGGTTTTATTTTTATGTAAAACCGTCATGTTTTGCAAGTGACTAGAATATTCCTCTTCTGAAAAAACATATGTGAAGTTTTCTTATTATTGGCAACATTTTTGGACCTCTCTGATTGACCAATACTAAATTCATTATGCTCGATTTAATTGTCAATGTCAATTCTTAATGTTTTTAAATGTCACATGTTAACTGAAGATGGACATGAAAAAAATAATAAAATCATTTATGAGCCAATCATTAATATAATTGATCAAACAGAACAGAATTAAAGTTAAATTATACTCTAAGATTAAGATCTAAGCCAGATTATTATTATCATAATGTCAACTAGAAGGACAAGAATAAAAGCCGTAGCTTCCCTACCACCCCGAAGAAAAAACAATGATAACTTAGACAAGAGCAAACCCACATTTATCTCCAAAGATGAAGTGGAAAAACTTAAAAGCCCTAAAACGCCACGAAGCTCCATAAAAAGTCAGGAGAACTTTGGAAAGGACTCTCCTTTAATTAAGGCAGGTTCACCTTTAAGATCACCAAAGAGTGTAAACATAGTTAAAGACGTTCCAAAAGATGTTTCGGCATCTACAAAAACTTCAGAAAAGGTTTCTGTCATCTCTACTATCAAGCCTGTGTTTGTATCCCCAAGGAGTGTTGATAGTCCTATTAGAAAGTCTACCGTGGCTACTCCAAAAACTTCTGAAATAGAAGTAGATGCCCAAAAAATTGTCACACCTGAAAAAAATGTTGATAGTCCTAAACTAAATTACAATACAGGTTTAAATACTAGTGTTGAAGAAATTAGAAAAACACCAACAATTAATGTATCAACTGCTACTAATAACATGAAAAATGATATTCCCGATGGTAAGTGTAAGACTCCTAAAAGATGGTCCCATTAGTAACCTCCTTTCTATGGAGAGGCCTATATTCTTCAGTACACTGTTATACATTGTTGATAATGATACAAGCAATTGTTTCTTAATTTATTAACTAATTTAATAGGAGAAACTGACTTTTTGTATTAATCCTGGAATCTTTACTATCATCATATAATATCATCATTAGTCCATCACCCAGCACTGCTGGCATATCTTTACCTGTAACTATCTAATCTATATTTTTTTAAGGGTAGGTTTTATTGACTTCGTAATAGTAAGTCACCTACAATGGATATTAAAAATGTAATTGTTGTTATAGCTTATGGTATCCCTCTAGTTAAACCAGCACATGCTTTTATATATGGACCTCCCAGAGTGACTCTTCTCTGCCTGATTGAAAGCATGAACAGAATCCAAGAGTAGTGGTCAATGGCGGGGAGTTAAATGATATGAAATATTATAAAGCTATTCTATATTCCAGATTATAATGTACCAAGTGTACCTGAAAGTATTACTGAAGATTGTATGGATGGCATAGTGCCATTACAACCAGTAGCCAGTGCCCCTAAACCTATTGCTCTACTAAAAAATGAAATTATATCAGAAAATGCAGAAGTACTGTTTGACCCGATAGTACCTCTGCCCTCTCCAAGTAAAGTTAGGGCCAAGCTCCGGCCGATACCAAGACTTAATCCTATCAGAAGAAATAGTGTACAAGTAAGTAGCATTATGTTTCAGTAAATATTAGCCATAAACTGTCTCATCTTTTACAAATTTAGACTTTCATTTGTCAATTTGTGCAATTAAAGATTTTCTTTCAGGTGCTTAGAAGATAATCTCTTAAAAGTTTACCCACGATAGATCCTTTTGAGAACTTTTTAATTATATTCTATGATACTGAAGTTAAAATTTTAATTAGATGACAAAATTAATTACAATTTTGCACTTTATTGTACTGCATGAATTACACATCATAACTTTTGAAATGTCATGATTTGTGATGATGTTAAAGCACTGTTTTAGAAGTAGGAAGTCTAGACGAATTGCTAAAAAACGTTACCTTAAATATTACTTACTAAAACTATTAAATAGCAATTGTCTATTACCTAAATTCATCAACATCAACAACCCATAACATGCCACTGCTGGGCTTGGGATGTTATGGGTTATTGATGTTGTTGAATTATTGAATTTGAATTATCTAAATTATTATGCCTTTTTTTCCATGTCTTTGAGAGCATGTTAAGGTATCGGTCTCAGTTGACTTGAACATCTATGGCAATCATATTGGGCAGTCAGTGCCCTCAAATATACTTATTATTAGTTCGCCCTCAGGGATTCAGAGGTCCGATACCAGTCAGTCTGTGGAAAACTTATAAAATAAAACCTGTCCAGCTTGGTTGAAAAATTAATTTTATTTATTTATTTATTTAATCTTCATGCAATTACATTGCAAAAGGCGGACTTAATGCCATGGGCATTATCTTCCAGTCAACCTTTAGGTGGTGCAGAGCTACGTGAAAAATTAATCCTGGGACTAATAATGGCTAGGAAGATGATAATGATATTTGTTTTTCATTTTATTATATTTAGGAAGCACAGTACTGGTTTTTGCTGTTGAAGGGCTTGGGGGAGGCCTATGTCCAGCAATAGACATCCTTCAGCTGAGATAATTATTCTTATATTTATTCCCTATTCATAAGCACAATAGAAGTAGTTTTAAATCAAGTTCGCTACCTTTGAATAAATCTGAAACCAATTATTACACCTATTTTAATACCATCCATCCTAGCTAGAACGCAAAGAACTGTATACCAACATACTGGTCTAACCCAATGTGGCCTCAATACCATTTATAGTCCATTCGTTTAGATAGCGTCGGCACACCCGCGCGCAATTGTGATTATTGTTGTGAAATACAAAAATATTAATTCATACAAGTTAGATGCTTCCCTAAGTAGTAAAGACAAATTACATAAAAAATAAAAACATCTCATCTTCCTAGCGTTTGTTAAAATATTGTCAGTTTACACCTTAGAAGAGTCAACAAACTACTACTACACTACATCCACACTTCTGCTGCTGCGTAAGTTGACCAATCATATTTTACTTGTGGGTGTTAGCTTCAGTAGGCTCCCTTAATTTTGCTTTGACAAAAAGCCGCACGTTGGACGGCAGTGTAATCAAATGACCGAATCTAAGCGAATGGACTATACCTACTACCAATTTACAAAGTTGATAATCAAGATACTTGATTTGTCGGTTTATTGTGCAATAATATAAAGTATGGAGTACTTAGATAATTTTTTTTCTGTTTATACAAGTGCAAAAATGTAAATGAAATTATCTATCTATTGTGCTTTGTTTATAGTTGTTTACCATAAAATGTAGATTGTTCAATATTCCTCTATAGTTTTTACAGTTCTATGGGTTTTAAATATAAATGAAAGGGTAGAAAAGAGTTTTTAATAGCTTAGACACATTGTGTCAAATATAACGTAGTCCCACTACATAATAGATGCCAATAATATTAACACAAAGTCGCCGTTTGAAAATTTAGGTTTTTCTCAAGGAAATGTGCGTAAACCGAAACAAAAGATATCACTCACACATCAACAAACTTTAATAGTCCACTGACATGGCATTGGCTAGAAGAAGAAGAGACAACTGGACTGTTGTGCAGACTGTTTCATTAGTTTTGTTTTTTTTTTTTATATATGGCTCTGCCGAAATGACTCTGCTCTACCTGAGCATAAGCAGAATCCAAGAGTGTGGTCAAGATACTTATTGCGAATGCAGACAATGCAACAATGCGGCATGATGGTGCACCATGTAAGCCTAGTGATGCTTCTGCATCATTGGGCCTCAGGGGACTCGTCGATGAAACACTACGTTACGTTTACGTTTATTTTCTATGCGAGGGTAGTAACGCCTCAGTCGAGCCGGCCCGTTTTTGTTGAAATCAGCGTGGCTCTACTATCTTGTCGTATGTTGAAAAGCCCTAAAATTTAATTAAAACATAAAACATACAGCTATTGCTAATCCCTCTTACGAAAAAATTACAGTTGAATGTTTACTATCCAGGGCAGCGCTAGCGAATCCGAAGATGAAAGTCGTCGGGGTCACGTGAATGCTGGTTCAGCAACTCCGGCGCCGTCCCGACAGCGAACGGAGTCCTGTACTTCACTCAGTACCATGTTGTCTTTGCCTAACAGGTGATTTTGAACTTGAACATTTTATTTTTAAACTTTCTACAACATTATTATTATTTTATTTTACTGCGTTTCTAAAATGCCAAAATAAAATCATGACAAGCCGACAAAAACTTCCGATGTCTTAGGCACACACACCATGACGTTGGATTGTACCGACTTGCCACACAGCAACCCAGATACACGCCACTACCCTTACAGTCTAATAACATAGCATTAGCCTCTGTTAATATGGCTATGCTGGGATTAGCCTGCCAGTTATCGATATTTCACACATCCCATATTTTCACATCATCATATTTTATAAATGTAAATAGTGATGACTTTCCAGAAAAACTGTACCTACTAAATCTCTGTGAAACTGCGTTTGAAGCTTTAAAAACTATAATGGTTATGACCTTATATTACAAGAGGATTGATAACGGCGCTTACTCCTTTCGATTTAGAAAATTAACAACTTACCTCAAGATTAAAACATTGCTGCTCATCATACGTTAACAGTGTTATAGGTATTAAATGTACATCAGAAGTGGTGAAGTAAAATTGGCATGTTTTCAGGGATGTTGCCCGAGTTAGGAATGACTCCGTGTGCTCAAGTGTTAGCCAGATAGTGAGCCAACCACCAGCACCCGCTTCCCCACTTAAAGAAAAACAAGCATTTAAGTAAGTTATTGCCTTCAAAGTAATATTCTAATAATACATAATCGTCTAAATACTGTTTAAATGCACAGAAGTTCTACATTTTTGATATGAGAAACACGAAATAAGAAATAATTATAAGAGTAAAGCCTCAAGAAATAGTGTTTTATAAAACTGATATTAAGTACCTGGCAATATTAACCTTGTGAGTTTCTTTACATTTTTTTAACCGCTGGTTAATTTGCAAGGCTATTATTAAGTAGCACAAGATTATTCTTGTGTTATTAAGTAGCACACGAATAATCTTGTGCTACTTAACAATAGCATTCCAAATTAAATGATGATAATGATAACCCGTGAAATGTTTAGAGAGCCATACTAAAACCACACGGTGTGCCACTCTGCGCCTGAAACGGGAGAGATCCGGGAACCGCTTTCCTACGCCATCCAGACCCCTCCCAGGCTTAGCTATAACCAAACCCAACCTATTTTGTGAAATACAGCCCTTGTTTCGGACTTCGATTCTATATTATTATTCTTTAATTATATTATTATATACTTACATATGTTCCTAACCTAGTAAATCATTATCGTATTGAAGTGTGTCCTTAAACTCAAGTGAGTACGCACTGAGTCTCCACAGATGCTAAAATGAATAATAGTAGACAATTTATAGAGTAAGCTAGCTGAGTTCCGCGGTGTTACTCGCGGTTATTTTTGTACCTTCATAACCGCGGGTAACACCGCAGGACGAANACGAGGACCGAGTTGACCACTATGGAGGCGCCGGGGGGCGGCCCACGACGGGGCCCATGGAACAGCAGGGCCTCCGCCTTGTCCAGGGCCACCCGCAAGCCCCGCGCCTCGATGCGCCCGACCACCAGAGAGACTTCCCTGGTGCCCAAGCACGCCGCCTCCTGGAAGTTCGCCCCCCGAGGCTTAACTAGAACCTAACCTATTTTGTGAAATACAGCCCTTGTTTCGCACTTCGATTCTATATTATTGTTCTTTAATTATAATAATATAATTACATTCTTATACTAACATAATATGTTGCTAACCTAGTAAATCATTATCGTATTGAAGTGTGTCCTTAAACTCAAGTGGGTACGCACTGAGTCTCCACAGATGCTAAAATGAATAATAGTAGACAATTAATAGAGTAAGCTAGCTGAGTTCCGCGGTGTTACTCTCGGTTATTTTTGTACCTTCATAACCGCAGGTAACACCGCAGGACAAAGCTTATCTAAAAAGATTAGCCTTGGTTACTTCTTATAACATCGGCTATCTGCGAGTAAAGTTCTGTCAAAATCGGTCCAGCCGTTCTAGAGATTTGCCGGAAAATACAGAAAAAGAAGACAAAATTGTAAAAATGTTATTTTGGTGTATGTACCGTGTATACATACATATGCATTTAGTAGAAAACGGTTATTTTAATATTACAACCACACTTCAGTTATTATTTATTTGTAAAGATGTATAGATATGTGTAAGTTTTAACAACCCCGCATTTATTGGGCAATTATGTCCAATTATGACAATTATGTATTATGGTATTTACCTACTATGGAATATATTAAAATAATGAAAAGAACCAATCACTTAACACGACTCCTTATTGTTTTTAGCATATCATTTTAGTTATTTAATAATTCGACTAATGACAATTCCATTATTAACTGGGAGAGTCAAAATATTTTTGTTTTGTTTTTTTTTCATTCTCTTTGAAAATTTCATTTTATTGACATTGTCGACAGATGTTTTAATTTTCTCTATGGTTTGTGTAGGAAAATAATAGTGTTCTTTTACTATTTTCCTCGCAATTTAACGTTTTTCTGTCCATGAGAACCTTCAATGTGCTTTAACGAAAATATTAAAAAATAACCGAAGAAGTTCGAATTTTGCGCTTAGCGACACATTTGATAATTCATTTTCATTTATATAGGACTAGCTGCTGCCTAAGAGTAGCATATGTTCTTCTTCAAAAATCAAAGTATATCCATGCCCAACTTCATTGATATCGTTGCAGCCGATTAGCCATGTAAGCGTAACAGACAGACAGTTAATTTATAATATTTTTTTTGAGGAAATAAAGTATAATTTGGAAAGTAACTATGTTTGTGTAAATATAAGTATGGTTTTCTAAGTATTTCGAAAGAACAATAAGCATTATGGAAATATAAAATCCAACTTTTCTTAGATCTCGGCGTCAAGACATGTCGCGACGTGTGGCTGCGATGCGGCGGCGGCACGAGACCGTCAAGCGTGACGCACTCACCATGTACGACCTGATCTTCTACAATCCTACCACCAACCCTATCGTGTAAGTATTTTAAACTATAATAATTGAGATGTATACCTACATCCCCAGCATCGTCAACAACTACAAATTAATTTCTATACAATATTATATTCAGTACCTTGAAAATTAATGTAGGAGGAACGGGTGTCATATCCCTCCAACACAAAGGGAGGTGCTTCCAACCAGACGAGGTGATCGTGCCTGGCGGGCCACGGCTTAGCGTTCGGTGTTGGGATTTTGTATATATGGTAATTGGCGCAAGAATGTCTATATCGCGATTCACGATTAGAGTTGCACCTTAGTAAGTAACTCCGTAGTTCGGGGTATCTTTGGTAGATGGCAGTGTCATATGTTTTTTGTTGCCGCTGTATGTGGAAGGATGTAAAGGGGTGAACCCCAATCTTTCGCTCCAAGCCAACCTCACCTACACGCGGCACATCCTGCTGAGCAACAAAAGAGGCTCTGGCAACAGACTGATGGCGGTATACCCATCACAACAGGCGTAGGTAAATGCAATAGGCAGGTGATGGGCAGCAGCGTCATCGGTGCAAAGAACTACGCCCTGCGATCACCAACCCGCCTGCCCAGCGTGGTGATTACAGGGAATAAACCTCCATGGACAAACGACGAAAGCCACGGCCCCCAGTCCCTAAAGACAGAAGTCTACAATCAGTGTGTCCTACCCGTCATGACATACGGCGCCGAAACGTGGATGCTCACGGCACGCTTGGTCCACAAATTCAAAGTTGCTCAGCGTGCTATGGAGAGGGCTATGCTCGGCGTTTCTCTGAGGGATCGGATCTGAAATGAGGTAGACCAGACATTTAATTTATGATTAAAACAAATTTCTCAGAAAAAAATACCAAAATACTCTTATTGTTCAGTGTCCTATGTGATCAATTAAATTATAAAAATTTTACGTTGCTTTATATTACAAACATTGTGATGATATAAACGTATGTACATATTATATAGTTATTTTCTACCAATTTCACTATCCAATGGATTCTTTAGTCTAGGTATGGCGTGGCCTATAAAACTTATATAATTTAATGTCTTCGTTAATGATATCAATCATTCTTGTTTTAGTCTAGATCAAGACGAGGTGGAGGCTAAAGAAGCTAATGAAAAGTCGGAGGCAATACGTAAATCGACTCCGAAACCGGAAGAGAACCCAGATGACCCTCCGACACCGTCTTCAGACGCAGCGCCAGTTCCTCAAATCAAACTGGGCCCTAATGGAGAAATTATGCTTGATGAACAGAGCTTGGTATGCTTTCATGAATAAAACTTTTTTTTAAAAGAATGTTCTTCCGGGTCTACAGCTCGCACACCTACTTGCGGAGTTGTCGTCTGCGGTATTTCCGCACCGATACGACCCTCAAAAGATTAATAAAAGTGTGTACTCAAACCTCACAGATCGGAAATGCTCATGTAACTTATGAGTGTGTCCTAAAAGACACACATTCACAATATTATTGTGTTGCCCTAGGCGAAGAGTACATAATTCATCTGTAAGCAAGTACTCATCATCATATGAGGCGCTCATAGCCCAGTTGCACTCGGTGATTAGAAACAATCAGCGAGGGCAAGCAACGACGGCGCGGTCAGTACCTGGATGGGTGACCGCTGGTGGCATGTTACCATGAGCGTCTCCGTGATTCGGAGGTCACGTTAAGCAGTCGGTCCCGGTTCTTATCATACGNCCGCTGGTGGCATGTTACCATGAGCGTCTCCGTGATTCGGAGGTCACGTTAAGCAGTCGGTCCCGGTTCTTATCATACGATAACAGTCGTGAAGCTTAGTTGGAGGCCTTCGGGCGGCTTAAAAACATCCAACGGCAAGATTTACGCAGCCACAACGTATTCTTGCCAGTCCCCAACCCGCAGTTGGCCAGCGTGGGGACGTATGGCCTTAACCCTCTCCTGAGAGGAGACCCGAGCCCAGCAGTGGGACATTATGGGTTGTTGTTTTTGTTTTTTTTTTTTTCAAGTACTCATCTTTACTAGACAAGTTAGATGGAATGAGCATGTCGTCATTACTTGATAACCACTGAACTCCACTCATGTTGAAGTCCAAGGATGAAGACCGTGTCACTGATGTTATTCGTGACTAATTGATTCAATTTAGTTAAGAAGTATATAAGTTGAGATGAGAATGACAGTCCTTTGTGTTGTTTACATAAGTATAAGACACAAAGGTAAAGATTAGTATAAACACGCAAGCTATGTTTTTTTATGCGTATCTTAATCCAGAGATTCTCAGTTGTGGAATTCAGAAGTGGTTGTGTACTCACCGGTAAGTCACGACGTGTTGCGATAAGAATCCCACCGCCCCGGGATTGTCCAGTTAAAACATAATCACGGTCTGACCGCCACACTATACACCGATCATTGAAGCACTCAGAACTCGATACACTATCTATTAAGCACGTCTCGGATAATACTAGTACAAAGCCATCCGATGATAAAACTCATTTGTCTTTGTTCGTAAGCCCCGAACATTTTGCTAATAAACCGGTGCGGATTACTTGAGATAAGCTTACACGCACACTAAAATAGTCTAAAATTGAGAATTTAGGATTACTACTCGTCCCCATAACTTTTGGAACCACATTTGTACTTATAAATAAAGGTCGTTTTCATATTTTTTTATTAAAAATATTGCCCATGTTAAACATTTCAGGTGATAAATCAATCGGAAAAGGGCAAGGTTACATCTTCGGTTATGGTAGAGGGCTCCTGGGATAGTTTAAGCTCAGGGCGATATAAACGCGGGCCGAGGACAGCCGAGTGGAATGATGCAGAAACCGTGCGGTTCTACAGAGCTCTGGCTGCACTCGGAACTGACTTTATGTTGATGGAACGTTTGTTCCCTGGGAGGACACGAAGAGACTTGAAACTCAAGGTATGTAAACTTGTATTACTTGTGCTTTTACAATTTCCACCTTCAATTCTACTGTCAAGGTGTCTCTTCAATTTGTCCAGTATAGGCGTTTATTGCTATCACTACAATATGCGGACACTTTCTTCTTCTATGTGGAAACGAGACAAAAACATTACACATTAAAAGGATTTATTAAGAACTTAACTTGGTCACTAGATTTGATGTTGGGATTTATTTTGGTGTCTTCCAGAATTACATTTGGTTTATCTTTAAAGTTATTTTGAAGTAGTTATTGTGACAATCATGAGCGGCTGCATACTGATTAATTGGTATTTTTTGTGTTTTAACGTTTAGAAAAGTTATTTTATTTTAAAAATTTCTAGGATAAAAAAGTTTTCGAACGTTGCGGTATTCATACTTGATTATTCGAACAATCACGAGTACTAATAAAACGGTGTAATTCAAATTACTTTTGTGCTTTAAAGTTTAAAAAAGAGGAGCGTGTGAACGCAGCGCAAGTGGACAAGGCGCTTCGGACGTCGTCGAAGTGGGACGCGTCCAAACTGGAGGAGGAGTTCACCTTGGAGCGCGAGGCGGCGCAGCGCCAGGCGCGCCTCGAGGCCGAGCGCGTCGCGCAGCGCGCGCAGCAGGAGCGCGCGCGACACCGCGCCGCCAGGGAGCTGCGCGTGCGACAGAGTACGATATACGCTACCTCTCTTACTCGCACTCGTTCGCCCTCACCTAGCGCGCACGTGCACGTACACGCACACGTACATGTATACACACACACTCTGTAACTAAATTGTGTGACAGTGATATTTGACTTACGTTATCGTGTTACAGGTAAAGCGTCCAAGGCGATGGAGTCTTCCACCCTGCCCGATTCAGAACAAGGTAATGAAGGTCTCACGGCAGATGATTTTATACGACGTCACTACGAAGTTAAGAATCCGACTAAAGGTCGAAAACGGTGTTCGAAAACCACTCCGGATACTTCACAACCGGTACTCGCGCCAAAAGCTCCTCCGACCACTAGTTCTCCATTCGCCCAACTGAATTGGGTGAACTCGCCTAAGGATGATCGAAGAACTCCCGCTGCCGGCGATACAGCAACTATTTTGAAGATAGATCCGACAAAACCACCGATCAAAACACCTGAACTCCTTAATAGCGCCACTGGCGTGCCTTCGAATATCGAATCAGGATCTTTAGTAGTCCTTACTGTAGATGACCCCAAATCTCCGTCAAAGAAGATGTTACAAACTTATATAGCTCACGGCGGCGGCAAACTGACGCCTGTTGCTTTACCCCCTAATCTTTTAAACTCTGTTGTGTCTTATATGAAGAAAGGTACACCTAGGAGTACTGTGTCAGGTGCGTCCTCACCTAGCAGTGTTATAAGCCAAGACAGTCGAAGCACCACTCCTGGTGTTATTTTACCCAGCCCTGCGAAGAGACAGCGACATAGTTCGTACACTATAACTCAGCTTTGAGTTACTGCCTCCATGCAGCTGTTTATATATATATATATATATTGATATAGTACATACTTTTGACTTTCCTGACGTCTTAAGCAGGTTGTACTGACCGTGGTCACAGAAAGTAGTTCAGGTAGAAGTATCTTCATATACTGAAGCGGTTCGGTCGTGCAAGCATCATATTAAAAAATATTAAGTTGTCGAGCTATATAGTCCCCAACAGTCCCCAACCCGCACTTGGCCAGCGTGGGGACGTATGGCATTAACCCTCTCCTGAGAGGAGACCCGAGCCCAGCAGTGGGACATTATGGGTTGTTGTTTGAGCTATATATATATATTTTCTCAGTATATAATTATGCGAATACAAAATCTGTGTTCAGTTAACGCGTAAATCACGTGGAATAAATGTTGTATATCAAATAAGTTGCAATTAAGTTACGTGTTCACATACAATCTTGTTCTACGACACTGTTGTTGACAGTTTTATGAAATATATCTTCTTGAAATGATAATATTGGAGGAAAATGAAAAAAAAATAATGAAAATAGTTGCCAATGGTGCTGCTAATTCTGTTTGTCATAAATCATGCTAAAAATAAATGTCATCTGAATACAAACTACCTATAAGAATAGCATTTAGGAAATCGTTTTACGTTTATATGAGAAATTTTATTTAAGTAACGCAACAATAGAATTAGCACCACTGTATTCAGTATGGCTATCAATTAAATTCTTCACGTTATTTTTTACCTCGCATTAAAACCAGGGATGATAAAAATCATGATCATTTTAAAAAATCATAAAAATCGGATTTTTTGATTTACTTCAGATTTTTTTTACTTTCTGGTCTTTTTTGTTACTGTAAGGTCAGTTATTAATTAAATAAAACAACGTATTTTTTTAATTTAATTGTTCTTAAGATCAAAAGGCAATTTAAAAAGTTCTACTAAAATCAACAATTTAAAAAAACAGTAGTGTTGAAAATATAACAAGGAAAGTAATAACTTAGCAACTCATTAAAGTACATGATTTAATTATTTCCAGATGAGTACGCTATCTGAAATCGAATACTTGTCGTTTTGCATTGAATTTGAATATCATGCGTGAATTGATTTCTGAAATATTTGACAACGTTTAGAACATGTTCTGTAGCTTTTTGAATCACGGAACTGTGTCGGTAATCACTCGCTAACACGGCATTGTGCACGTGTGCGCACCGTAGTCTATGTTAGGGGAAGGTACTAGTAATTTTTTGGCAAATTTGTTTGCAGTAAAAGTTTAATGAACATTGATTTTTATAAAAAAATCATATGGACCCTGATTAAAACGAAATTAAATTTAAATTTACGTGTGTTATAGTAAATATTATACAGTCGTTATATTTTTTTTATTTGTCTTTATTGTATATACATAGTAAAAAGTTATAATAATAGATAAAATCAGATTAGAGAAGATTATTGTTTGTAATAGTTAAAACAATCAAATCATGGCTCGGCCCCACAAAACCAGCAGTAAGAGTTCAGTGAAAATCGAACTGACTCGGTGAAAGGCATCCTTGATTCTAGGGGACCCAAAGGACACTAGCCGAGATGCGATTTGCGTCGATTAATCACTCTGCTATCTCTTCTATTCTCTTGCATTATTTGCTAATATTTTGTGTTGACCACGTGTCTTAACGTTGAGATGACATTCTCATACACTTGTTAGTTTTCTAATACGTTTGTAGAATGTCAACTTCGCTAAAGGGCTGGTGTCCTTAGCGACATCTAATGTCATATAATTCCATGAAGATTGCTAAAGAAAGCATAGCCTTCTCTAACGTATTATGCTTCCACCTTAGTGCTGGACCCATGTTTAGATAATCTCTCTCTTAGTTATTGTATAATTGTTATTTATTTAGGTTATTTATATCTAATTATTTTTTAGGCCTAGTTAATGATAAGTGTTCAAGGACGATACATTCCCGAAGGTACACAACAATATGATTTTATATTTTATTATTGGTAATAAAAGATGAGGCTATTTTCTTTAAAAACTCTAACATTGAAGGAAATAATTGATCAGAATGAAAATTAACATGATTTGTAAAATACGTTACTCATTGATTTTAGCCATTTTTTTGTATGATATCATATTTATGAAATGTTTAGTTAAGTATTTTACTTTTATGGAATCTCTGATCTCATCCTTATTGTCATTAGGGCACATCCATATATTACGGCACACGAATTTCATTAAGTAAATTTATTAGGTTTTGTAATGTGACTTCATTGAAACTCAAAGAGTCTCCCTCCCCTTGATCGCACAATGACACATTTCGTCAACACTCTCGCCCTCGACTTGTAACGTAATTTATGGACGGCGCCTTAACATGGTTTGTTGTATAATAGTTAAATGAAAATTTAACTAAGATATCAGATTTAAACATCTTCAGGGCTCACCCTTTCTTCAACATAGTGGTTGTAATCGGATATAATTAGTTTTTACATTTTATGCAATTTTGTTATTCTTAAAACAAATATTGTAATGAGATTATTTGAAATAAGAATTAAAATTTTATAATTTCGTAAAAATGTAACCCAAGCCAACATTAAAATATATATGCTGTTATATGTTACGCAGCGAAATCTATTAACATTTAACTATAGATAGTGTTCTTGAGTGTATTGTGGTATAAATTAAGAATATTTTAATTGACTTTGTTTTATTTTGCTACTGCTGTGCTTTAGTACGTTGTTGCGATTAACGAAGAGTTCAGAGCGAGCTAAACGCAACATCGAACTCGATCGCTATCGACGATCGTATTAAAGACGCATACAAGTCCTCTATTACTACTACTCCTTCACACTATTTATGCTCTTCATGCAAGAGTTGTATTTTATATCACATATCACATAAATGTCATAGCCATCATTATTAAGCGTGGGAGAACCACGCTTAGGCCTGCATGGGCCGGCTCGACCGGATTGATACCACGGCCTCACAGAAAACCGCTGTGAAACGGCGCCTGCGCTGTGTTTCATCGAGTGAGTAAGGCTACCGGAGACCCATAATCCAACCCTTCCTCTCAACCCTCTCCCCATCCCCCAAGGCCGGCAAAGCACTTGTGACGCCTCTGGTGTTACGGGTGGCGGTAATGGTCGGACTGCTCGTTTGCCCCCTATTCCATAAAAAAAGAAGCCACTTTTTTTCAATTTTGGTGGTAAAAATTACTGAAATTTTAATTTTTATTTCAATCTATAATAAAACTGCTGCAGAAACATCTCAATAGGCCGCCATAGTACGAGTCACCATGCTAAGTTGTCTAGTCACGAGTATGAAAATATCGAACTTCACCGATCTGTAAACCAGATGAAAATTATATTAAATAAATAATAATTAATATATATTTTTTTTTGAGTTTTTATGTTCCATGTGGGTTGTCTAAAGAAAAGTTCATGAATATAATTAATTTAAATTATGAAACATAATATTTTTTTGAAAATTCACCTATGTGTTATCCAATTACTAAACGCCAATCTAAAGTACTTACATAATATGTGCTACATGCTACACCTAGGTTGCCTACCTTTTTCTGGTCCCTACTACCTGGCAACCGTACACAAGCAGGTAACTAGACTCACTGCACCTACCTTACTAGATCTCTATACCTCATGAAGGTTGACTGGTAGAGGGTGCCTTGTGAATTAAATTCATCGATGTACATACATAAGTGCATGAAGATGGAAAATAAAATAAAACTAATAAAACTACTGTGCTATTGAGAAGTGTTTTGGTGTAAATAATGTATTTATTGCTTTTAATGAGAACGCTTTTATATAATTTATATATGTCAAACTATAGCAACGAATTGTCAAAAAGAGAGAGCGTCATGTTACGAAAATTTTACCTTGCAGTTACGAGTGTGGCTCGACGGTTTCTATTATTTAAGAAAGCTAGGCTAGGCTAGAATAATTCTGTGCAATATAAAGTCTAGTTATAGACTATAAAGAAATCTGCTAGCGTCAGTAAATCCAAATAAAGAGAGCACGTCCGACGGTGTGAATCTCAAACTGATCACATCTGCAAATGCAGAATTTGAAGGTCAATTTTGATGCAAATCAAATTTGAAGGTTACCTTCAAATTTGATAAAGCCAAAAGGCTGACTGCAGATGTTAAAAAAACATATAGATCCAGACCATTGCATTTAATATGTTACTTAATAAAATCTACTGTTTGTTTTATGTCTTTTATAATCAAATCCTTCTTCCTTTGATGAGATGGTAACCAACCGGATCAGCTATTTCTGCGAATGTCTTCAAGTCTTCATCACGATGAAATTAATGATAAAAATATAAAAAATGTGGATGACATGAAATGGGAACCGTCATTCGAAAAAACGAAGAACGATCTACTAAAGACAAATTATTTGTATGTTGTAGTAAATCAATTGCTCTCCATACTTCTTGAATAAATTTGTTTTTTTATCCGTTTTGATTTGAAGTTATTAGTTATTAAGTAAGCTAGTTTTTTTTCACACAGTCGCCTTTTTTTTAATTTTTAATTTCCTTTTCTATACTATGAGTAGAGAGAGCATGCTAAATCTCTTCCAGTTTTTGGCTTCGAGGCGCACATCTTTTGTACTGCGTCCTCTTTTATCGCTTGGAATAGTACGTGTCTTTGTCTTAGACTTGTTCTGATTTTAAATACCTTGGCAACCGTTATCTATGAATGGATTTTACCCTCTTGAGGATTAGTGAGTACCCACCTCTAACTCTCGGCTAAAGGACGACAACGCACTTGTTAACTCCTAACTCCTAAGATGCAAGTGCGTAGCGGTGGTCAGTCTATTAAATGATCCGTCTGCTGGTTTTCCCCGCCTATCTATCTTGTATAGATAATAAAAATTAAAGTGTCTGTTTACAATTTCATTTCAAAATAAAAGCTTTTCACGAAATTCATAACATATAGACGGTACTTACACTAAGAGATATATATTTAAAATGCTATATGTAATTCCGGCTTATCTCTGGAACGGCTGAACCAATTTTGAGTGGACTTTCACTGGTAGATAGCCAGTGTAATAAAGCGGAAATGTAAATTTTTGTAGAAAAAAAAACAATAGATTTAAGCGTAACCAACCTAAAATAGTGAATAATTCCCGATACAAAAGCAACAAAATTCGCGAGAAATATCGTAGTGCGCGGCTAGTACTGAATATAGTTGCAAAAAACTATGCCTACAAAAGTCTTTTACAAACAAACCTAGTATGTTTGTAGAATACTGTTAAACTAATAAAAACGTGTTAAAAAGATGAGTGGTCATCACTGAACAACACAAAAATTCTCTTTAAAAATATTTATTTACAGTCAATTGTGTTTATGTCTATATTATTATAGTACGATTAATGCGTATCTACAATTTCGTGAGGGAACCACTGCGAAGCTTCAAGACTGTCCCATAGCGATAGCTCAGGATCGAGGAACTCTTGGTTCAGTAGATCAACGTCGATTGTTCTTTTGTGTTCTAGAACAAATATAGACAAACTTTTTCATTTAACTTATTTTAAATCATACTTATTAAAAATAAGAAATATATATATATATATATATATATATATATATATATATATATATATATATATATATATATATATCTCTCTCTATGCATGAAATATGTTACAAATTTGAGCGTAGTTTTCCATTGGATGATATTTAAAATGCTTTTGATACGTAAGTCTCCGTCTGGTGACGGATGAAGTATACGGAGTGTAACCATCCCTTGAGTGTCAGAGAACAAATTACGCAGGACAACAGCACTGCAAAGAAGGAAATCCTTTTTTTACGTGTGGGAACCCTCACGGGCCGTCATTTACCGAGGTTTGCGGCGGGGCGGTGTGTCGGAATCGAACCGACTAAAACCACACGGTGTTCCACTCGGCCCCTGAGACGGGAGGGATTCGGGAACTGGTGCTATTAACACATCTTGAAAAAAGAAAAACCTATGCCAACCTGTCTGGTAATCATGGAATAGTAGTCCTTTATGTATAGTGATGGACTATTTAAAGCTATTGAAGATTATTCATCGATAATCGTAAACCCATTTCGAATATATTCTTTCTCATATAATTATTTGAAATTCAGTATCTGTTGGTGTATATTTTGTAAACGCAATATATGTCATTCTAATGTTAATGTCATATTGGTTGTTTTTCATCTGTGATGTGTGGCAACACTGCGCTGTCCAATGTGTGTCGAAAGTTATCTCCACTTGTTATCAAAATACATCGCGGTTTATACTAATGATTAGTTTTCTTTATGCCCAAAACCCATCCACCAAATAAGCAGTACTGATCTAAGTAAATTTTAATGAAATTACAATCTAATTTTAAATGCACTTATGATAAATATTTTGTGAAAGGTATCCCCACCCACTAAAGCCAGGTCGTCGGTGTGCGCCTTGGCGAGGGCGAGGGCGGCGGGCGGCGGCGCGGCGTCGGGCGCGGGCTGCGCGGCCGGCGCCGCACCCGCCTCGGCCTGCGCCCCCTGCCCGTAGTAGCCCGACCACGCCGAATAGTTCTGCCAATATGCCGACGGATCATAGTATTGGTTGTACTCCTACGAAATAATGTGTTCCCCTTATTGTTTATCTGCCATTCGTATTAGCCTTATGTTATGATTTTAGAGAGAGAGGCGCTCATAGCCCAGTTGCACTCGGTGATTAGAAACAATCAGCGAGGGCAAGCAACGACGGCGCGGTCAGTACCTGGATGGGTGACCGCTGGTGGCATGTTACCATGAGCGTCTCCGTGATTCGGAGGTCACGTTAAGCAGTCGGTCCCGGTTGTTATCATAGGATAACAGTCGTGAAGCTTAGTTGGAGGCCTTTGGGCGGCTTAAAAACATCCAACGGTAAGATTATGTAGCCACAACGTTGTCTTGCCAGTCCCCAACCCGCACTTGGCCAGCGTGGGGACGTATGGCCTTAACCCTCTCCTGAGAGGAGACCCGAGCCCAGCAGTGGGACATTATGGGTTGATGATGATGATTTTATGCGACCAGGGTGTATCTACATCGGTGAATCGAGAATGAAAAATGTTACAGAGGACCTAGTGTGAGTTTGTTTCATATTAACGCTCTTAACGGACCGCATTCGGCATTGCGATTAGTAAAGATCGCTGTACGGGCTGATCGTTACGATCGAGTACATGTGTAAACTCACACTAGACCCTCAGAATGAAATGCGAGAAGAATAGGATTTTACACGACTAGCGACTTTGCCGATGTAAATCGCGGTCGTCTAAATTATTTTTCTGCATTAAAATACAATGTTTGGCATTGTAGCCACAATCAAGCAAAAGCTATAATATGCAAGCTCAGTTAGGCTCATACTTAGCAGAAGGGGGTTACTTCAGGCTCATAATAATAGTGAATTTATATTAAATATATATAAAAGCTAAACGCAACCAGATTTCAGCTATAGATATATAAGGGCCTGTGATGATTGTTTGTTACGAGTACAACATCAGTATACGCAGTAATGTTTGTACGTCTTATGGCCACAATGGCAGAAAAAGTTCAAGCACAAAGCAACTTTTATTGCCAAAATAATACAATTAAGCAAAAAGTTTAATTGACTTAATTGCTAAGTGTATTATCTGGCAATATAAAGTTAGTATACCGTTCCAGTGTTGTAGGAGGCGTTGCCTGCCGGAGTCGCCGCTAGATTCTGATTTGTATTGGCATTTTTTGGTTTTGGTACTGCAGTACAAGTCTTCAATGGTTTTGTGCCTAATCCGTTGTACCCATTCATGGCATATAACGCATTTCTTTGTTCCTCTTCATTGCCGAACCTTACAAAACCATAGCCTTTTGTGTATCCCGAACTGTCTAATATTACTGAAAAAGAAACACATAAATCACCACCCATATCACTCAATCAGTTCTGATAATGAAATACGCATCTATTTATAAAAATCTACTCAGTTTTTTTAGTATCTCCAATCAGCCCTTTGGCTTCTGTTAGATTTGAAGGTCTTTTCGTGATCAGTTTGAGATTCGCAACTGGTGTGTTCTCTCTTTATTTGTCAGACTTTACTGACTAATGGCTTTAATTTTAGACTATAGCTAGACTCTGAGGACTCTAGTAGTGCCACAGCTAATACATTCTTGTTTTTGGAGTCTGTCCTTGAGTTTTTCTATGAACTCTTTAACCGTTGGTTTAACTGTAGATACTCATGCACTTCAGTGTTTCTTGTAAACCACAGTGCACCACTCAGCTTCAAATGGCATAGAATTGAAACACATTTATACAAACCTTTTGCTGTTTTGATTGACGAATATTTTGCTGCAAATACCCTGTATAGTGAATAGTCGTCAACATCGGGACTAAGATCCCCAACCCAAACCGAAAACTCTCGCTCTTGTTGCATGTTAGCTCGTGCTTCTCTAGAAGCAGTGTTCAGTCTGAATCTCACAACTGGGAATGTGCCAGGTATGGGCTTCCCATTAAGTTTATGCATAGCGTCAATAGCTTCGTCATCTGTCTGTAAAAGTGAAAAATAAAATTAGATAAAACGCAGGCCAATATGACGATATGCAGTGACCTAACCTAAATCAACCTGTATGGCCAGCAAGGTATACCAGGCTAAAACCTACAGCTGATGAAAGGCCTATGTCCAAACATAGGCCTCTTCTCAGTAAAGTTTCGGCGGACTGTTAAAGGCTGTTGATGTAATGTGAAAATAAAATAATTTCAGAACAAAAAATCTTTATTAGTTTACAAAAATATGTAGATAGATTTTATTATGATAAAATGACCCCTTTTAAGTTAAATAACCATAGCTTATACCGGCGGTGTTATCCGCGGTATAACATCAACCGCAGATAACGCCGCAGGTCGAAGCTGAAGCTATAAGTAGCCTAAGCTACTCCTTACATCATTAGCTATCTGCCTGTGAAAGTTATGAACATGTACTACCGGAACACGGTGCCGTTCTCGAAGTTGTTCAAAAATATGTATACCTCGGGCAGACTTTACAGTTAGGTAGAAACAACTTTGAGACGAGGTGAACAGAAGAGTCCAGCTAGGTTGGGCAGTGTTTGGGAAACTTTGTCCGGTCTTCTCATCGTCGATCCCACAGTGCCTAAAGACGAAAGTTTTCAATGCTTGCGTCCTACCCGTAATGACATACGGAGCCGAAACGTGGACACTTACGGTTCGACTGGTCCATAAGTTTAAAGTCGCTCATCGTGCTATGGAGAGGGCTATGCTCGGCGTTTCTCTAAGGGTTCGCATCAGAAACGAGGTGATCCGACAAAGAATCAGGGTCATCGACGGAGCCCACAGGATTAGCAAGCTGAAGTGGCAGTGGGCTGGCCACATTTGCCGAAGAACCAATAACCGTTGGGGTAAACGAGTTCTTGAGCGGAGACCGCGTCTCGGCAAACGTACTGTATGTAGTAGGACGTCCACAGGCCAGGTGGAGCGATGATTTGAACGGGTCGGCTGGCAGGAGCTGGATGCGAGAAGCCATAGATCGAACTAAGTGGCGTGAAATTGGAGAGGCCTATGTCCAGCAGTAGACTGCGGTAGGCTGATGATGATGATGATGTGAAAGTTCCCCCAAAATCGGTCGAGCAGTCTCATTCTTTCACTAACAGAAAGCGACACTATATTTTATTACGATTGAACAAAAAATTTAGTAAAATTAGTATTTGTAAATGAAGTCTAAGAAAATCGGGCGGTTAACGCCCAGTGAAGTGGGCATGGGTCAGCTAGTTTTGGTTTATGTACAGTACATAAAAATTCAATTATTCAATTATTACAAACAGACACTCCAAAATCAAAGATAATAAATACCATATATTATGAAATAAAGAAGGTTCCTACTACTGCGTTCAAAAATCAATTTTCAAATTTTCTGAAGCATGTGCCAATGAAGTTTTTATGCATACAATATCACCAACAGCCTTTAATATTACTTTAATTTTTTTAAATGCAATATACATCATTAAAATTACGAATATTTCTCTCGAGATCAGGATGGTTAAAACTAGGCAAAGTTTTAAACACTTACAGTGGAAACATTTTCTACACATTCTATCAGATCCACCTTGATACCAACGTACCGTCCCCATATAAAAATTATATTGCTTGTATATTATGTATGTATTTATATGTATGTAAATGTATGTATTTAAATACGTGTTCATTATATGTATTACGTATGGCCTTAACCCTCTCCTGAGAGGAGACCCGAGCCCAGCAGTGGGACATTATGGGTTGTTGTTTTGTTTTTTTTGTTTTATATGTATTAATATAATTACTACTTATGGTTTAATTATTTATTATTGAGATATGATATCAACATATAAAGTTGTTTTCATATAAATTTTGTTGGTCTACTGGTAGAAAATGCCTACGGCATTAAGTCCACCTTTGACACTACTCATGTGCATAAAGTATAAATAAATAAATATTTTTAGATGTTGATATCAAAAACACATTTGGTATATGTATATTAATTATTTAAATTTGAAATGATCTTTAAACCACTCATTATGTAAACTATAAATTGTTGTTCCGAGTCTATAGGTAGATTATATCCATTTGATGTATGTATGTAAGATCCCTGCAACATAGGGATGTTCCCTATGTTGCTTACATAGTCCTAGTGATAGAAGACATATCCTGAGTTATGTTATTCAAAAAAAATAAAAAAAATCTGACATTTAACACATATAGTCCCAAGGTAAGCAGAGCTTGTGTTACAGGTACTAAAAATACTGATATAAATAAAACTTTTACATCTTTACCTTTTTTTTTAAATACATATTATGCATAGAAAGCACCCAAACTTCAAAACAAATATTTGCAGGTCATACAAACATTTGGTACAACCCAGGATCAAATCTGAGACCTCAAGGACAGAAATTACATAAGTTTCCATTGTGGCACTGAGGCAGTCCACCAAATTTGGTCATTACTTACTTGAAAATGAACAAAAGCATATCCGGCTGGTTCTCCTGTAAATTTGTTTCTCATAACTTTTACTGCCAATGGGCGCTGGCCCATTCGGTTGAACGCAGCCATTATAAAGCTTTCTGTCATGTTGGGCTCTAACTGCAAATCACAGAAAAGGAATTTATTTTAAAAAGATTGTAAATAAAAAGTAAATGGCTCTTATCTATACCAATATTATAAATTCAAAAGTAAATCTCTGTCTGTTACACTTTAATGGCTAAACTGCTACATCCATTTCAATGAAATTTGGCATGGAGATACTTGATTCTTAAGGGTACTTGATTCATAATTTTCTTAAGGAGATAGCTTATCTTTACCACAATAATCAACATACACTCAGTTGGAACCGCAGGCAACAGTAAAGTTAAAAATAATAGAGACTAATTAATTTTTTAAACTTCTATATCCCATAATAGTGTAAACTTCTATATACCATAGTATTTAGAAATAATGAAACTCGCACAATACCCCATAAGTAAGCATTCTCCTTTCCATTATCTGTTCAAGCATTTAATACAAACTATTTGACAAGAAATTGATTGGAGGGCCCGTCGACTACACTTTGATTTTGTTTGTTTTGATTTGTTGCGCTTAGTGCTCTATGCACAAACTTACCTCCACTACACCGAAATGTTACCTATAACTGTTTAAAAGTAGCCAAGTAATGGATGTCTATAAAATATTTTTTACAGTATCACAGCCTGGGTTAACTATCTAAATACACTACACGTTACTAACTAGTATCAACATTTTTATTTATGCACCATACTGTTTACTCTTTTACCCCGTGGTTACTTATAAGTATATTAAAAATATACTTACGCTACCCATCCATAGCTGGCATTGCATCGCCATTGTTTTGTTAAAATTTTTGTCACAGAAAATTTACAAAGGTAATGAATATTTACAATATTTAATTTGTATTAATATAGTAAGTATTAAATTATTTTAACAAACAACGAAATACCGCCTTCGCACTCCTTGCTTTAGCTTCGCGGTTTGACATCTGTCAGTGAGTAATGTCAAAGTCGCTAAAAGCAGTGTTGTCCCTTAAAAAGTACCTATACTGTTCCGAATTTTTTAAATCTGCTATACGAACCGTGGTCTTAGTCATGGGCGTACACAGGTTTTGGGCCAGAAGGGGCAATTCAAATTTTCTTACCTTTTTTACCTAGTAAAATAAATAAACTATATATATATATATATATATCTACAAGATCTATTTAAAAAGTATCTTGCGAGGGTCTTCAACTAAACGATTTATGACGTCTCGTGAAAAGCTCGCCTATATCGTTTACAAATACCCGTTTAGCCTGTCTTCCACCATAGTCGATCTCAGCCATGTTTTTACACGTCTGAGTATGCTAAATGATCTTTCGATCGTAGCTGTAGAATAAGGCATTGACAGTAAAATTTCGAAGGCTGTCTTCACCTTCGGGTAAAAATATTCTGCTATTGGGATTATTTCCGTTATTTTTATACTGTCAAAGTCTTGTTGTTGCTGATTTATCCAAAGAGTGCACCATAATTCAGTTTCAGATATGATTTCTTCTATTTCATAAAATTTACCTCCTCCATAATTGCAATTTTGGAACTATAATTTTGCTGGTGAAAGGTCTTTGTCGAATCTCGTTACTAACGAAAATGATAAGGAATCCAAATATATATATATATATATTCCCTAACCATTCCAAATATTAAAAATGCAAAACGCAAATGCAACTTGAATATTTAATTCAATTTTTCACTTCTGCCGCCACTCCTAGAATGCAACCCGTTTTTATTCGATTTTTTTGGAACTTTTAAGTGATTTGTGCTTACAAAATATAATTGTTTTGCAAATTAATGATTAAACCGACTTTTTAACCAATTTAATGATAACTATTGAAAAACGTATCAATACAATTTATGATACATGTTTTTCAAATATTTAAAATGTTGATCATGTAGATTTTAGTAAGATTCGGTGGTAGAAGAAATGACGTGTGCGCGGCTTAGAGTAGAGACCAGACGACAGACGTCATCATTAAGCCAAATCAAAGATACCTGAAAAAGTAGAAAAGGAAAGCAAATATAAGTGGCGAAAATAAAGTCATGGCTTGTTACAGTATATAATTACTGAAAGTGATAATATCGTAAGAAAGTGATGATCTATATGAGTAAATAATATTTTATTTACAAATACCAAATACAGGTAACGAAACAACAAATTTTATCTTGTCATTGTTACATTCAGGTTAATAATATCACAAAAATGTCACGTCTTGATAACATGGACGCATTAGAAAAACAATTAGCCGATCTTCAAATGGCTAAAGATTTAAATAACACTGGAAAGGTGAAAAAGATACCTCCTGCCGTGCCACCAAAAAAGAAGGCTCAGCCACAAGTTCCACATAGTGCTATCGTGAGTGCCATAAGAGAACCTTCGTATTCTGCAATGATAATGCCCACTTCAAACTATAATAACAACAATAACACATATAGTAATACCCTCCCAAGCCATGGTCATGCTGTACATAAAGACTATGCAAATGTTAATCAATTGAATTTGGCCACATTTAATCATGCTTATAGACAAAATTTACCTACATCATCCAAGAGCTATAATTCAACTTATAGTAACATAGCACCATACAGAAATAATGACAACCTGCCTTCATTGCCACAACCACCACCGCCTCCACCACCACCCCTGCCACCATCTATTTCAATCTCTTCATCAAAACCATATAATCCCAACCAAACAAGTGATGAATTTTTGCCTCCACCATCACCTGTAAGTTCTAACTATAGTGAACTAGTAAGAGCCACAGCCAATTTAAATTATAATCAAGAAAGGCAATCTTATCCACCAATATATCAAAATGAGTTTCCCGAGTATGGCGCATCACAATCTTCAACATATGAGTCACTCTATGAGCCTATTAACCCGCGTCCACATAGCAATGTGTCATCTCAAGCCAATTCTGTTCATAATTACCGGAGCAACCTACCTAACCCCAGTAAGTCACCACTTCAAAAGGAAGAAGAAGTTGATGCGCTTACCAATCTCCTGGTTAAGTCTATCACTGATAGTCAGGATTTAGATGTGTTTGGAATGTGTGTTAAATGTAATGGAAAGGTAGTGGGTGAGACTTCTGGTTGCACAGCTATGGGAAACATGTACCATGTGACATGCTTTTGTTGCCATCATTGTAATGTTAACTTGCAAGGAAAACCTTTCTATGCTGTGGAAGGTCAGCCATACTGTGAATTAGATTACTATGAAACCTTAGAGAAATGTTCAGTATGCACTCAACCTATCTTGGATAGAATTTTACGAGCTACTGGTAAACCATACCATCCTAATTGTTTTACTTGTGTTGTATGTGGAAAAAGCCTTGATGGTATACCATTTACTGTAGATGCCATGAACCAAATTCATTGTATTGAGGATTTCCATAAAAAATTTGCTCCCCGCTGTTGCGTATGTGAACTGCCAATTATGCCTGAAGATGGGGAAGAAGAGACTGTTAGAGTCGTGGCATTGGATAGAAGCTTCCATGTCAGGTGTTATAGGTGCGAGGACTGTGGGTTACTGCTATCCTCAGAGTCAGAAGGAAGAGGATGTTACCCTCTCGATGATCATATCCTATGTCGTAACTGCAATGCTCATCGCATACGTCTTTTAACAAATGTTATGACGACTGACCTTTGAAATTGGTTGTAAGTAATCAAACATATAAATTCCTTAATCTATTGACCACCATACTTTTGACAGATTAAATCAAATCTCACATTATGAACTGTTGTATAAATGTTTCTGATTCTAAAAATCAGCATTACACAAGTTCTTCATCTAAAAGTGAAATGCAGTGGATGCTTTGAGACGTCATTGGTGTAAGCGAATTTTTGAATGACGCTTTATGCATCCTTGGTGGTCATAGGGTTAAGAAAACTTTTTCAATCCATATCCATAATATGCTGTAATTATGTAAGTTTAGTTTGTAATGGCTAATATACAGTAGTACAACCTATTTGAGAAGTATATACACCTCTATATACTGTATTCAGAATTAGTTTTTATATTATTAATATTTTGTAGTTTATGTAGATTGTAGTTATTCCTATATTATGAGCCATTGTATTCTTTAAGAAGACTGTTATATAAGAGTAATATTTTGTCAATGTTATGATATTGTTATTATTGTGAAAATTAATTTAATCATGTGATAATGGAGACAATATTTTGTATATTTACTATTTATTCAGCATTATGAATGCTATAAAATTCTTTCAAATAGTTATATTCACATAATTACATTTCTAGTTTACTTCTGTAGCAGCTACTATATTTATGAAAATAAACATATTACAAAAATAGTTTATTGTATATTATTTATTTTAATAAACAGAGCAAATCATTTTCATTCATAACATTTATGTGCATTCAATAAATATTTGGCTTCGACTGCTTTTTGGTGCTATGGTAATGTATGCAACTACTGTACTCGAGGTCTCTGGTTATTTAACCCAACATAAAGTTAGGCTCAACCCAGGAAGATTCCTGGGTTGAGCCTAACGTTATGTGTGTTAGTGTTTGTATGATCTACAATTATTTGTAAGTATTATTATTTAAGTTTGGAGTGAGTTAAGTGAGTTTGGGTTTTCTATGTATAATATGTATGTATTTACAAATAATAAAGTAGCCATAGTAATAGCTTCAGTTAGTGTGGCACTAGATGGCGTTGCATGTCAGATGTCAAAAATATTATAAACTGCAAATAATTTTTATTTATAACATTTATTAAGTACATACGCTCAATAAGTTTAATTAAAAAAGGATTGTATAACTAATATCATGTACAATACTAGCTTAGTAATATTAATATGTAGGCAAGTTCTTGATATGTTCAAGTTCTAAAAATATATCACAAATATATTTAAATTACACAATTGACATTTTCAGTGTAATTATGTTTTATATAATTGTATTTTTGACGTTAATATCACATTATGGAAGACTTATTAATAGCGTTAACTACATCTACATACAACAAAAATCTTAACATCACAGGAAAACGTTCAAAGTTCGTGGCAAAATTATTTGTTGTAAAATATGACTACACTCATTTTGAGATCCATGTTAATGTTGACTTCCTCTACTGTTGTTTATTAAATTAACAACTAGCTAGGAACTTAATATCCATATTTAAAGTAACTCACACTTTATGTCTAAGTTTAGTATTAAATTTAGGTGGGCTTAAAACTTGTTTCATGAACAAAGATCGCTTTTCCTTAATACTTCTTGACATTATCAAATCACAACCAGTGGCTGTGTCTAAGTTTTCATTGCTTTCGAAGGAAGAATTGCAGTACTTTCGCAGAGTAGTTCCTACGCCTTCATCTAGAGGGAACTTATTGTTCATATTAACTAAATCATGGTCTCCTGGTGGTTGGCTATTATCACAAGAACCATATAATATTTCTTCGTCAGAATTAAGATTAAGTCGGGGTTCAAATCTGTCTCTTAAAATTGAGAATTTACGTCTAGGTCTATTTCTCGTAGCTTTTTTTACGTTCGACATTGAAGTGTTTACTACAGTCATGTCTGTATCTTTTTGAATTAGTGACTGTAAAGAAGAGGATATTTTATTTGAAGCGCTGTCTTCATTTGAACTAGTAGGCGCGGAGTTTTCTGAAACTAACTGCCAAAGAAAATCAATGTCTTTGTTGGAAAGATCGTGTTGATTTTGATCCGGTTTTACGTTCATTCTCTTGTTCTGGAGTCTAACAGCACTAGGATTCGACTTTTGACGTCTTCTAGTATTTGTGTTCTTATTATAAGTCATGGCATTTTCGTTGCAGTGAGTATCTACTGATATGCATGAAGGTTCTATGATATTTAATTCCTTTGTATTCATTTCAAATTTTGTTCTATGCGACAAGTTCATACTGTTTTCTTTTTCTGGTAAACAATCCATTATATTACCCTCGAATTTAGAGGGCTCCTTCCATAAAGCTTGTTTCAAACTAGTATCAAGTTTTGTTGATGTATTAAACTGAGGTGAATCCCATAAATGTTCACGTCTATGATATAAATTTCTGGGAGAGTTTGTTGCAGTTGATTTACGTATTTCGTCTATAGTGGCTACGAGGGAACTTTCTGAATTAAGTCTTTTTTTACTTGATGGCTCTATATCTCCTAAATCATCTAATTCTTCCATTATAGGTTCTAAATGATTGGGATCCTTACTACTATCTACCACACATGGTTTAGCTAAGAAGGTATCGTCATGGGTAACTAATGTGTTAGCATAATCGTCTTGATTTGTCCTGTCAAACTTCACAAAAACATTCGAGTAAGTGTGAGGTTTCTTCGGAAACGGTGGAGCAGTCAAAATAGCATTTTTGAGATCTTGCGATACGCAACTACTTATTTCAGAACTGCCTGAGGTAAGTGTATCTCTTCTACGATCTCTTACTACACTTCCGTCATGAAGCCAGTTTTCAATATCTGAATATCCATTCCACGATCGTAGACCCCATGCTTCTCTGGCAATATTTACGGCACATATATTTTCATAATCATGAACTGATAAAACTTCGGTGGGCGTGTCAAGTTCTCGTGGTTTGGATGGAAACAGATCAGTTCCTATTCCATTTTTGTTCTTGTCCTTTTTGGCATACATTTCTTTTAGAATATCTAAAGCTATCCTTTGAATGTTCTCAATGTCTGCGTCTTGATTTCCCACTTTGATGTTTTTAAGGGCACTCAAACATAACTTTTGGACAATATTTTCGTTAAATGTATTAATATCAGAGCTATTGATATCACTGAAACTTAAGTCTAAATCCATATCAATGGAATCTGACGAAGTTTTTTTATTAGAACCATCAGTATCATGACTGATTTCAGAGCTATCAGTTTTAATACCCTTCATGAAATCTTCGTTGACGATATTGCAAACATCTAGCTTGATGTTTGTTAACTCATCTTTTAGAACATCAGAGGAACATATACCTCTCCGTTTATATAAATTTAAATTACTGGATGTAATTTCATCAATCGAGCTCTCTATGCTATCTATAGACGTTAATTTCAATGCTAATTCAGTAGGAAAACATATCAATTTCTTTTTGTTATTTTTATGTCTGTAGTCTTCGTCTTGCATGACGGACTGTGGAGTATTTTCAACAGTATAAAATTCGACGCTAGAAATGTCCAAACTACTGTTACCAATGGGTGCTGATGTAAATGTAGGAGATCCCGACCTGGCGATCCAGTGATCTAATAAGAACTTTTTGTCAGCGTTTTCACTTCCTTGCTTGGGGATGGTTCCTGTTACTATTTCTTTCCTAAAAACATAGTTTGCATTTATAGATTCAACATATTTATTGATTGTATATTGATTACCATAAAGGAAAATTAGAAACATACCCAGTGTTTATAGTACCTTCATCTTGACGCGAACTTTTGAAAGATCGCACATGATTCAAACCATGATCTTTTTTATTATGGGAGTCACTAAGTACTACTTTATTATTTAGTTCGATATCATCAGGAGTATTTTTCCATATAATTGGTCCAGTTGAGTGAAAATATCTATAATATAATATCATTGCAGAAATACCTGAAACATTGTTTTTTTTTTAAGAAAGGTAACTTTCAAACTGTCCATAACTGATATCCGTCAGTTTTATCAGAGTATTTCTCACCAAATATCGTTCCAAATATAATACACATAACTGCGGTAATGGACCAAGGCTTTCTCTGTCTCTCATTATCAGATAATAATACATATATGAACAAACTTCCAAAATTTTGCAATACCATTAGTGTATAAAATAACATCAAACGATACCGTGTATGCCCTTCTCGCAAGTTTATATAACAAAAACAATATACAAAACCCATAACAACGTTATAAAGAGTCTCTTCTATTTTATTTGGACAAAATGTTGTCTTCTGCATCACAATCCAAAACGTCATAGCAGACCAATGTAAACCTGAAAAGAAATGTATTTATTTATGTGTGTTTTGTTATGAAACTTTTGTGCAATGTTACTAAAATTATTTATCTTACCCAATGGCACTAAAGTCCAAACCCCGAAAATTATAGCGAATAATAAGATGCCCGGTATTCTTCCTATTAGTATACCGAAATGCCATATAAGTTTTAACATCACAGAGCACCATTTAAAATTCTCACTTGAAAATGAAGTGATACTGTACATATACGTTGAACACCCCCAAATAACGGAAGCAAGGGAAGCAGTTAACGCAAATACTGAAAAATAATTAAATGTTAGTTACTATTAGAACTGAATACAACTAATTTGGATTTATAGCGTTATTGAAATACAGAAAAATCACTTGTAATAATAATAAACTATTAGTGTCAATCATAAAAGAAAAGAGAAGCAGTATTGTAGTAATGCTATATAACTGTAGTCTTCTGTATGGTATGGCGACTGCGGTTTTCGCGCTAAAAATATATATTTGTCCCCATTCATGCTATTATTTAGGGTATTTTTAAAACGCTCCAACTCAATTCGGACTTCACTATAACTAACATCGCGATGTCTAAAACCATCATGACTCAGGATAATAATATTTACCTAAATAGAAAAAAGGCTACAGAACACCTTGTCATCTTGCCTAAGGCTACGAATAAAGCTTTTTGTCGATATGATTCTCGAGTTCTTTGTTTCGTAGTCTAAAATGAACGCTTTACACGAGGAAATATTTAAACATTTCAATAAACCCAAAATATTAAAAATACTGTACGAATGTATAGAAAAACAATTAAGTTAATGTTAACACTATTAAAATAAGCAATTACCTTTTGTGTAATAATTTTCTCCGAGTGTAACGACTGCATAAGTTTGCAATATAATTTGTGGCACAGTGCCAATAAAAACATACAAAAAGTGTAACAAACATAAATCGTTTCTTTGTGAAATTAATTTATTCGTTTTGATTGATTCAAAGTTCTTGCACACAAACACTTTCCGTAAAAATAAAAAATATCTGAAAAAAAATGTACAGATATTTGGATTTAGAATTATATAGTAATATTATTATCCAAGCATTAAATTTTGTCATACCTTTCTAATAAACCCACAAGACAGATATGTGTTATCCAATGCCGTAAACTAGATTTTTGATCCGTTAAAAACCATCTCATCGAGAATACGTTAATTAAAATATTCGGAGTTACGATAAATATCAAAGTTCCAAGGGCCCAATAAAGATGACCATCTTTGCAGTATTCTGCAAAAACGATGATATCTAAAAATACAAATTATAAAGTTTACAAAAGTTTTCACGAGCTTTTTAGCTTTTTTTATATTATAATTTAGGTTAAATTATTTAAATAAAAAGTACATACCTGTAGTCAAATCGGCTAATATAGTAACAAGTGAGATAAAAACACATAATACATGAATTATACAAAAGTTCTCATCTTGACTATTCGATGTTTTATTTTCAATGTTGTGATTCCCAAACCTACAAGCCTCCGCCATTCTAAAATCTCATAAATCCATTATTTAGTAGTCTACATATAATAAACAAATAGTTTTAAATAAAAATTCACGATTCGATATCAATTTTAATTCAAAACTTTTCGATATTTTTGTCGAAATGAAACATTATATTAGCAAAACTTAAACGTCAGATCTAACAAACCAACACAATCATTACTAGCCTAGCTGCGAACTTTTGAAGGAAGGCTCGACGCAGCGTGGGCGCATTCACAGAGGGCGCAGCAAAGTACCTATTTTTTCGCATGCATACACGCCAATAGAGAGCAACTAACCAACTTTGTATGTCAACTAAGTATTTTACTGATGTGATAATAAGTAATAAACCGTTAACATAAATTAAATAGCAAAAATTTAAACATAAATAGAGGAATTTAGGAGTATTCGTGTTTCTTTTAAAAAATGTACTTAATAATTTAAATGTGTGTAATCGACTACGCGAATGTATAGTTATTGTAGGGTTGATGAAGTAACTACACTATTTGTAACCGGACCGGAACGGGTTAATGTCATGTTTGTAAAATGACACTATTTATTTACTGAAGGTTTTGTTTGTTTGTTTTGAATATTTCAAAAACAAAATTGAGTTACTGATTTACATTTTAAGAACAGGATAAACTTTAGTGTTTTTAAAATGATCCATGACGCTTTACTGATATTATGGGATTGTTCTCAAATTAAAACCGCCGGACGAGAAGTATGTAAACTTGTCTAAATATTTATAATTGCGATTTCAAATAACATTTATCAAGACCACATCTTACAATATGGTTTATATTTAACATCAGCCTGATATAAAGTAAAAAATATTGAATTTTCAAAATAAAATACTTTGTTTTGAGAGTTTTATATGCAATTTTTTAACCAAGGCTGCTCACATCTATATGAGTAAACCTTAACGTTCTGCCTCAGGTAGCGTTTCTCGTTCCTCTTTTCATTGCTATATTTTGTAGTTGCTAGATACTCACATAACCGCCGAATAGATTTAATGAGCTTTTATCTGGCCTTGACTAACAGTATCTCTGCTTGTTTTACTTTATTATTTCTGTTAAAGTGAATAAGAAAACATAGGATTAGGACAAAATATAAAATCTAAAAGTTTCAGTTTTCTTATCACTTTCTCTGAATATTTACATGATATATAAGTTCCTTTTTTTAAATTTAGAACAATGGAATAGCATATGCTGGGCAAGGTGATGAAGAAATATTTGCAAGGATAAATGTAATAGCTCAGAATCATCACAGAATTCAGTGCTTTGTAGAGGGAAATGGATTTCAAGCTAGGAAAACAAAAACAGGTATGACCGCAATAAGTTTCGTCTTTAAAAAACCCTTTCACACAACTTTAAAATTATTATCCTTTTTGCCGTAATGAAAATTACTAAAAAAAGTCAATTTGTACTTCTTGTGACTATGATGTACAAAACTCTACAGATAGTTAGGACTACTTTTTTTTTTTTTTTTTTTTATAT